>MU864930.1:0-120000 GCA_033576145.1 Cladorrhinum samala | reverse complement strand
CCCCCCTCAAGGCCGTCGTTTTTGTTTCGTGTAAACACATATGTCCGTTCGATATGCTGATCAGATGTTTTCTCAAAGCGTCAAGATGATATTTATGCACGCAATGCTTCCCGTGGACCCCCAAAAGAAAAGAAGAAAAAAAAGGAAATTGGATGAGAGCCGTTGTCACCAAAGGCATCCTGAATAATGTTGACAACCGCCCCTCAGCTAGTTGAAGTATATACGATGCTGACATGTAGAAGTATTAATTGAGCCAAGTCATACAGACAAGACGGCATGAAGGCCGATACAGTTGGAAGAACCCTCCTGACTCATGGTCGGCTTAGTTGACTCGCTGAGGTGCGGCTGCGTTCGTCTTCCTCCAGAACGTCGCTGAGTCGTGTAGGATGCTGATGTCGGGGCATGGTTTCCCAGCCAGGCGCAGCATAGCCTTGACCAGAGTACTCAGGGGTGCCTTGGTAGGTCCCCGACCACTGCGAGCTGGATGGTGGGTAACTTGTTCCAGCTTGCGACGTTGCTGGTTCGGAGTAGCTTAAATTCTCTGCGGCGGGGGCAAATGTGTTAAAAATTTAAGCTCTCCCTTCTTGTCCGCAACTGCTCTTTACTCACCTTCACTATAAAGGTCCGACTCGGGTCCAAATTGAGAATCTCCCGCCGCGTTCTGCTGCGAGTTGGTCGAGTGCGAGTATTCCGGATATTGACCTGGTTGAGCAGCGACGTATTCAGAGGTGTCGGCGCCATGTGACCGCTCGCGACGACTTGCCTCACGGCTTGGAGGCCCTTGGGTCATCGGTACAACTTGGACTCCTCCAACAATAGTCGGCAAACCTTGTTGGAGAGAAACGGTGCGGTCACGCTCTTCTTGCTCGCGACGACCTAGCTCCTCCCAAGCCCGCCGGGCTTCTTCCTTTGAAATGTGCAGTTCGCGACGCATTTCAGAAATCAGCTTCTGGGCTTTGGCGTTATCGGCCTCGAGCTTGGCAATGTTCTGGGCTGTGTCGGCTCTTGCCTGCCGCTCCTGTTCGAGTTGGGTTTCGAGCATTGCTGCAACTTCTTGATTCCGCTCCAGCTCCGACCGTGTCTCGAAGAACCAACGCTGAAATTTGCGCTCCGAACTGGCGCGAAGACGCTGCAGCTCGACGACGGCATGGAAAAGGTTGGCGCCGGCGGCCGACAAGTCGGCAACCTGTCGGGAGAGCTGGGACGAAATTGGGTTGCGCTCAGCTTCGTCTGTATTCTCCTGCAGTCTTCGAAGCCAGAAGCTTGTCATGCCCTCCCAGTGAGCCGAGAGAGCCTCCCAGCGTTCAAAGGCATGGGGGAACGAATTCTTCAGTCGGGTCGAGGCGTTAGCCTGCGTTGAGGATTCGCCCGGCTGCGAGGCGCCAGCGGGAGCGCCGGTGATGGCGCCAGTTTGAGGCATGGAGGAAGATCCGTGTCCGGGTGATTGCAGGCGGTTTGTTCGTAGAGGCTGCGGCACTGCGGAAGGAGGCTGTTGCGCCGAAGCAGTGCGGTGATGGTATTGCGAGCCGGCCGCCGGGGGCTGGGCGTGGGCCTCGGAGTGCGCACGTTGATGGCGGCGATATGCGGCGGGATCAGAAGGCAATTCGGTGCCGCTCGGGGCGGCGCCGCTGCTTGGTTGTCTACGGTCTGCACGGCGTCTCGCCTCTTCAAGCAAACGGGCCTCTTCCTCGGCGCGCGCGCGCTCCATCTGCTCTCGCTCGGCCTTTTGTCGGGCTTCTCGCTCGGCACGTTCTCGCATGATCATTCTGGGGCCGCGGATTTGCTGTGGTGAGCCGGTCTGAGCCGGGGCTGCGGTAGGTCGCGAGGAAGTCGCGCCGTTACCGTTTGTGGTGGCAGGGCCACTGCCGCTGGTGCCAGCTATGAGATCCGCCATTGTTGCGTTCTCTTCAATCCAGTCACGGGTAAAGGAATTTGGTTTCCGGAGTGCCTCCTCAAGAGTCCAGAGAATAGCACTCTTTGTCTGCCTGGAAAGCTGAACTACAGGGTGGACCGAGCCTGTGGTCGAGTACGGGAAGGGCTGATGGGGGGGAAGTGTTGATCGGAAAAATAAAGACTCTTCTTCGGCTTCTTCCTCGTCTTCTTCGGGCTCGTTGCTAAGGTACTGGGAAAGATCCTGGCGAAGAGGGCTGAATACGTTTTCGGGTTGTCCTAGCTCTTCTGGACCACGAGGCGCCGAGAAGGCTGGCGGAGGGCTCGTTCCTACAGTCGCAGCTCCGAGGGGGACTCGGTGCTGAGATGCTGGGGAACGCTGCGGGCTAGGGCTAGCTGAGAATCGCGGGGTCCGCCGGAGGGTTCGATGAGAAGAAGATGTGGGTGGTCTGTCGTCTTGCCTTGGAGTTGCGGTGTCTTGTCGACAAGGCAACGACGTCAGAGTTTGGCGGTGAGTGGATCGGGGTGTAGTTTGGTCGTGGAGCTCGCTCGGGTCGCGAAGGGATGACACTTCTTGACTGCCAGCAGCAAGGCCTCCCACAGCACCAGCGGGGGTCGGTGTGGGCGACAAGGCGAAGACTCACCACTGGACGTGGTGACGGCAGAAGGGTACTTTTTAGAGCGCTGTGCTGCTGTGGCTGGATGGGAGGGTCAGAGGTGTCCAAGACTGCAACAGTGGGGTTGCCGTTTATGAGCGGAGACTTTGAATCCCCAACCAACCAAGCTGAATCAAGGCGGGAACTACGGGATGGTACGGCATCACTCACCCTGAGAATTCCCGGAGACGTGGGAGAGGTGGGCTCTGCGTGCCTTGCCAGAGCGAAGTTGAAGCGGGATTGAATGAATGTGAGAAATGACGGAAAAAAGAGTGTTTCGCAGTGAGAGACTAAGAGAGGGGGACTGCGCAAGCTGCAGTTGGCAGCGTGGCAGCAGCGCGGGCGGCGTGGGCAAGGGAAAAAAAAAAAGACGGAGGTCGGGAGCTGTGACTTGGGGAACAAGCTTGCGAAAAGTGTGTGGCTGGAACACACCAAACCAAGACCAAGCCAAAAAGCTGTGACGGACGAATGCCCAGGGTCGGGTGTCAGCGCTGCCGGGAAGACGTAGAAGAAGAAGAAGAGGGCGTGTCTTCTTGGAAGTGAATTGGTTGCATCGAGCGCTAAGTTGGACTAAAAAGCAACCTGCCGTGTCCTGCGACAAAGAGACAGGAAGATATGACGCTGATGGTGGTATCCAAGTATTATCACGGCTTTAATGATAAACATCAACACTGTGAAAGACGCGCTGACCGAGCAAGGCTGTCGCTGCTGCGCAAAAAGAATGAATGCGGAAGGGAAGTCCCTAATCGGTGTCGCAGAGCATGACAATGGCCAATGGCTCAAAATAAAGTCTCAATCTGCTGGATTTGAAGAAAAGAACGTTCGAACTGCTGAAATTTAGATGGTTTTTTTTTTCTTTGGGGGGGGGGGGGTGGGAACGGGAAATCGGTGAAGGGAACGGGAGCTCGTTGTTTCGCCAGGGGTGGTGCGGGCTAGCTGGGCACAGGTCCCACTCGGAAACCCAGTGCAGAGCTCGCTCAGCGGTCCAAGATGCGCTCGCTCGCTCGCTTGAGTGTTCAGCACTAGGTCATTCAGAGCCCTGGGCAGCAAGGTGCGGAGATGGCGGATATCGGGAATCTCTTGTCACGCGCGTATCCGGTGCATCAAATTAGACTGAAATAAGGCAGGTCAGGAAGAGAAAAGAGGATGTCTGGGCGATAGTAGATGGGCGGCTGCATTCATTTCTCTGCTGAAAAGCAGCCAACGTAGACGTCCACGGGTAGTTCGCATGTCCGGGCCCAACTGCGCACAAGATTTTTTCAATCGGGCAGGCTGACCGTCATCCCCATCGGTCTGCACCCTCGCTCGGTATCTGAAGACAGCCATTGGCCATGAGGGCTGCAAGACTGAAGATATGAGCTCATCTGTATACTGAGCTTGGGGGCAATTCTCGGAGTGCGAAAACCTGGCAGCCCAAAGGAAGCTCAACTTTCGACTGGAGCTTCCTCTTGGACCTACCTAGCTTGGGTTCCACCTACCTTCATTACTTCCGCTCTGTCACTCTGTCGGGCCATGCCCAGCCAGCCCATGTGTCACCACCACCGGCCGCAAACCTATGACCTGCGTGATTTAACAGCAGCGAACGAGCAGCCGAACTTGCAAGATGCGGCGCTGCCGTGAGGGATTCTCTGGATTACTGTGTTAATCGAGGAGGTTGGACCACTGATGTGGCTGAATGTGGGGGAGAGCTTGGAAATGGAGGGGCTCTGCGTTGGCAACGGAATCATAAATTTGGAAAGTGACGTTGTTTGCCCTGCATCCAATCACAGAGCCCCTATTCTCGGCCCCAGGTCCCTTGTTCTCCCGGGACGGCGGTTCGGCCAGGGTTATCCACACCATCTTGCCTCTTCCCCAGCCCTTTACTGGTGATCATCGTCCCTTGTTTGCGTGTTTCATTGTATTTTAGGTGCGGTTTGGTGGAGATTCGGATTTGTTCTTCGAGATCCTGAAACAATGCAATTGTTCCGCAATCACAGTCTTCACCATCACTTTCGCCAATGTTTTCTTTGTTGACTCGTCGACCCACCAACCCCTATTCCGGGGGGCCTGCCCCTGAATTTCTCACCAACAACCCACAAGGCTGACGTGGAGAAACGATAGCCCCGTTTGGTATCATAGGTACTAAGTAGCAGCGAGGTTGAGTAGGAGCTCTGGAAGCCAGTTCGTTCAACGTTGATGATGCTTGCAATTCTAATAAAGTGTCATTCTTTTCTAGTTTCGCTCACCCAGCGGTGAGGGTAGCTTTTTGTCCAGGCATAATCTTCATTCGTCTGTCTGGCGTATAGCGAAATAACCAAAGAAAAGCTGAGATTGCTGTCCGACCTTGGTTTATTATGGAAAATTAAAAGAAGCAGAAAAGGCAATTCGGGCTGTTGCTATCATTGTCTTTTGTCTTTTGCCATCCTTGCCTCGCGCCAGGAGCATTCAGTCATCACCGCGGATAACTGTTCCTGGAGCAGGACGGGCTCATCGGGTTGATGTTTGACTGGGATAAAATAAAATCCGGTCAACACTAGACTTCCCTATCGAATATCTAGACTAATCAAAAGGTCCAGAGCAAAAGTTATAGCATTCTCAGAAGCAAACGAGGAAGCGAATTGTCAACGTGCAGCGCGTTGCTGCAATCACATGAGCCGACTTGCCCTCAAAAACCACACTGCAGTTCTTTCAATCCTGGATCTAAATAACCCAAATCTTCAGTCGATAATATCTTCGTTGACGAAGGTAAGGCTTTGGCCCACATACTTGCAACCCTCAGGCTGTACTGAGGTCCATGATGTCCAGAACAAAAGCCAAAACGTTGAAGAATGCGGGGGAGGGGTTACAACCGGATCCACAACCCCCACCATCCGTCGACTGTTATTCTTCAATCCTCATCCGTTCCCGTCGCCGAAGCTTGGCTGTCGTTATGCAGAGTCCCGGGTCAATAGTTTTGCCTCGACAGGCATATAGAACCGGCAAACAATTCAACCACCGGGTAGACAAGTTGATCCCGCCTTGAGCATCGAAACCTTCTCCAAGTGGAGAGAGCTGCATCCTATCTAAATCCTGTCTTCGTCTCCTCGTTCCTCTTTCAACATATTTTCGTTTCTACTTGTTTCGCTCAAAACCAAATCATTGTTCCCTTCGAAGTCTTGGAGCATCAGGATCGGATCAATCGCCCAAGATGGCAGACACATATCACTCCCACCTCCCAGACCTAAGCATCCCTCGGTTCACCGAGATGCAGAAACAAGACGCTCACACCTATGCCAAAGCCTTCATCCAGGGCGGCAACCCGCCCTGGCTGCACGGTCTCTTCCTTCACTGGCGCAAACTATTCCAAGAGCCTTTCAAGGGCGTGACAAACGATGGCATTGTCCGCCCAAACCTCTTTCGTCTTCAGGATGAGGAAATCCCAATCAACACGATCGTCTCCTCCACGAACCACCTCCTCTCCCTCTTGACCCCAGCCCAGCTCACCACCCTCCAGTATCACATCGACTCTCCAGAATGGCGGTCCTGGTCAAACCCCGAGTTCCTTCTCAGTGACAAAGGTCTCCGGCTTGACGAACTTGCCCCCGAGGTCCGAGATGCGATCCTCTCGGTTCTGCAAAACACTCTTTCCCCCGAGGGTTATGCCAAAGCCTTGGCGGCCATGCGCATCAACGGGTTCCTAGGTGAACTAGTCAAGTCCCCCAAAGTCTGCAACGAGTACTCTTACAACTTCGTCTTGTTCGGTAGCCCATCTTCCTCGAGCCCGTGGGGCTTTTCCTTTTACGGTCACCACTTGTGTCTCAACATCTTCTTTTACAAGCGCCAAGCAGTCATCAGCCCCTGGTTCACGGGAGCAGAACCCAACATGATTGATTCGGGTCCCTACCAGGGAACTCAAATCCTTCAGCAGGAAGAAAAACTCGGTCTAAAGCTGATGCAGAGCCTGAGCGCGGAAAAGCAAAAGAAAGCGCAGGTGTACAAGTTGCTTAAAGACCCGGCAATGCCCCACGGCAGATGGAACCACGATGACCAGAGGCATTTGTGCGGGGCTTATCGGGACAACCGTGTTGTTCCGTACGAGGGAGTCGTCGTTGGGAATGAGTTTGATGAAGAGCAGAAGGAACTGGTGAGAGGGATTCTGAATGAGTACCTGCTATATCTTCCGGAAAAGGCAAGGCAGATACGACTGAAGCAGATCGAAGAATGGTTTCATGAGACCTACTTCTGCTGGATTGGGGGCTATGAGGATAACGACCCCTTCTATTACCGAATCCAGAGTCCCGTGGTGATAGTCGAGTTTGATCACCACTCGGGTGTCTTTTTGACGAACAAGGAGCCAGCAAAGTTCCATATTCACACATTGCTGAGGACGCCCAACGGAGGGGATTATGGTATGGCTTTGCGGCCTTTGATACCGGGAGGAGAGCAGAAGTATTTGTGGGAAGGTTAATAACAAAGGTATAAAACAAACGATCCCTCTCGAATTAACAAGCTTGACTTGGGGGGGAAGGTCAAGAGGAAATTTAATTTTTTTTTAAAAAAAAATAGAATTTAAAAATTGTGAAAGAACATAGCTTTCCTCAGAACTGCTACCTTGAAAGCGCCGATATTTTTCATCTCTTAATGAAAACTTTGTGAAACCAAACTCGATTTCTCAACCGAAACTATCCTCTCAACCTTTTTCCGCAACACGTTTCCATTTCTTCCAAGAGGTAACATGATGTAAATTACTATAGCAGTCAAAACAGGAATCCACCATTGATACTCTATCCCTTCTTCTTCTTTTTTTTTTTTTTTTTTTTTTTTTTTTGGATCCTCCTCTCGATTACTTCACCCTCCCCGCGCCTCCCAAAAAATCTTAATCAATAATCGACATTGCTTATTACCCCCTGGAACGCCACAGCCTGCTGGTGCTTTCTTTTGTTGTGCTTTTACCAATGTCAAAGAGCCAGATAAGTCGAGGGTGGGTGGGGGGGGGGGGAAGAAGTGGTTTATCTCAAATGGGATTCTCTACTGTTAGCAGGCGTGTTCGTTTCGATACCAAAGTAATAAAACTTGTTATTTTAATGACTGGGAGACTTTGGTCGCCCCCCTCCCCCCCCTTCTCCAAGCCGGCCACTGCCAAAATGTCTGTTGCCATTGACAAAGGCGCCTTTGGATGAGCTCCATTCATTCAAGTCAACCGGACAGGAACAGCCCATGGGACAAGAAGATGCGTAGAAGTCGTCATTTGGTTACCTACCTATGTATGTAGATATATACCATGGATGCCCATGGCGATACCCCCCATAAAACTTAATTTATACAACATAAAAACCTTTTTTAGTCTGCAGGAACAAGCCAGCAGAAAAGCTTTGGTCGAGGCACAACGCAGAAACAGCACAGAGTCGAACAGGCAAAAATGGGAGTGATGCGGAGCTTGTATTTGAAGATATCCAGAAAGCCAAATAAAACCATAGGCCAAATACTTGGCAGAGAATCCATCGGTATCCCCCCATCGAATACAAATACACTGCCCAAATCCCCTTGTCTATTTTCTGTGAAATGAGGCGCATAAGGATATATATGCGCCTGATAATGGGGCGCATAAGTTAACCTATGCGTCCAATATTGGACACACCTTTCTGTGCCCAATAATCATACAGGCAGGCATTCCAGGGACTTCCAGACAGTCGGGGAGCCTCGGGCTTGAGGGCAGCGCGACATGTAGCGCAGACTGCCCCCGAGGAGACGCGACCAGCCAAGCCCGACGGTGTTACCCTTACACCGACCTCACAAAAGCGTTGAAAAAAGGCAGAAAACGCGAGGTACCCTAAAAACGGGTGCCCGGGTATGCCTTTATGGATCCTCCTCGGCCGAGTCCGAGACGCTGGCTCCGGAGCAAAGTAGCCTCTGTCATTGGTCCTCCCCCTCAACCATGCTTCCACGTCATGATTCTTGTTGGCTGATGACATGGGAGAGGGAGGGGGATTCAGACATATCGCCCTTACTATCGCGCTTCTCTCCTTCAGAAAGGACCCCGCTTAGGGGGGCATGCGAAGGGCTGCCCCAGTTATCTGGCCCATGCCAGCTAGCTGGACCAACCCTCCGCACCAGCGATGTGATCCCATCTGACCACACCGTGGTTGCTATAACTCCCCGACCCGAAAAGTATTGGTCCGCCTGTGAAAAAAAAAACCTTTAAAAAAAACCTGGAGGAGAAGGGGAAGAACAAGATCCCCCTCATCGCCGAAACTGAAAACCGAAATGGAACGTCATGAGCGCTCGAATAACATTCCGAAATCTGGCACTCCTTGGAGAGAGAAAGAGCGGTTCGACGCCTATGTATCGGCCTTTTAATTGTCATGCCTAGGACAAAAACCTGTACGTCCCTGAAGGCAGGGCGTAAATCGGCCTTTTTATGTCCTGCCGAGGACAACCATTCCTGTTAAACCATTGGCACAGGAGAGGATGTACCGTCATGTCTAGTACAGCCACATGGGCCTTTTAACTCTTGCCCAGGATCCTATGGTGACTCGAACCATCTCAGTCACGATGGCGCACCAGGAAAGCCTTTTACACGCGTCATGCTCAGGACACCAGAGGGCCTTTTAATGTCATGCCCAGGACGATGTGTGCGAGAACCAGTGGCGTAACTCAATCAAGAGGTCTGAAGAGAAGCAGTTAGAAGCTGGATGGTGTGAACTGGGGGTTAGACCCTTGGAGAAACTCACCACCTGAGGTCCATAGCCAATGAACAAGCTGGACGGCCAAGGTTTTGAAGCGGGCGTGCGTATACGGTAGGGCTTTGTGGTTCCGTAGTCAAGGGCGGGCAGCAGCCGTGCTGTGCGCAGAGATCGATGGGCTCACGATACGAGACATGGTGCGGGCGGTAGAGATGGGCGGCGGAACTGGACAACTTTCCGGTTAGACTGAGCTGCCAACGATATGGACGCGACAGGTTTGAGGTTAGAATAACTTACAACGGAGCATGCCACCCGTCTCCAGATAGCTCCATACTTCAAGCCATCTTTGATATCTTGCGCTGTGGCTGGAGAGACAAAAGCGCCTCGATCCAACTGGACAGAAATGCTGCTGTAATAGGAAACAGCAATGCAGCAGAACTTCTCTAGGCCGGCTGGTTGGGCTCTGCCCCTCTCTTTAAGTATGTCCTGGAATGCTCGGACTCTGGCCTTAGGCATGGTTCCTTTGTAGGGTGGGGCTGATCAGCGGCGGGGCTCGGTTGTATCGTGTCAGGTGTTTTTGGCAAGGTTTGTCCAATCACAGCATTCTCATGTACTATACATACATATAGGTGGTGGGATCTCTGATTCAAGTCAAGGCTTCCTACAAGTAGGTAAAGCCTGCAAGTTTGTTTGTTCCCGGGTTGATCCAGGTTTAAAAAAAAAAAACAAAAAAAAAAAACCGGGGGGAACAATCATGATGGACTCCAGACACGACACAACCGAGCTCAGCTCGTCCTTCGATGCAGTCCACATCGTTGAACCCAGCTTGAACCACAGCCACACGGCCATCATGCTTCACGGACGGGGAAGCAACGGCCCGGAGTTCGCTGACGAGCTTTCGGAGACGGTTCTGCCCGGTCATAAAAATCTCATCCAGAAGTTTCCTAGCTGGCGGTGGGTGTTTTTGTCTTCAAAGACACTTTGGAGCTCGGCTTTTGAGGAAAGCTTGCCTGCGTGGTTCGAGGCCCACTCCTTGACCTCCATCGAAGAGCGGCAGGATCTGCAGATGGATGGCATCCGGGACGCTGTTGGATACATCCAGTCCATCGTGGACCAGGAGGTTGAGAGACTGGGTGGGAACCACGAGAAACTCGTGCTTGCAGGCATCAGCCAGGGAGGGGCCATCGGCATGTGGGAACTACTGTGTCAGCAAAATCTCGATGTAAGATTCGGGGCATTCGTTGGGGCCAGCACATGGTTGCCTTTCGCCAAGATCATCGAAAGCCTTCTTGTTCGAGATGGAGACCCTGCGGGACGCGACCAGACAGAAACAGAATCGGTAAATTTTGTCAAGGAAATGATGTCTGCCTGGGGACGTTATCACGCCACCGCACATGATTCCACAAAGCTGCTGTCTACACCCATTTTCTTGGGCCACGGTACAGATGATGCAACGGTCGGTGTCGAACTGGGACGGCACGCCAGACGTGTTCTTTCGAAGATAGGTTTCCAAGTGGAATGGAAAGAGTATCTTGGAGCGGAATTGGAAGGACACTGGCTCAAGGTGCCGGAAGAGGTCGATGACATTGCCAATTTTCTGGCTACGGTAACAGCCCAGTAGGGTCCTCAGTGAAGTTCATGTCCTTTAGTTCTCAGGTTTTCAGCGGTTCAGCATGGCTAGGCGCAAGGAACGGATGCCTGTCTGTCTTCATGTTGAGGGGTGCTGGTCGATAAGAGAATGCGCCTTCCGTTTCCAGGGTATCAAGACTTTAAATATTAATGCAAGTTCAGATGGGACCCCATGGAATTCCAGCACAATCTGCGAACTGACCGTAGCCACCAATACTATCTCAAATTGCAAAATGGACGCATCAACCAAGGAGTCCAGATCCCTTTCGAGAACCGACTGGCGATCAACTTCCTCCACATTGTTAGACCAAGACTCTCAACTGTCAAATGTATCACAGGAATCAGACAACACCGACCGACTGGGCCTGTCTCTGAGCACTAGTTGGACCCGTTTCCTCAATGCCGTTCAATGCAGCCAGGAAGTTTGGGGCTTGAAGAGATCCCTTGAGGACCACACCAGGAACACCAGCGCATCAATAGGCTCCCTGCACAAAGAGATCATCGACTGCCATGAGATCGCTACAACTTCGGCGATCGAAGCCAGGTCCAGAATTGAACAAATAGCCTCTGGAATCAATGAGATTGCTCCGCTCAAAGCCGCCATCGCTACTCTGCAGGAACATGCAGCCAGAGATGACGCCGATATCAAACGAAGATTTGAGGTGCACCGCGAGGCACTGGAAAGGGTTCGTAACCTCGCATCCCAGGGCGCTACGACCAAGACCGTCGAATCCCTCCAAGCGGAGATTCGGGATTTGAGGCAAGAAAAGCTACAGGTTGGACAGAAACCCGGTAGCGTCGAAGAGAGGACTACCGCGCTGGAATCTGAACTTGTATCGTGGAAGACCGACATGGAAAACAGGCTCGATACGCTTGAACTCCAGTTCATAACTGAGAAAAAGGCTGCTGAGATAAAGCTTCGGGACACGGAAAAGGAAATTGCCGCTCTGCGGCATCAAACAGAAACACAAACAGCGGGTATGAGCAAGCAATTATCGAGACTAGAGCAAAATCTCACACAGATATCGTCCGAGCCTCGCCATACACTACCACCCGCAATTCTCGTGTTTCTGGATGAACTTGTTGGGCAAAAGGACAACCTCATGAAGATGCTCGAGGATGCAAGTCGCGAAACCATTACAGCCTTAACCCCTGAGAGTAAGCTCCATTCATCTCGGTCATCAACGGCAAAAACCTGGCGATGCCATTTACTAACGTCACCAGCACCACCCGAGATGGTTCAATCCCATGAGCCCGTCACCAAGCAGCTCACCAAACGCAAAGCAGAAAGTGACCTGCCGCAACCTGTGCCAAAACGAGCATCGTCATCTGCACCGATCGAAACGCTTTTCGATCGAAACTCGGAAGACTATAAAGCTCTCAAGGCCTGGTATGTTATCTGCCGCGAGGAATACAAGTCGCATCCTCCCAAATCCGATGTTGCCTTTATCTGGAAGTTCATCAGCAGCATAGAAAACCCCGACGTGTCGAAAACGATCCAGGAGGCGCTTCTACAGGCACTTCCAGAGTATGTGGTGGAAACAAGAGGCAGTTCAAGACAGAGGAAAGGCTCAAAGAATAGACGATACATTAGCATTGCCAAGGGTCTGACCTGGAAGAAGTTTAGGGAGGCTCTGGTTTATCACCCTTCGTGAAGCTGAAGGAAAATGTATGGGTTCCAGAGAGATGGCAAATCTGTGAAGATGACAACTATGGGCATGTTGGGGGCTGATATCGAAAAGACGTCTGGAATTTGCTGGCATATTCGTCGTTGGAAGCCTTACGAGGTTAATAAACTACTATATTCTGTTTTCGATTTTTAACTTTTTTTTTTCTTTCTAGCATGTGTTGATGTCGTTTGAGCGCATGTAGAAAATTTTTAAATTATAGTCTCTCATGTTAGAGTGTTTAGTATAGAGAAAGAATAATCCTAAACGCCACCGTCCAAATTTTCAACAACCGCTCAGATTGTCTACCATGCCACCCAGTAACCGGTTTCTAAATCCATATAATCCCACATCTAAGATATTCTAGCTGAGTAAATCCTCTCTAAAATCAAAACGCCAAACGCCTCTTTTTAGTTTCCACCCACCCCTCTCTCTATCTTTTAATTTGATCAAAACCCTTTGAATATAACCCCCCCCCCCTTTTTTTTTTTTTTATGCCCTAAACTCCACCTCCCTCTTCCTCGTCTTCCTTCCGCCCTTTTGGTACACCCTGATCTCATTAATCAGCCAGTAAGCGCCGACAAACTTGTCGGGGTTCTGCCCGACCCAGTCCTCGCACGTCCGCGCCAGCGCGGTGCACTTTTTGTCGTCCTTCCACACCTGGCCCGCCCAGTCGCCGCAAAAAGTCGTGTCGAAGACGATGTTGTGTTCCGAGAAGTGCTTGGAGATTGAGCAGCCGCTCCCTCCGACAAAGGTGGCCAGCGGCTGCCCGAGGGTCGAAGTATCAAACTCGTCCCCAGTAGAACCGGAACCAGAACCAGAACCAAAATCTGATGAGCCTTCGGAGCCCCCGCTGCTGCTGCTGCTGCTGCTGCTAATCAGCTGCCTGACGGCGCTGCTCCGCGCCCTGGGGAAGAACCAGACCGAAATGTCGGTCTCTGTCCACTCCATGACGTAGTAACCACCTCCTCCGCTGTTGAACCCGACCCCGTAGTTGTCGGTCGAGTCGGTCTCCTGCCCGCACCCAGAGGTCCCCTGGCAGTTTGGCGAGACGAGCTTGGTGCCGGCCGGGGACCCCGAGTTGGACATGCTGCAGCCGGACGCCGTGTGCAGCGTGATGCTGTTTGAGCTCTGCGAGTTGACGCCCTCGAGTATGTCGATCTCGCCGCCCCTGGGCCAGTCCGGGCCGAACATCCAGTAGGCCGGCCACAGGCCGCACGACTCGGCGTGGGTCGCTCCCGACGGCATGTGGGCAATGTCGGCCACGAACAGGCCCGTGGTGAAAGTGCTCTTGGACGTGACGCGGACGGATTTCCGACCAGTGGTGGTGACGTTGTGGTAGTCGACCCCCAGGTAGACGCCCCCTTGGCTGTAGCCGGCCAGCCCTTCGCGGTTGGCAGTCGAGGCGTCGACGTATTCGACGAAGCCGTTGGTCGGGTCCGGCTCGGAGAAGAAGGTGAATTCGGAAAAGAAGTTTGTCGAGTTGTAGGTGGCTATTAGGTTGTATTTGGATGAGGAGGAGGAGGAGGAGGAAGAAGAAGAAGAGGAAGTAGATGCCAAGGCATAGGGAATGGCGATGAGTGAGAGGACGAGACCAGGGGCCTGGAATAGTTTTGGTAGTAGCATATTTTTTTTCTTTTTGAAAAAAAAAAAAAAAAATAAATTATATGTGTTTTTGGTCGTGATTTTAATAGAGTGAGTGACGTGGTCGAGTGAAGGCCAGCTTCAGATAAATTTGAATGGTTTGCGTGAGTGACTTGTGTTGACAAACAAGAAGAAAGTAATTCCCAGATGGTGATGGTGAGATGGAATAAGGAGAGTAAGTTTCGACGTTTAAGGAGTTGGGCTATGTTATAGCCCACAGAGACAATACCGCGATTCTGACTGTGAATAGACAATAATAGTCGGGTGTTGAGTGAGTGATTCGTCAATTCTGGCCAGCCATAGAAGTTCGTCGAATAAGAACCACAATATCACCTCAGGGCACAAAAGCCAGAGCAGGGTACTTGAATGAGCGTGATAAGTGTAAGGAGTGATAATCAGCTGCTGCTGCTAACAAGAGAAAGACGCGAAAGAAAGCATGTGAGAGCAGTGAAGTAGCCGCTCGACTTATACATGTAGACTTTCCGCATGGGTCGGTTCGCCCGTACCATCTTGTCGGGACCCTGCAAAGGCCCGGCAGGGGGGGGGGGGGAGAAGAGGGGGACAGCAACCTCACAGGAGAATCAAGGTATATTAAATGCATGTTCCATGCCTGCTAAGGCTTCAATAGGACCCATTACCAAGCTTGCCTAGTGGGTGAAAGCCTTTTAGGCTCTCCCCCCACGAAACCATGGGCAAAGGGATGGCCATGCAGCGTCATCTTTCGTGGTACCTGCTTGAAGAAGGTACCCGAAGCACCGCCGGCTCTATGTCTTGTGGTTCTATTTTGGACCTGTCTGTGTTTGTAGTCTCAAGTAAGAGCAAGCAGAGCCCATCCTGGCCCCGGCAAGACAAAGATTTGAACGACGAAACGTTGCGTTGGTTCTGGGGCATGTATTGGGCATCGAGAGACGAGAAGCGCTGAACCAGTGCGTTCATTGCTGCTTGTGACATTCAAGACGTTCTTTTCGCCAGTGGTTGTATAGAGAGAGCCATGATGAAACTCTAGTGCCGGTTTCCTCAACCGTTTGCTGCAGAGAAGTTGAAGCCGCGAAAGCCAATCGAGGTCGGGCCCAGACCCCTGGCGCTTGCAAGAATGAACCCCTTCCCCACCCACCATCTGACGAATCAGCGACCACCACCGCAAACATGCATCTCTTTGACATCTGCAGTAATATCATATGCTGCCCTTCACAACCTTATTTTACCCAACATCTCCGAGAACCTTGTCTTCATTTGCATCTATATCAGATTGTACAACAAAATTGAAAACTACTCCGCTGGTGCCGTATCACACAGTCATCAGCTTCAATGTGACATCCTCTCCGTACTCTGTCAGTCCTTCCAAAAATATATTGAGATTCTCAGCTCGACCAGCTTCAGCGCATCGGCACATAATTTCGATCTCCAGAGACTCTACAAGGAAGAATGACGCCTTTGAGATATGCCGCCGAGACGGACCAAGGCTCACTCACTGTCTTTGAACTCTCGTAACTCCGCTGATTCACAAAACATACAAACCCAGGACACTCGTACTTCGACTTTGCATTGGCACCCATTCCGGAACACGACTGCTCGTGTTACCATTCCCAACAATTCTCGGCCGGGATGGGAGCCCTTCAATTCACCTCCATCGAAAACTGAGACATTTCATGACTCCAATAACTAATTACCTCACAACCTCATATAATATCCCTCCCATGATTCTAAAGTGGGGAAATCGAATATATCTGTATGTATGTATGATTGTATGTATGTACAGATGAAACCGCACACAGACTCCGCAATAGCATAGATTCCCCAAGGGAACGACCGCTCGAAGCCTTCAAACAATACGACGATTAGAAGCTATGATGTGTTTCCCACATTGACTGAACACAACCAAAAAGTTTTGAAAATTTGATCGATATAAAAAAATTTAATTCCGATTTATCTCTAAAAGAAAAAAAAAATAAACAAGAGAAAATGAATAAAAAAACACCCAAGAAAAATATTATCTGCGCCGGCGGATAAGTCCTCTTGCCTTTCTTTTTATCATCGTGACGTTTCTGTGATCTTCAGTCTTGGGTATCATGTCCTTGCGGTTCGAAAAGGGACAATTTTTTGGCGTTTCCCCTTATAGCTTGACTTTTTGCCCAGTCAACTTGAACCATATAACAGCCACGAGATCCTCCTTGAAGCGCTCCCATGGGTTCCGGTTGAGGTAGTAGCTGAGCTCCCTGAAATTGTACATCTCACCCCAGCAGTCGCGGCCCCATTCGCAACCAGCCATGTTGACCAAGAAATCCCGGTCCTTCTGATCATAGTGTATTCTGGTGTCGTTACCATTCTCGCTGCAAGCACCGGTGGGGAAGCTGTTGATCATGCGCTGCGGGAGGAATGCTGTGTGCTTTCGGATCCATGCTTGCGTAGTGTACAGCTGTTCCAGCGCATCCTGCTCTTTGTGTTCCCATTCCATGTGCTTTTGCTCATATGCCACAGGGTCCCACCAGATATCTAGCAGCCTATCGGTCCAGGCGCTCCGGCGGATGAAAAACGATCCAAGGTTGAATCCGGAGCAATCCTGGGGCAGAATCAGATTGACCGAGCCAATGTTGCCATCGCCCACGGGGCTTCGCGAATCGGCGTCAAGGTATGGCTCGGTGAGAGGGTGGGAGATGTTGAGAGGGTTATACTCGTTGATGTCGCGGTATACGTGTTTCTCGAGATTTTTGAATATGTGATCTTGCAGCGAATAGGTCGGTTCCATTATGAAGGTGTTAAGGTCCAGCCACCAGATCCTAAAAGAGCTTGTTAGCCTGGGTCAAGGCAACCGGGGGGCCCCGCGGGCAAACATACCATTCCGCCTTGGGATACTTTCGGAGAGTCGTGCGAACAAAGTCGACCTTCTCCCAGCTCTCGCGCCATTCGTGGGCGTACCGCTTCTTCGTGCTCATATCGACAATCTCGAGATCGTAACCCCAGTTGGCCACGTACTTCTTCTTGTTCCTAACAGAGTCTCGCTCAATAGCCCACTCTCGCGCGCCCTTCCATTCCATTACACCTCCGCCGATGTTGGCTGCTAATATTATGACAAATTTTTGTCCTCCTCCAAGCCATGCGGTTCTGCGCCAATGGTACACCAGGGCTGTGAGAGAAAGTTAGTCCTCAAAGTCATTTCGACAATCGGTAGTTAGCCGGCCATTAACTCACGAGTATTGTAAAAAATGATAACGGAAAGCAAGAACAAGAAACCGATCAAAAGTCGTATCTTCATCTTGCGGCCCATGCGACCCACGATGTTTCGTAGCCTTCCGAGCAGAGGAACGTTTTGCGCCGACCACCTGCTGCGGGGCTTGTCTTTCTCGTCGTAGATCACGCCCGCGTTGAACCGGGGAAGATTGCTCGATATTTTGCGCATGTGCCGGGACAAGAAGCCCGAACCCTGGGTCGAGAAAGACGGGTAGCCGGCACCGCCGCCTTGTTTTAACCTTGAAGATTCCCACATGACGGGTGTTCCATTACTCGATCCCGTGTATGCTCTCGTCGGACTCGATCGGCCGCTCCCAATATTAAGTCCTGGACTCGCCCAGCCGCCGCCGGGCACGGGGGATGGACTGCGCGAAAGGGACATTGGGAAACTGGGTGTGCCTATATTTATCGGGTCGCGTGGCGGTCAGCTCCAAGCTCGCATTATCATGGTACAGAGGGGCCCCCTCAGGGGACAACGCATGAGATGGAAAAAAATAACAAGTGCCGATACCACCCGACTGCTGGTTCCCGTCGGGAAGTACAGCCAAGTGTTTTGGGGGATAAATAAGAAACAGACGGCACGGCAAAGGAGAAACAACGAAGGACACGTACCTGGAATTGGCGACAGCGGCCCTTGGGGCTGATGTTGGGGCTGAACGCCCAAGTACGCTGAAGGAGAACTCTTGCGCTCGCCGCCCAATCGGAGGTTTGGCGATGCTGACGAACGTCTTCGGTGATGAGACCGCGCCGGTCGGTCGCTAAACGACGACGACGTTCCGTCCGGCTGAAGGTGCGCCAGCTTGCTGATTTTCGGGATACAAACCAGGGGGCGCTTTCGTGCCCTTCCGGTTTTCTGCTCCAAAAAAAAAAAAGTGGCGTTGCAACAAAGGTGGCTTTTCCTGCTGTTTTAGGTGGTGCGATTGAAACGCCGCCCCAAACAAGCAGAAGGAGGAGTAATATGTAGCTTGTTGTCTTCTTTTCTCTTACTCCTTCTCTTCCACACCGGCGGCTTTCTTCCGTCAGCGCTCTCTCCCTCTTTTCTCCGTCTCTCGGCGCCGGCTGTTCTGCAGCAGCCTGTGCTCTAAATTTTCGGTCTGGTTGTACCAAGGTGATACAGCAAACCAGGCAGAGATGGAGGCGCCTGTCGTGTCGCCTACTAAAACGGTAAATTCACTTTGTACCCGGGCGGGAGGGCGCTGAATCCGGTATCGTCGTTTCTCTTTTCCTGAAATTCGTAGGACTCGTATTTCTCACACGTTGCGGTATTGGGGAACTACTGCGTAGTCTGGGGGGTACACAGCAGCAGTGGGGTGGGTTCTTCGCAGGGCAGAGTTGCAGTTCTAGAGCTACTTGCCTCGGGGTCCTATGTCGGCGGATAACAGGGGGAGGATGGGGGATGAAGCGACGGAACGTAGGTGTATGTACAACAAGAAGATAAAAAAGAGTGACAGAGGTTACTCATGAATTATTTTTGATCAAGGCAAACAAGTTACCTGCCCTTGTTGTTGTTGATGAGGATTATGGCCAGAATGGACAAGTGTGTGTTAGGTAGCCAAGACTTTTTTTTTTTGCTGTCAACTCTTTCCCCCTTGGGAAGGATTCTGCAGCAGAATAGTCAACAGGGTCCTTGCTCGACCGCCTTTCGCAGCTCAGAGCGAGAAGATCCGTTGCGTTGATCTTTTTTGTTGGACCGCTGCGGCTTGGACAGGCTTGGCGGTTTTCCTCCAAATTTTAAAACCCCTGTCTGTCAAGTTCAGCTATCCTTTGACAACATCAAAAGTTTTCTTGTCGTTCGGCCGCATTGCACCTGATGTGTGTGCTTCCTTGTGGCCACCTCCTTTTGTGATTGCAACCTACACAGTATGGAGGAGCGGGTCACGGAGATAGTTGTATGCAGATCGTGCAGTCCATGGGTCCCTTTCCAGAGAAGACGCCATCGCGCTGTCAGGCGCTAACGTAGCGTTTGCCTTATCAAGTTGTTCATTTTAAGGATGCAACCCCTGAAACTTCTTTTCGTCTTCGACAATATTATCGCGCTTGAGTCGACTTGCCAAGCAAGAGCTGTGGCCCCATGCGTCAAAAGTTAAAACGTACTTTCTTCTTTTCCCACCCACAATGAATGAGATTGCTTTCGGAAATCGGATAATGAAGATGTTGTCACTCTCGGATCAGATAACCTCATGTGTGCGGCGCTTTCCCATACCGCCAATGGATCGTGTTTGGGTCTCGCAGCGGCGATATGCCTGTTCATAGTGGGAATGAGATAATTAGACGTGAAATGTACTCCGTGGTCAATGACAATGGGTGATTCCCGTAGGGAAAAGTGAGTTGTCGTATTGTCGTATGTATGTCACCAGTGAAGATGTGGCAAAGCTGGCATCTGTGTGGCAGATTTCTTGCATGCTTTTTTCTTCTGTGCTACGAGCATCCAAATTGCACAAATTTTACCGTCCGTGCAGCGATATGCGCTTTACCTATCTCAACAACTATGTGGTTTCCCTGCAAAACGCGTGCATTAAGCTATCCCCAAAAATGACTAAGCATCACAGCCCCTTAACAATTGGCTCATAAGAGGAGAGGAAAGCCAAGAGGGTTAGATGCTGTTCCCAAAAGCGGCATTGGCAGGCAGAGAACCAATTGTTAAGGGGCTGTGATGCTTAGTCATTTTTGGGGATAGCTTAATGCACGCGTTTTGCTCATAAATCAGATGAAGGTTGCTTAAAGGCGCCTGAAATATGCAAGCATTTTGCACTTATTAAACTGCTTGCCAACGCCGTTTTTCTTAACATTGCGTCACCTTTTTGGCTTTCCTAACTAGATACTCTCACCATCACGATCGAGCAAGGTTCAACTGTCCCTATTGTGTGTGGTGGAAGTGACTTACAGTCCAGCCAGCTTGCGCACCTTCTCCTACCTAACTACCAACCAGAGCACCAATCACAGCCAGGATATCGCGATGATTCACTAACACCAAGACTCATAAAGCCAAAGCACAGGCTGACAGTTTTCCACGTGCTAGGCTACACCAGCAGATAGCCATGACGCCAGAGGATTTCATGTGTGAAGTACGAAGTCGAGAGGCTGGCTGTCGTGGAATGATTAAAGCTCGATGGTCAACAAGAACGGCCTCGTCCTTGAGGAGCGCACCCTCTGGTCAGATGCTTGGTCCTGCTCGGGATCCCTTATGCTGGTCGATGTCCGTAGATGCATGTGAATGCCTGGCCTCAAGCGTCTTCGGATTATGTAACGGTGGGTTCAGTGGCCTTTTGAAAAGCGTGTGAGTGATTGAAACTGTTGGAAGATGTGTTGGCAGAAGGCAGACGTTGTTTGTCGTTATGTGTGGGAGAGCGAGAAAGGAAGTTCCATATTGCCGCAGCGGCAAAGGAAAGTTTCCCGCCTTGACCTGAATTTCCTAAACGAATAAGCGCGGTTTCATCCGACATGCGCAAACGTTGGATATGGCTATTCAGATTGGCCAGAGAGGACGGTTTTTGTATGCCACTTGAAATCCTGTCGATTTCTGAGTGCCTTCGAGTATAAACTTGTCCCCCCCCTCCCCTAAATAAAAAGAAAGAAAGAAAGAAAGAAAAAGAGGGGGAAAAAATAAATAAATAAATAAAAAACGAAAAGAAAGGCTTTTATTGCCTAAATTTATGTATAAAACTGGATATCATTTATGTCGGGGAAATACCGAGATGCAAATGCAGGCCGTTGGCCGGTGGGTTAGGTTCCTGCTACCCCTTCTTTCCAGCCTTTCAAGTTCTGGGTTTTCTGTGGGGGCCGAAGGGTTCAATTCTTAATGGGTGGAGAAGCGAAAGTGGGATGCGGATTATTGTGTAGGTCATTGGACACTCCGGTTTGCAGTCCCGAGTAGGATAAAAATACCAATTTAACGCTAAATTCTTGCCTGTTAGATGGTTACAGATGTATCTCATGGTCATGATCGTACGCGTAGGTAGTTTTGGATCTGGGAATGCATTGAAGTTGACTCCCCTGACTCGTTGGGATGCCACGGATGTGAATGCCGATCGGCATTATTGCGGGCCGCTTCTTCTCAGGAAGATCCCAGGAAAACTTTGAAGCTTTCTCGGCTCTGAAGCATTAGCCTGGTTGACCGCACAAAAAGAACCTTGAGGGAAATCCCGAAACCCGAGAAGTCGTTTCTCTCCTACCGTCAGGTTTCAAAACGTAGTATGTATATACACCTATGGAGTAAAACTCACAATCGAAATGTGGCCGCGGTGGATGAACATTTGGTTTTAACCTCACGTGATGAATTAGCATGCGATGCGTACGACGCACCACCGCTCTCATGAATGCTCCTTCATTATTGTTGCCGGCTGCTTGCCCGGCAGATATACGTCCCGCACCTTAGACAGAGGTGATTCCCAGGTTTCAGCGCAAGCAGAAGAGCACCGCCGAAAATATGGGGTCAGCACCGATACTTACACAGCCCTTGAAATGACGTATGCCTGGTATCTCGTGGCCGAATCAGAAATGCACGGGAGTGGTTCCAAAAAATAAGCGGCTTTTTGATGCTGGAGAACGACTGGGGCTGTGAGGAAGTAGCTGCCGGGTCTGCGCGGATATTGCAATTTGGGAACTTTGGCTCGGAATGACACTGCTTCAAGCCTGCTCCAAAGGTCCGACACGGACAGGCAAAACCACTTAATCGCTGAGCCACCGTGTCTCCTCAAAGTGGCTGGCTAAGTAGTTTGAGTAGTAGTTCGGGCTGGCACGATGACTGGGGCCACGGTTCCAGGTTGGACACGGAGTTAGACCGGGCTTGTCGATAGGACAGTTGTGGTCACGGGCCTTCGACTGGCTGTTCCCAGAGGGGGTTTTGACGCATTGCACACCAGCACTGGTTGTGTCGTAGATGCGTTAGTGCCGGCCAGTTACCTACCATTCGGATTGCTCACTGCCACGGTGTACACCGAAGTCGAGAGGGGCGACGGCTCGCTAGGGTATCGCCTCGTTTGTTCTGAATGGTAATGGAACCCACCAAGTTTTGTACCTGTGCACTTCTTAGTCAGATGGCTCCAACACGAGAACTCGAAAGATAAAGAGGTGGGGGGTCGCTGGCGTAGACCAGGTTCGATTGACCCTCTCTCTTCTTCCTTATTCCTTTTACTTGAAGCAAATACCCCACACCTATTCAAAACCAACCTCCATCAAATTATTCCGCAATCCACAAACCAAAAAACAAAGAACTTGATTCAAGATGCCTACCGTCGAAGCCCCCCAAGAACAGCAGCCGATGGAAGCTATTCCACAAGGTGCCATTATCACCCAGCAACCTGTGAGTACCACTCCATGCCGACGACGGTCTCCCTAAACATCGAAGCTAAAACAGATCTGCTCGTCAGTCCGCCGAACCTCAACCTGAGATGGGATTGCGGGGTGGTTTTGTTGAGGAGTGTAACTGCTGTTGCTGCGGGGAAGAGTGCGTCTGCTGCTAGCCTGGAAACTCTGAGGCGAGAGGAATGACCGGAACGGAGGGACGTGCAAGATCAAACTCAGTATGATATCTTTTCGCGAACTAGTTTAGAACTGCCCCAGTTGAGCAAAATGAATCTGGGTACACAAGTCGCTTTTGTTGTGCTGTTTGGAGACCAATCGAGCGCGCGGTGAGAGCTTTGCCTTGGTACGAGCGTTCCCGCGCCGTCTACTTTTTGATGGAACAAATGGCTCGGTGTCAATGCCTCCAGCCAGGACATTGCGCATGTTTACCTTGTTGAAATATAATCCCACAGGATCTTCAATCAACATGTGTTGTTGGATTTCGAGGGGAATGACGTTCTGATGCAGGGGATTTGACGGCTTGGCGATAAAGCTTAGCAAGATCTAGAGGCCTTGGCGATCTTGGCTCACTGCGGCACCGAGACATGGAGATTTCTAGTTTTTCTACCTAGTATACGTACTCCCCGTACTGCTAAATGTCACTCGTGTACGTACTATCATAGCGATACGTACCTAACGGTAAAGTTGAACGTCTATGGCAATCTTAACATTAGCGTTCATCTGGTGCTCAATCAGCAGACACCGCGATGCGCTTGCCGGACCGCTAGCATTAAACAGTCCCCCACTCGGGCGCGTATCGGTCGGTCGGAATATTTGTGATGGCCTTGCAGCGGATACATTTTGAGTGCGGCCCGGCTTGATTAGTTCCCATCAACGGTTTTTCCACTGTAATGGAATCCCCCCATCTGTTGCAACAACACGTTGTCGATATTCGGAGGAGGGAGCCCGCAGTTTCAGTGTCTTCACCTGACAGCCAGCACGAGTGGCTGTGGCCATTAGATGGTGCTCGGGAGGGACCCTCGGCTTGACTTTCAATCGGACGCACAGGCCACCCGCTCACTCCACGGAAAATGACACACCGCACTGCTTGCTTGGCTTTGTCGCCTTGTCGACTCATTGGATCAACCCCCTCGTCCTCCTCAGAACCCCTCTCCCGTTTGGTTTCATCAAAAAGGGCCATAATGCGTGTCGCGACAGAGGGCGAAAACACCAGTGCAGCTGTAGCCATGGCGTTCCACCTCGATGCGCCAGAGCGGGCGCGATTGGATGGTCGCTTATGAGTGGCCTGCGACAAGCAGCCAATCACATCCACGCCCCGGGCGCTGGGCGGTTCGGCAGCGCTTAATTCATACAACGCCCACAGCTTGGTCAAACCACCAAGAGTCCTTCTGTCCATACAGCGCCTGTGGTTTGACGACGAGCCTGCCGGTGTGGACAAGGAACGATGCGCCCGTGGCCATTCAGGAAAAGCCTCGATCTTGGATCGGGGCGCAAGGTGGGCAGCTATCTAGTACGCAAAAGCCATGTTTCCAAGATGGAACGTGACCCTCTCTTCTTTATTTCGAATTCTTTCTTCACTTTCCTTTGTCCTCAAGCTGTCCGACCCTATTGTCCTCCAGTAGATCCATTCTCTTGACACGTGCGGCTTTCATTCATCAGACGGCGAGAATGCCTATTTTTGGGAAAGCTGGACTTTCTTTGTTTTTTCATCTCTACTAGGGAGACTGTATTAATTCTTGCCAAAATCACTTTTTGGTGCGGCCATCTTTATCATCTCGCGTGGTATTCGTCCGTTTCTGAATCGCAACGACATATTAAAATAAACTTAATACTCGGTACCAAATAACAACACAACATACGAGCAGCAGGCATCATGAGCAACCCACGGAGGCTCCCGCCCACCGCGGCCAACAGGTCGCCCATTTCAACCATCAGCGAAGAGGACTGGGAAGACTGGGAGGACGAAGAAGTAGTGACGCCTATTGTGGACTCGCCTGTCGGCCAGCCTCTCGTCCAGCCGGGGAGTGAAAGTATTGCACCTGCCCGGCAACCGAGACAGCAGGGTCAGCGGGTTTCAGCAGCAGGACTTCGCATGTCAATGTCCCGGGTGAGAAAGTCGAAGCTTCTGCACAGACAAAAAGTACAGAATGCCATGGCTGGCATCACAGTCGTTACCGATATGTCCATCTTCCTCCAGCAAAAACATCAGCAGGAGCAACAACGACAACGACAACACATTGCGAGTCAGGTGAGGGAGGAAGCAGGAAATAGGGTGAGCCGAACAGGCAAATTTGTCGATGCTGCCGCTCTCATGGCTCTGGAAGGAAAGCCGCACAGCGATTCGAGCAGCACATTTGGCACTTGGTTGAAGAAGGTGCCGACCAAGGGGAAGAGGGTTGCGCAGCTGGCTACCAAGTCGCCCGTGCAAGATGATCTTTCCCCGAGTGCCGCGCCCATCATGATCGGCTTTGAGATGCCCAAGGATTCGGACATTGTTATAAGTCCTCACACGGCTGTTGTTGAAACTCCAGTCGATTTTCCATTTTATTTGGGCAAGAAACAACAAACAAGAGCACCGCCATCGAAATTACCAGTCTCAGCTTGGTCGCCCGACACAGAGGACGGCATTTTCTCGCCACAAAGTCAAATTGATTCAGCCTTCTCCGACAGGGCAGATTCAGTGCCCGCCGTCCCGATAATCCCAAGTAGCTACCGAGATGGCAGAGCGAATGATGTAACGCAACAAAAGGACAGGCGAAATATAAGAGACACGACAACGACGGCCATATACGTGAGCGACGACGACGACGACGACGACGACATGGCAACACCGGTCACTCTGTTTGAGGAGGACGGCAGTCCAGTGGCGCAGAGGAAATCCTATAAACTAGGGGGCCGTCAACGATCGAATACAGCTGGGAGCGCAAGTTCGCGGGGTTGGTGGGATCAAGTCACGTCACCCTTCGTCCCAACTCCGGCTACACCGAAGGCAGTTCATGCTGGAGAATCCGCCACGGAGGAGAACAAGGGCTGGTGGGGTCGACTGGACAGGAAGGAAGCGCTGTCTCCTATCACGCCGAAGCCGGTTGCTGAGCAATCGAGCAAGCCCAAAAATCAATGGGCCGGGGCACAAAAGGAAAAGACTTCATCTCCCGTTTTGCCAGAGATCGTTATTGATGGGCCGGGCAGCTTCGGGGTAGACAAGTCGCAGGATTGGTGGGACGGAGCAGACAAGAAAATGGCAGCCATTCCTGCGGTACCAACATTGGTTGTTGAACGTCCCAGCACTTCGCAGGGTGCCGAAAAACCTCAGAACTGGTGGGACAATGTCGACAAGAAGGTACCTATTGTTTCGGTGCCTCAGAAACTGACAACTGATGAATCGAGGGGACATGAAAGTTTTACGAAACCACAACAACGTCCACCCCAAATAATCGTCCAGGACTTTTCGCCGGCCAGCCCCGAAGCGCCTTCGTCTTCGGAGCCAGCTGTCGCAGCCTCTAGGACCGAGACCCATGCTGAAAAGGCGCGTATTCTACTTGAGGAGTCGAGGAATCCCACAACCGCTGAACTTCCACCCCCCTACTCGCCGCCTTCTGAGAGCAGGAGGGAGAATGTCCGCTATCGAGCTGTATTGCCCCCGGGCCATCAACTGAGCGACATGTATCCTCCATCTCCTGGCCCGGTTCCGCCCGGATTGTCAAACACAATGACATCTCAAGGCGCCATCAGCTTAGCTGATGTGCCCTTGACTCCACCTCCAGCATCACGACTTCCAGACCGGCCAATAGGATCTGCCTTGCCAGGTGACCACTTCCATGACGTCTCTGGGCGCGGTACCCGGCAGAAGGCGGAACGGAAGCGGCGGAGACACGAGAAGGAAGATGTGGTGGCCAGGAAGACTACTCGCATGTGGAGAGGCCGCGGCTGCTTCTCGTCCTGCGGCTGCTTTGGTCTCGGGAGAGCTGGCGCTGCGGGAAGGAAGCGCAGACGGGCGTGGCTTGGTATTCTTGCCGCGCTGTTGGTTTTGACCATCTTGGGAGTCGTCCTCGGAGTGGTGTTGTCTCGGAGGAAGGGTAGTGAGGTCGCCGCTCCTTCTCGGTTTGTCAACTTGACAAACTTCCCACCAATGCCCACTGGGATTTCAACCATCGTCGGACCTGAGTCTGACACGACCGCGACTTGCGTTAATCCTCCAACGCTCTGGAGTTGCTCTCTTCCCAAGGAGCAGGCAGATTCGGCCAAGCCTTTCAACGCAGACCAGCCCAGCTTCGTTTTTCTCATTCAGTTCGACAACGACACGAGACAGTTGTGGAACATTCCACCAGGCGAGACGCCACGACCTACGCTTACCTCTCCTGCTGCTAGCACCAGCTCTGTTGCTTCGGCTACTTCATCAGCCGCAAGGCCCACGACTACTTCGAACTCAACGGCACCGACAGCGACAGCGAGTCCACGCGCCGTTTCGGTTCGCAGTCGCGGCATGAGCTTCACGGACTTCGTTCACCGTCTCGTGTCGCGTCAAAACGGTGGTCAGCCCGCTTCCGCATTCAAGTCTGACCCTCTCCCTCCCGCCTTTGCAGAGATGTTCTTCCTAGGCAACACGACGGACGGAGTGGTTTCCGAAGATAAGGCAGGCGAGCCGACTCCCTTCTACATCACCATGCTCAAGTCCATCGACGACACGGAGGCGCTCAACGCTCTTAACGCCCGCAGCATCTCATCCAGGCAGAACCAAGGGGGCGTGGCCAACATCTCCGACTTGCTCCCGCCACCCGTGCTGAACCCAGATGGGACTGGTGCAGAAGCGACCCTCCTCCCACTCCCAAAGCAGCAGCCCGTGCGTCTCTACGACCGCGGCCTCCCAACCGAACGATATAGCTTCTACACCTACTACAACAAGACAACCTATGTCAAGTCGATTGACGGCTTGAGGGTAGGAGGGGAGAACAGGCCTGTCCCGGGGGATCAGAATGGTGGATCATTGAGGAGTGAGGCCAAGTTCGTCGTTACCTGGTTGCAGGCGCGGTATAAAGTTGAGATTTGGACTCGCAAGGGGAATAACACCCGGCTCATCGGCAATCCCCAGGGTTCCGAGTCCAACAGCAACAGCACCCAGCCCGGTACATTCCCATTCCCGATCACCATCACGCTTGATACACACGGCGGCGGTGACCCCAGGAGCAAGTTTGCCTTTATTCGCGGGGTTGATGACAAGCAAAGGATTGTGTCGAGTGATGCCAAGTTTGTTCTGAATAACATGAACACAAAGGGCGATCTGGTTAACCCAGGAGGGAGCTTCAACCCTAGCTTTGGAGGGTTCGATGGCGGCAAGGGTGGATGCAAGTGCGAGTACACAAACTTTGTGGAGCTTAATCGGAGAGTGGGTGGCTGAAAGAGATGAAATGAAATGAACGGAGTGAAGGAATGAATTACACAAGATGATTATATAGTCATGGGCTGGAACCTCTCAAAAAGGATATCAGGAAAATAGAACACAGCATGATCTGCAATTGGCAGGTGTTATAAAAAAATTTAGAAGATACTGAATAATTCAAATATGACATATGACATACTTTTCCTAGAGAGTAGTGATGGTGTTGGTGATTTATTAAATGGCTTGAAAAAGGGGGCCGACATCACAGTGCGCGGGCCGCTGGCAGCTGCATCCGAGTGTCAGTACTTGAGAACAGAGACTGTCAATGGACCTCGCAGCTTTTTTTTTTTCAGGAAGCAACTTGACGGTCTCATTTATATCCCACCCATAATCCAAGACCAAACTTTTGATAATTTTATTTCCGGTATGATTTTTTTGGGTAAGTTAGTTGTTTCAAACATTCAGAATCGTGACTAACCCTGCCGAAGTGACTCGAAGGTCCGCACCGAACTGGTTTGGTGGTGAGATGAGGAATCACCAAGCATAGTTGATGAGACTCTTAACCACCCCTTACGGCATATTCAGGGGCGCCGGCAAGATCGAACTGCAACAAACTACATCTCTCAAGATATGTCACCCCAGACACGGGCAACGATATTCAAGCATCAGCAGCAAACCATCAACACTGACACTCGCCATCGAAACATCATGCGACGACACATGCGTCGCCATCCTCGAAAAGTCGGGGCCAGCTGCCCGTCTCCTCTTCAACAAGAAGCTCACATCGGACTCAACCGCCTACCGAGGGATCCACCCAATAGTTTCAGTTGAGGCGCACACTGCTCTTCTCGCAGACCTCGTCAAAGAATCCCTTCACTACCTGCCGGAGCACAAAGGCGACCCATCCTCAACCGCGACGAACATCCTACCAACCATCCACCCAACAACCAACTCCCCAGTCCTCCGCCGCCTGCCAGACTTTGTCTCTGTCACCCGAGGCCCAGGCATGACATCTGGCCTCGCCGTAGGCCTCACGCTAGCCAAAGGTCTCTCGGTCGCCTGGCAGAGTCCATACCTAGGAGTGCATCACATGCAAGCTCACGCGCTCACCCCGCGCCTCGTCCACGCTCTATCACAACCCTTCCCATCCTCTTCTTCCTCCTCTCAGTCCCACTCCGCCCCGCCATCCCCATCATACTCCCCCCGATTCCCATTCCTAACCCTCCTAATCTCGGGCGGACACACCCAGCTCGTCCTCTCCCGCTCCCTAATCTCGCACTCCATCCTCGCCACGACGGTCAACGTGGCGATAGGCGACATGCTGGACAAAGCAGCCCGCGAGATCATGCCCGAGTCCCTCCTCTCTTCCACAAAATCAACAATGTACGGCGCCGCCCTGGAGGCTTTCGCCTTTCCACCGCCGCCGCCGCCGGCCAGCAGCAGCGTCAGCCATGACTACACCGCACCATCAAAGCCAAAGTACTTCTTTACTCCATTTGAATACCTTTCTTCTTCTTCTTCTTCTCCTCCTCCTCCCTATCCTGTACCAGCACTACCACAAGAACCACCACCACCACTACCAACACCACCAGCAGAGGAAAAAGAAGAAGAAAAAGAATTAAAAAAAGAAGAACAAGCCAAAGAGAAAAAATGGCACCTGACCCCGCCCCACAACCTGAGCCGCTCCCTGCTCGCCTTCGACTTCAGCGGCCTCGGTGGTCAGATCCGCCGCATAACGTCGGAAAACCCAGGCATGCCCGAGCCGGAGCGGCGAGTCCTGGCCAGGCAGGCCATGAGGATCGCCTTTGAGCACCTGGCCTACAAGACTCTGCTCGTTCTCCAGCAGCAGCAACAATCGCTGCGATCCCAGCCAGCGGATGACGGACAAACAGAAAAAGAAAAAGAAGAAGAAAAAGAGAAAAGAACAAAATCAGAAACCATCAAGACGTTGGTGGTGGCGGGTGGGGTGGCAAGCAATAAATATTTGAGGACAATTCTGCGGCATGTCTTGGACCATTACGGGTTCGAGGACGTCGACATAGTTGCGCCTCCTCCCGCCCTGTGTACCGATAATGCGGCCATGATTGCTTGGACTGGGATGGAGATGTGGGAGGAAGGTTGGGAGAGCGGGCTAGAGATCTTGCCTGCTAGAAAGTGGGGATTAGATGCTGAGGGGGAGGATGGAGGCATCATGGGACTAGGTGGGTGGAAGAGAAGGAAAGGTGTATGATAAATGTAGCACTATTTTGTAATAATAGGATTACCCCGGCAATGATGTGATGGGGAGAATTTTTTGATTAAAATTTTTCTTTTTAGATGAAAAATAAAGCGTTTGGGGTTGTAAAACCCAGCTTAAGCCCCCCACCGCCCCCCTTTTTTATTTTTATTTTTTTCAAGTTTTTGTTTTTATTTTAAATGTTGTAGGTTTATTTCATTCGTATCTCATCTATCCCTGTCCGCTCAACCATCCCTCCCTCTATTCCTATCCTCGCTTTAAACCTCCTCCGAGAAGTCACTCGTGACATTGCTGAACTCGCCCTTCTCCAGCTTGGTCTTCCAGAACACGGGGTTGGTATCCGTGAAGCCGTGCTTCTCCCAGCCAGACTCCTTGACGTGGTACAGGTTGATAAAACCACCAGAGTAAGCATCACGGTGAGTGGCAGCCAAAATACTCCGGCTGCCCAGCTCGAGCGCCTCCTCCACCGTCAAGTCGTATCTGTACTCGGCGTCCAACACACCGTACGCAAAAGTCTGACCAGACCCAACGCAAAACAAGTTGCCCGCCAATCTCGTCCCGTCCGAGTCAATGTAATAGAGAGCGGGTCCTTCCTCCTTGGTCACGCCGGCACACATGGTACCCATCGAGAGGCCCATTCCCTTGTACTGATATACCAAGTTGGCGAGGATCTTGGAAGCAGCAGCCACGCTGATGCGGCGCTTGTGTCGAAGCTCGTGCAGGCGGCACTGCATGCCCAGCCAAGCCAGCCAGTACTGGCAGTCGGCGGCACCGCCGGCCATGGTGCCCAAAAGGTCAGAGTTGATCTCGATGACCTTCTTGACCGTCTGCGAAGCGATCCAGTTGCCGGCCGTGGCGCGGGAGTCGGTGGCGACGATGATGCCGCCCTGGAAGCGGAAGGCGAGGGTCGTGGTACCGTGGGCAATCTTGATCGGGCATTGTGGGTTTGAGCGGTCATCGGTAGCTGCGCGGAGCCAGGCGGACGGCTGAAAGAGTAGGGCGGGGGCGGGGGGAGCCGAAAGCAGTCAGTTATATCATTCCTTACCAGGGCCAAAGCAGATTGGACATGTGAGCTTCACAACAAGGCATACCTGGGCTACGGGCGGCATGGCGAACTTGAGAGAGAGATTAGGCATCGAATCGGCCGCATAGTCGAATTCCTCCGTCTCTGAGAAGCGTTGCTCCTGCAGGTGAGCTGGGCGGCTGTACTGCGCTACGAGAGCGTCCATTCTGGCTGTTTCTGATCAATTCGGCTGCTGAACCACCTTCGATCTTCGTAATCGTGTGTTTTCTTGGTGTTTCTATTCGGACGCCTAACAGTTTTTGTCGATGGCGGGGTGGTGCGATTTGGCGGGCGTGAGTGATGAAATTGGGGGGGGGAGGGTTGGCTTGAAGTTGGCAGTTGCAGTTGCTAGTCGGTTGGAGCTCTCTCAGGCAGCTCCCGATGCAACGCGTTCACCACTCACACAACCAAGCAGCAGCCCAGTGCTGCTGAGTGGCCGTGGGGACCTGAGCTCCAAAAGAGGGACGTTCGCCCCACAACTAATCTTGGCACCGCCTGCCTTCCACTTCCCCAGATTTTCAGATTTCTCGTCCCGCTTTTATCAACAACCACTTATCAAACCTAGAAATTTTATTTTTGCCCTATTGTATGCATGGCCTGCTCTGCCTTCTTCTAAGATGAGGTCTACGAATTAATTTTTTTTGAGAACTTATAGCGACTAAACAGACACATCTCTCCCGAGAGCGCAGTAACTCGCCGGAAACTCACACCAAGGTCAACACACATGAAGGAACCCCAGATATTTCACAAGCTTTTCCTTTCTCTTCCTATTCCTATTTGTATCCATTTTTTTTTATCTTACCCACTGACTCCACGGCGAAAGACCCGAGACCAAAGACCGCCATATTAGACTAAAAATGCCCAAGAAGGCTTCTTCTCCCTCTCCAGAAATCCAAAGCACGAACCGGATGGGCATGATTGCCAACATCCCAATGAACCCTCTTTGATGATTCGGCCTGCCAGAAAACCCAAAAAGAAAAAAAATGATTTTAAACACACTAAGCCAACCCAGTGGAAATATCAAATCTGCTCACAAACACCCCGACCAATGCATGCTCGTTTCGTGCGTCGTAAAATATACCTCTCAACGGCGACAGTGTTCATCCACCGTCGCCATGACGCTTAACACCTCCGTTCCCTGCCATGCGATACATGAGAGTGTGACCTCGCTGTGCCCGCGAGCGGGATTCGGCCAGCTCTTCGTAAAGTGTTCGCAAATAAACTCAAACGCAATTATCGTACATCTTGCTCTTTAATAACTCTTCGGGCCGAGGCGAAATCGATGGGTATTAAGTGCTGCCTCCTTCTAAAAAAAACACAAAGTTGGTTAATAAGAAAAGCTCGCGGACGATTAAGAGAACCTCATTTCCTCCAACCCACGTTCCAGAAAACGAACGCTATATCCCGGGCCGTATTTACCGTATCAATGACTCGACCGATGAGGCCGCCTTCGCTTGACGAGTCCGTCTCGCCCTCTTCATAGGGCATAAACATGCCAGATCCCGTCCTTCGAATGCCAGCGGGCTCTCCTGAGAGGCTGGTGGTCGATGCCGATCGCCGCATTCCGAAAGAGCCTTGTGAGAAGCTTGAGGTAGGCATACCTGCGTTGTAGTCGTTGTTGTCTTCATCTTCGTCGTCCTCGTCGTCATCGTCGTCATCGTCTGCAGCGAAGAACAGCTTGCCCGATTTCTTTGATGGTCGCAGCGTCTCTTGCGAGGACGAGGGCGACATAATCGGGCTCCTGAAGGCGTTGGTGCTGTGTTTCATGGCCGTCTCAGCCGGCTCTGGCGTATCCTGTCGATACTTCAGTGTCGTAGACGGCAGCATGGCAATCGTTTTGCTCTCAGCAGCTCCTGTATGGCTCCTCGCCCTTTTGAGGGCTGGGCGTTTCTTCTTGATTGATGTCTTCTTCATCATGATGGCCCCATCATCCGAGTCGCTGTCGTTATTGTATTCATATCGGCCATCTTCGTCATCTTCGTCTTCTTCCTTAATCTCAACCGCGATGCACTGAGACACTTGCTCGTTGAAGTGAATGTGTTTTCGCTCGCTGTAGGGAGAAGTAACCCCGGACGACCTCGTGGAGGGGAAAAGGCTGTTCGCATCATGACCCACCCCGCGAGACGAAAAGGGAAACGTGACAAAGTCGGTAGTCGCCCTTTCAAGACCGGGTCGTCGGCCTATCCTCTTCAATCCGTTTTGCTGAGCCTGGACGGATGCGGCTGCTTGCTTGACCAAGGACGAAGTGGAGAGTGATCTCTGCAGCATGATTTCCGACATGCTTCTCTTCTTCAGGATAGGCTTCTTCTTCTTGGCGAAGGAACTCGATTTAGAAAGCCGAGAGCTGGAATCTCTGGACGCCGGATTCAGGGTGGACGAGCCTGTCTGTAATGGTCCATAGAGCCATGTTACGTCACAATCTTTCAGCCTGCATTTTGTGTGAGCGCGAGCGGATACGAGAAATCAAACTTGAGATTGACCCACCAATTGAGCGTCTCGGGCGAGACCGTGCTGAGGTTATTTTTTGCTTTCATCCATGTTCTCCAAGAAGCGTTCTCTAATCGCGCAGCATTGCTGTAATCGCCTCTTCTCGAGACAATGTGTTTCCACGACGACCAAATATCCTCCTCACGCCAATTATGTGACAGATAGTCGACATGACGAGAGGGCTGTGCCTTTATTGCTATGTCGTCCTCAGCTCGCTCACAAAAATCCGGAGTGCCTGGCCTGGAAGTGTAGGTGGACTCAACCTGTCCAGTCGGCGATGATGTATACCCATAGCCGGAAACCGGACTTGGCGAAGGGTCCGAAAGCTCGACGTGGCCAAAGTAACCCCCGTCATCATACCGCGGCAATGCAATTTCGTCCTCTGGCGTTCCGGGCCCCAATTGTCCGTCACCTTCCAAAGAAAACGTAGTGGGGGTTGACGAGTATGACTGGCTCGCAGATTCGATATAAATAGCCCGTGGCGACGATGGGGTCGACGAAACACTTGAATCCGAAAAACTCCTGGTCGACTCGGGGTACAAATCGGCCAATCGAGATGTTGAAGCAGAAGTGCGGAATGCTGATGTTTTGGTGACGAATTTCTGTTGAGAGTGGGAGCGACGCAATGTCGATGAGGAGAAGTAGCTCTCCTCTGACGATAAAACGACGGCCATGTTGAAGAAACGAGTATCCTGATGATCAGCGGACCTCTGTCCAATCCAAAATCACCTTCGATCCTTCTCCAACAAGCACCCAGAGGAGTTCCTCATGGGATGGTTTAATATCGAATTTTGGAGAGCCAGTGTACAATGACGCGGTTGAGAAAGTGGGGGGGAAAGGACAATGGCGCCGAATTCGTTCAGAGTTTTTCTTTGGAACGGCAAATAGTCCAGTGGCTGATGATCAGGGACAAAGGCCTGGACCAAGATGGAGAGATATGCGCTTCCTTGACTGCGGCACCACTCGCGTTCGGCGAAACCAGACCTTTTCCTTCTTTTTTCCTCCGGGAAGCTGCTGAAAATTACGAATTAGACGGGAGGACGGAAGTGACGATATCATAGAGGAATCAGGATTTTTGGTGACGCGGGAACGGAAGGGGCTGTGACGGCAGTGGAGAAGAGGATGTAGCGGCAAGTAGAATGTGTCAAACAAGATATATCCTTGGTGGTTGGCTTTTGGAGAATGCTGGAAAGAGACTGGAGAGAGGTCAAGCAAGGTCGAGGGTAGGTGTACGGATAAGTCACCGGCTCTTCGGAGTCTGGGCATCTTCGTGCAGCAGAAGATTGACCGGAAGTGGGCTTTTGCAATTCCCACTGGCAGCTTGCACCCCAGTCCCCTGGCTGGTGTGCCTCGAAAACGTGGGGCTTTTTGATGGTCGAACGGGGGGCGTGAAAAATTGGGGGTTCGAGAATTGAGAAATGGGGGTTCCACAAACTGGGCTTCCAAGTTTTCCGTGGCCCGTCCGTTCTCGATAATTAATTTCATTCGACTTCTTTCAATACTGTAAAAATGGTCGTCATGCGTGCACATCACGCATCCACCAGCATCCATTCGGACCTGGGACGCGGGGCTAGCGAGACTGGTATCGCCCTTTCTCTTGCTTCATTCGCTCACCAGGGATAGCAACTGGCGAAAAAAAAAAAAAAAAAAAAAAAAAAAAAAGGCCACTTGACCTCGAAGGCGGAAAAACGACACAGCACAAAAATGAAAATCGCACATACCTCTTTGGGATGTGAACCCCCGCGCCGGTCCCTGTATGTTTGTTGGTTTGGGATATCAGAAGCAAGGGAGGCGTTTTGTCGCAGGGCGAGAGAGAAGGATGAGGAAGAACCAAGAGTCTCAGACTGCTGCGTCCATATTTTCTTGTATCTTGCCCTTGTGTTGTGTGTTCCAGGCCGATAATATGAAAATGTCGTCTCGTGATGTAGCGGTGCAATGCTCCCGCTCATCACTCAACAATGGACGATGCGATGCAACGGACCAGGGGAAGGATATCCAGGGGCTTGCGGAAACCAGGAAAAACCAAGCTGGCTGCTGGGGGTTCTGTGCAACTCCGATGCCGAGAGCTTGGAGGCGGTCTGGGGCATTGACTGCAGTGTCTGCAGGTCACCACACCAGGGGGGTGGGCTCGGTGGGCGTGGGAGGCAAGGGCGATGGGCGGGAATGACTGGCCAGGGGGGTTGCGCTCTGTCCAGTTTAACCGTGTGACCTCGTCCGGCCACTCTGCTTGGTCAATCTGTGTTTCTCTTTAGTCAACGAGTTGTTGCCATGATATTGAGGGGATGCGGCAGTCCGGAGGAACGACGAAACCGCTTTCGAAAAGAGAAGAAAAGAACAGAACCTGGAAGGATATCTATTCCTTAGGTTCAACCCCAGAGCCACAGCGGGTTCCCAGTGGCCCTGGCTTCATGCACACACTAAAAAAAAAAAAAAAAAGGCTTTATAGGCCCCCCCTGGCTGAAAGGATTTCAGGTACGCACTACGGAGCGCTACACATCTGTCTTGCCCCGGGATCCTCGTTCTTTTACACCGGGCCCTTCTCTGGTGCTGACACGGCGCGGCATGTGGTTATTGTCGTGCTCTCTCCAGGAGTTTATTTGCATGCATGACAGGCTCTGTCCCTCCCGCGCTCCCCCTCCATTGCGTTATTATCTCCAGCCATTTGCCCATCAGGTGCGCCTCTTCCCCACAGCGTACCACCGGCGAGAGGCATCAGGCTGGTCGCGCCGAGACGCGGGGGTGCTGACAGAGCAGTCGCCTTGCTTTTTTTTTTACGAGACGATGATGAGGGGCAAAATAGGACGAAAATGTCAACAGAAAGGAGATCGGCCACGGTTCGTTGTTCAAAAGCTACGCTACATGAACCAGTCGGCTGCTCCGGCTTTTTCCGCGGGCCCGTGCTAACACAAGGCCCAGACCCCATGGCATCTTTGTCTGATAAATTTTCGCCAATGTTTCGTGCTCGCTGACCCCAGAAAGCTTCACAGCAACATGGCTGACAAGGTAGCTTTGACGCTACCATAGTGGACTCGGACGGAGAACCCATAAAGCCTAGGGCCTATGAATCAATCACGTCTTCAGAAGACCAAGACAACGGTTGGCCAATAGCCCGTTTTGACCGATGGCTACTTGTTTAATTCTGGTATCCCACGCATGGATTCGACATCAGCAGTTGCTCCGCATTGATATCAATTACAGGGAGGCCTTGTCCCTCAGCGTTTTTTTTCTGTTGAGAAACCATAAGCGTTTGTAGGTATCGGCCACATGAAAACATCTATCATCTTAGCCAATGCCCTTTTACATCTCATCTACAGCCCGTGCTGAGCTAAATTTTCAGATGATGTGTTCACAATAACGGAAACCGACGGCCTCCTCGGAGCTCTCTAACGCGTAAAAGTAAACTTCTCGCACATGCCATGTTTATTAGAGTTCCCACAACGGGTCATTTCACACCATTGTGTCCTGCTTCCCTGGTCCAAACTCCGGAGATGAGGAGGTAGGATGCGCAACACGACGTCGGTGATATTCCGCCGTTGAAAGTTGGTGAGTCGAGACTCTAGAGGCGGTACAAAAGTTGGAAATGGATCCATTCCAAACCCCTCTGTCCCATGGATTTGAGTCTCTGCGAACCCTAATGCGCCGCCAATGCATGCTTGGACTGTGAGGGACGCAAGGAAGCACGCCGTTCTGCCTTCCGAACCTTGTCAAAAGAAATTTTCACTCTTGTTCCTCCGAAATTGTCCGAAACGTCTTAAAGATCTCGATGGCCTCTACGGATATCAGATATACCTACTCTTTTTTTTTTTTTTTTTTTTTTCAGCGAGAGTACCAGATCGCCCTGAATTCCCAGGCACGGTTTTCCCGGCCGCTCTCCGGCCGCACTGTTTCGATTGTTATCCACGATCCCGTGTCCCCGTCGGAGGTCTTTGTTTACATTTACTCTGGCCCCCTCTCCCGCTTCAAGTTGTGTAAATGTCTTGCGTGTACATTAAAAAATTTTATGGGCACCTTGCTGTACAAGTACTGCACTTTTTCCTATGCACGGTTCAGATCCGATCATCTTGGCAGAAACTACATCGGAAGCCGCTCCTTGATAATGGGGCTATCAATATCTCGTAGCATTGCCAAGCAAACGCTATCTGTTGCTGTCACCACCGGCTTCCATCGGGAGGGGGCAACACCTTTTTGAAAATGGGGGGCGTTGTTGGAACTTCAAAAGCGGGTCAATGGAAAGACTTTTTCCTTATTCCTCTGGCGTTTGGTTTAACGCGTGAAGCAGGGTTGGCCGCCAGTTATTAGTGATCGCGTCATCTATGAACCACGGTTGAGCTCGTCAACTTTTATATGTACATGTCTCATACGGCTTCTACCTAAGTACGGACGCAATCTGAGAACGAATCAAAGACAGATGAGGCGGAAACCCAAAAGAGAAAGAATGTCATAGCAGCACTATCGTGGGGGTTCAGGAAGAGACATTCCTGGGAGGCGTTTGCTCATTCGGCCCTATGGGACAATGGCATGTAGTGCGACCTAAAACGGTGGTTGCCGATCAACCAGTGTACCGACTTGCCTGGTCTCATTATGTATGTGTGTACAGTACGTATCTGCATTTATGGTTGAAAATGGTAGGTGGTGATCAATGGCAGGTCAATAAGAATGTCATTCCCCCCCTCGTTTGCCGGCCGGGAATGAGAGGGGGAAAGGGAGAAAGGGGGGGGGGGCTTATCTATCCGACGACATGCCCTTGATCCGTCACATACACCTCTCTGCCTTTTTTTTTTTGGGTTGTTTTTCTTCCTGCCATCGGGATTTGATAAGAATATCAATGAGTTGAGAGTTGTCTTGGCCCGGAGAGCTCTTTGCTTCCCAGCCCTCTTTGTTTTTGTATATAACTCCGTTCTTCATGGTATGCCGCATCTGCCGCGATCAAGGAGAAAGACTCGCGTTATGAGGCTGGTGGGTGGATTTTATGATATCGCAGCAACATTTAATGATGATGATAGTAATTTAAGTCAGTGTGTGGGTCTCTGAGCGACCGTTTCATACTCAGCAGCCACATACCTTTTTGTCTTCACCGAGGGGGGAGCTACCCCTCTCTTCGGACCGGAGGTGGCAGTCAACTCCCGGGGAACTCGGAAGTCACATTCATTCACATTTTTCCCAACCAATGCTTACTACTTACTATACAGCGTCTAGTTTGAAGGAAGGCTGTGGAGTTTCTCAAACCATCCTATACATATAAGCGAGAGGAGTGGAATCTCGAAAAACGCCCGGCACCTGTCATCAACGATCTAGACAATGCAATAGTCACAACCTCTCAGTCTCTAGGTTGCATTTCAAGGAATGAGTATGAAAGTGCTCTTTTTCGCCCCGCCCCATCCCCCATCTCTCTTTTTTTTTTTCTCAATCCATCTTGTCTTACCCACTACCGATCATGAGATAGATTAGATATAGATGATGGGATCCTGGTGATATTCTCATGCATGAGGATTAACACGAACAGACGGCGGCGCCCCCACATCATGTGTGTGAAGGGATTGGATGGGAACAATTGTGTATGCGCTACAAGCTGCGTGTGCACGCACATTGCGTTATGTATGTAAGTATGTACATATGTGTGTGTATGCGAGCCAAGATTGGGGAATTGCTGCATGCTGCTTGGTTGCACGCCATTGCATGCAGTGGGAGAACACCTAGACAAACAAGCCCATGGGACGGACAGAAATGCCGGATATAACTACACCTCTCACATTTCTCTCTCGAGGTACGTTGGGGTAGAAGGAGATAACATCAAACTGAGACAGATTAGAGAGATCACTTCCCAAACGTTTCTGAGTCTGTTCCAGCATCTCCATCTCCTTCTGTTGCAGCGTTGATACCGTTTTGAATGTGATGAGAGTCTCATAGGGAGTCAATCTGCTTCGTCATTGAGTGGATATGAATGTTGTGAGTGGGCTCCGAGTGTTGATTCGTGCATATGACGGTGATTCCTAGCCATTTGTTCGGGTATCCCATCCGTGGTCAATGAGAGTCCAGCTTCTTTTGGTCAAATCCTGCATTCAAGAGCTCATGTCTGACAGTAATAAGTTGGGGGAACTCCGAGGTTGGGAAAGTCCGGTGCTATAACATATGTTTCACCTAAACAATACATGTCAATAACAACTCCTTTTCTTTTTTCTTTCTTCCTTAAGATTAGCTGAGATTCCATCTTACCAGACAATTAATTAAGTTTTTCCAGCTAAATTCAACACGCTTGGGTTGAAAAAAAAAAAAAAAAAAAAAAAAAAAAAAAGGTCACAAACCCTCACCTTATTGCATGGATGAAAGGAACCAGTAACATGGGGGCTTACAATGAGGGGTACCTAAATATTCCACCAATGATATCGGCTTATTTACGCCTTCTTCTTGCAAGGCTGTATAGCCTTGCGCACATGATGATGTCACACTGGTCCATTACACAAAAGTCACAACTTTGGAGTTTCCTTTCTTCCTTTCTTTGCGTTGGTGGTTTTCGAGAGTTTTGATGTCGATGCTCGCCAGTGCTTGAGCCCGAGCACGTATACTTTTTATTGGATCGATTGAGGAAACAAAGATGAGCCGGCGCCATCACTCCATGCACTTGTAAGATCGAGTCAAAAAAAAAACTAAAAAAAAAAACTGCCAATTTAAGAGCCAAATAACAGGCACTCTGCCTCAACAAACAAACTTTGGTCCTCGAAACTAAATGAAATCCCAATACTTCTTCAAACTGCCACAATTTTATGGCTTTGTTCTCCCGGCTTCTCCAGCCTATCATCTCTGAAACCATGTCTAAGAAAAGAACCATAGATTCATTTTTCGTGCGAGATTCTAAGAAGCAGAAAAAGACATCAGCTCACCTTGAAGAGGACGAAGAAGCAAGTGTGGATGATGAATATAAACCCCCCCGAATGATTGCCAAAAAACTAACAGCAGGACGTTCAAGCCAACCTATTCTACTCACCGGGCCTACCCCTTCCCCATTCGTAACATCGCATCGGCCACAGCCAGAGAAATTGCTTCCCTTCCAGCACGTCCAGGTCGGGAGATAAACAACCAACCCGACCTCGACCTCGTATACTTTGAGCCCTACATCCCCCCTTATCTCTCCAGACAGCTCTTCCAATTTCTTCGCTCTCAGCTCCCCTTCTACCGCGTCGAATACACCATCAAGCGATTTGGCGTCGAGACCAGCATCAGAACGCCTCGATACACCACGGTGTTCGGCATCGACGAAACCTCCATTTTCAGCCCGGATGGCGACGGCAGCACGATCCTCGACGCAAAAACCCGGCTGCCGCTCCCCAACATCAACATTTACGAGCGCTATGCTCCGCGTCCGATCCCCCAGTGTCTCGACCAGCTCCGCAAGTCAACCGAAGCGGCCACCGGCCACAAATTCAACTTTTGCCTAGTCAACTATTACGCCACCGGGTCAGACAGCATTTCCTTTCACAGCGACGATGAGCGCTTCCTCGGACCCGATCCAGCCATTGCGTCCTTCAGCCTTGGTGCTGCTCGAGACTTTCTCATGAAGCACAAGCCCCTACCGCCCAAATCTGATCCGGACCCTTCACCCCCTCCCCAACAGCTCAAGCTATCCCTCGCGAGCGGCGACATGATTCTCATGCGAGGCAAGACGCAGGCCAACTGGCTTCACTCCATCCCCAAACGCACAGGAAAGAACACGCAAAGCGATGGCGGCCGAATCAACATCACCTTCCGCCGAGCAATGGTCAAGGGTGGTACAGATAATTATTACAACTACAACGTCGGAAAGGGGCCGGTCTTTAGATGGGACGAGACAGCCAAAGAAATGAGGGAATGGAAACCTTCAGACCAACAAGACACCATTTTGCAAAAGCCGCAGGAAGAGCAGAAAAGATAACAAAAATGAAAAAGGAGCCAAACAGAGAATTAAAATGCCATTTCATCTCCAAGAAGAACTTCTATGTTGAAAGAAAACCCGCTCCAGACGCCCCGTTTGTATAACTGGACGCTACAACTTCCGACAATCCTACCATCTACCCGCGTACATATTTTCCCTAGATAGTTATTTTCCCGTCTATAGATGCAATATTTTCGGGGGTTAGAAAACAAAAGACAGAAAAAAAAAAAAAAAAAAAAAGAAGAAAGACACCTTGGGTCAGGTCGCAAAGCATCTACTATACACCTGCCTTGCTTTACCTCCCCATCCTCATCTGTGCCCTCGCATAATTATACAGGCCCCTCTTGAAAACCTGGTAGCCCACCTCCTTATTATCCTGCACGTGGAAAATTTCCGTCAAACGAATCTGCCATGGCGGGTAACCGGCCAACTCAACATGCGGGCTGAACAGGATAAGGAGGTCCGGCTCGCCCATTACGCTCTCGCTCAGCTCGGCGTCAACCAGCTCCATGGTGATGTCCGACGTCTCGATTTTGCCGCGCTGCGACATCTCTGCGAGGGTTTTGGTCAAGTCAACGACCGAGTCGCGTCCGTCTTCGGCGGATATGAAGAGGATCGAAAGCTTCTTCGGGGGGTTGCGGTCCGACAGTCTGTGGGAGGGAAGAGCGGTTTCCTCGGGAGGGACGTGGGGAGCGGCAGTGGTGAGAAGGGGATAGTTGGCGCCGAAATATGCTTGAAGCCTTTGGCCTATGGCGCGATGGGCTTCGGGGATGTAGCCTTTGAGGATGCCTAGCAAGAGGTGGAAGGTTAGCACGCAACACCAGACGACTGCATCAAAAAGGTGAACATACCTGTCTTTTCGTAGATGGATAGCTGAGGGATCCCGGCGCTGGCGCACCAAGCCGCAATATCCGCTGCGTCGTTGAGCAGTTTCTCAAGCCCTCGGCCTCCATCCTCCAGAGTGAGAATCACGCTCAGGTGCGTCGGCAGCCGGCTGAGATGCTTCACATCGCTTTCTATAAGCTGAGGGTTGTGGTGGTGGTGCTTCAAAATCGAGGAAATGCGATCGGATATCGCATGGTACGCCTGGCGCGCGCGGATGTAGAGGGAGAAGAAGAAGTGGATGGAGGTAAAAACGAAGAGGTGAAAATTGCGCCGAAGGAAACGACGGACTCCGATTCTTCCTCTTCTTACTTTCCCGGCGTCGGCTTTGTGCAGTTTCGAGGGCGGAGGAGGTGGGGTTGGGAGGTATGGCTTGATGAATTTTATCCTCTCCTCAGGCGTCAGGAGCTTGTGGCCGATCCGTTCATCCTTGCGGTACACATCAAGGTCCTTCGCTTTGAGTGGCATGTCGTCGTGGTTGCTCTAGTTGAGAAGGATCCCGATCGGCTGGGCGTGAGTCCTGTTTTCGTCGTTGTTGTTTCGACTTTTGGTTTTTTATTGGGGGGAGGGGAATATATTTTGTTTTAAAAAAAAATAAGAAAATAGCGTTAGGTACAGTAAACGAGAAGACCTTCAAGAAAATGTTGTCATCAGACCTCCACTGCGCCTGACTCTCCCTGAGAAATGTTGGCCTCCATCACTGAGCGACTCCCGGCTTCCGAGAAAGATTGGCACCACTGAAAGTGTCTCGTTGCTACCTTCCCAGATCCTTTAGCCCTACCCCCTTGCAACCTCGGGCTAGAAGTTGGAACCTTGTCGCGATAAGCTGCTTGATCGCTGTGGCTAGCTGCGCACGTGTAAGTTTGTACGGTTGTGTCAGTGGCAGCCCACCCAAGCCAAGCCTGGCGAATACAGGGCATAATGAGAGTTTTGGCAGCCAGTGGCCGTTCCAGGTGAGGTTGCACCAAATCCACCTACCTACTACACTACATGCCACCCGGGCTTTGGTAGGTACCCCTGCCCCGCCGAACATCTTGGCGGTAGGTGGCTTGCCCGCGGAGAGAGCACCTCCATTTCAGTTGAATAGCGTCCAATCGAATACATTCCAGATCCTATCTCCAGAGTCTCCCTGTGCGACTGCGATCTCGACAGCATCTTGCCGAGTAAACATCCCATGCGCACACACTATCCGGCCGACGAGAGGTGACAATCGCCGCTGCCGCTATGGAACGCGGCGGGTCCAGCGCATCTCGCGCGCTCTTCCCCAAAGGGCCCAGCTTCACCCTCGAAGACTTCTCCAACAAGGACTTTATTGTCCGTGATTTTGTAGACTCTCTGGCGGAGGAGGCAGTGCCCGCAAGTCGACGGTCGGGGCAGGGGGCGAACCAGCCGTTCGATCCCAAGCCATTGATTCGGACCTTTGAGAGTGAGCAGCCCTCTCTCACCTGCAGCTAGGATTGCATCTGCTACAGCCACTAACACGATGACCTTCAGATGCCCAGTCGCAGCTAGGGGCTCTGTCCGAAGAACTGCAAGCAAAGGAGTCGGAGCTGCTATCACAGGTTCGCCGCGCCGAGATACAACATGACCAGACACTCGAAACGCTCGGGCGCAAGCTAGACCAGTCTATGGCCCAGTTCGAAGCCCTCGACCTGACGCTCAACAACGGCACGGCTGCCAGTGGCAGTAACCGCATCGACGGGGGAGGCAACATTGCGGTACAAATAGGAGAGAAGCTAGAGGAGCTTGACAGGAAACGAAGGAAGGCACAGGATGCCAATTTCTTGATTCAGTGCTGGATGGAGGTTACCGAGACAGGCCAGCTCACCTCGCTCGAGGAGATACAGAGGCAGGGCGGTGCCGAGAACAAAATCCGATGCGCTGTCATTGCTCGCCAGCTCATGCGCATCAGCCAGAGACTTGATCCCATATCATGGGGCCAGCAGGTCAACGGCTTGCGCGGTAATGGTGTTACAAACGGCGTGACCGGAGTCAACAGGAGGCATAATACAAGGGAGGCTCTCGAGAAGTTCTCCGAGCTTTTGGAGCAGGATCTCTTGAAGCAGTTCAACAACAGCTACCGACGCCAGAACTTTGATGACATGATGGAATGTGCCAAAGTTCTGCTCGACTTTAACGGCGGTGCCAGCGTCATTGCAGCATTCGTCAACCAACACCAGTTCTTTATCGATCGCGATCAACTCATTTCAGACGAAGTTACCACAGATGGCGAGACGTGGGATCAGCTGGCTGACCCTGACTCGGATCCCCCTGGAGTCGAACCCAGTTTGCAGTCGTTGGTGGATGAGGTCAAGATCATAATGCAGGAGGAGTCCTTCATCATCAAGCGGGCCTTCCCATACTACGAAACCGTCCTTATCAAGTTCATCCAGCGCGTTTTTCAGCAATCAATCCAGCAAAGGCTCGAAATGGTCCTGGACAAGGCGACCACGATCTCTTCGTTGGCTTTCCTACGATGTCTGCACGCCTCCAGGACGTATATAGGGGCCCTGGTGGACGACCTCAAGACACATGGTCTCACCGAGCATCCTGAGCCTTGCTCAGCCCAGATTTCGCAAACACTAGACCAGCAGCTCGAGGAATTGTTTATACCGTACCTGGTCGGAAACTCGTATATTGAGCGCGAGAAAAAGAGTCTCGAAGAAATGTACAACTCGTTGCTCTTCAAGTTTACTCTCTACCACTCAAGGAGGAAGAAGGCGCCAACTGGGTTCATGGCCGCCATTGCTCAACAGGGCACCCAACTATTGGCATCCGCGAAGGATGCTTACATGGAGCGTCTGGAATCGTCCGACCTCACGCCCACCCAGAAGCGTATAATGCTCAGGGTGGCCCGTATCCAGGATACCAGTAGCAACAAGAACGAGATTGAACTGTCCGAGCAAGATGGTATTCTCAGCGTCGCCTACGCCAAGCGCATGATCGGCTGGCTCGCAGAAAGTGTCCGCCGAACACTCGAAATGGGGTCATCTACCGAAACACCAAAGGACGTAAACACCCTGCTTAATCTCCTTCTGACCAGCATGGGCCAGGTCTACGTCGAAACAGCCCTGGATGCAGCGCTCGACTGGGCCGCGTCCCAAGAATACTCAAAAACGGAACCGGACCTCTCTTACCTCCCTAGCATTCGTCCGGCAGTCACAATCACGAACCTGATGTCTCGGTTTATCAGTACGGTTCTGATCAAGCTCGCCGAGTCCAACACCACGGTCCGCAGAAGCATGGAAGCCCAGACCAAGATGGCCATTGAAGCTACCGAGCGCAAAACCAACGCCGTGATCAAGTCGACCATGGACGTGACCTTGAACTGGATCCCTAAACTACTTTCTCAGCAGAAAAAGACGGATTTCCGTCCCAAGGACAACGACCTAGAGGGGATAATCGACACGCTTCAGACCCCTCCTTGCCAGGGTATCTGCAATTTCCTGTCGAAACTATACGCCCAGTTGCGGTTGGCAATTGACGGCCACAACCTAGAAATGTTCTTTTCTGAGCTGGCACTTGCCGTTCATCGACTGCTGTTTGAGCACTTCAAGAAATTCCAAGTCAACGCTACGGGCGGATTGATGGTTACCAAGGACATCGCGAAGTATGTGTCGACGATCAAGGAGTGGCCTCTGACGAAGGACGTCCAACAGATTGTCGAGGTCTTGACCGAGGTTGGGTACTTGTTTATCATTCAGCCCGAGGCCCTGAAAGAGAGGTCGAGAAACCTGGCCGGAGTTGGGGTCGAGGGGAAGGCGGCGCTCGGTGGAGGGGGTGGAGGTGCGGCGGGAAAGAAGTTGAGCAAAGCAGATTTCAAGCAGTTTGTGCTTAAAAGAGAGGATTCTGGGAGTGCTGGGGTTCAGGCTGTTTTGGCTGGGTTGTAAGTGATCAATGGTAAACATATACCTGTTTGAAAAAAAAAAAAAAAAAAAAGGGGCGGGGGGCAGGGGTTAGAAGTTGGGACGGGGGAGGGAGTTAGTGTTGTTGCCTGTGTTTGATGAGATGGAATGGTTGCAAGTTTCTTGGATGTTGGAAGTTATACCTAGTTTAAGTTACCTTTTAGTTCAAAGATCATATATATAAATATATATATTCTATATTCGGTATGGCGATTGGGATTGGCGTAGGTATTGATTCTCTGTTTTTTTTTTTTTTTTTTTTTCTCTTCTCCTTGTTCATTCATACATGTAGGCAGTCATCTCCTGTTCGAGGTTAATGTTTGCCCCTAAATGTATCCCCCCTGTATGGAGAAAGTAATTTTGGTCTTACTGTCATGTATATATGCACATCCCAAAATCCATTTCATTTTTTGCCCCTCCCGGTGCATTTCCAAGTTATAATAATAATACATTGATATACATACATGTCTACACTTCCTCATATCTATGCTGGGAGTTGGCCGTTCGTCCTTTATCCCTGTCCCCACCCAAAAACAAAAAAAAACATGTAACGGTCTTGACTCATTTAATTATCCTCAAGGGCTTGACGTTGACGATAGCTTCGAAAAGCTTGATGTCAGTCATCTCAACCTCGACAACATTTCCCACCTCGAAATCCGCCACGCGCATTCCTGTACCCTCCAGGTCATCGATTTCGATTTGCGCCCTGATGCCGAACCAGTCCATCTCTCCGGCGACCAACTGCCTCGGCACCACCTTGGACACGCCCAGCCGGAAAGTCTTTGGTATCGACTCGTTGTTTTCCCCAAACTTCCAAGCGCGCAGCACAGCCTGTAGGATCCACGACCTGTTGCCGTCGTAGTTGTCCAGACTCTTGGCGTATCGTTCTCTGATGCGCAACATCGGCAATACGTCGTTCTCCAATTTTTCTTTTGAAAAAGGTATATTGCTTGGACCACCCTTTTTGTCAGCCAGGGACTTCCCCGTGCGGTGCTCCTCGAGCAGCGCTGACTCTATCTGCCAGTGGGCAATCAAGTCAGGATATCTTCGGAGAGGCGAAGTGACCTTGGCATATGCGTCGAGTCCCATGCTCGAATTCGGGCCGGGGGTGGCGGATAGATCAAAGCCACCAACGAGGTTGCGGTATGTGTGCATGTCGCTGGGGGAAGGCCGCTTACCGGCCGCGAGCTGGGGGTAGATGACATCCCGAGTAAACGCCTCGAGCGCCGCTTCGTTCTCAGGATTGCTGAGCTGGACGCGATATGGAAGTGGGATGTTCCTCGCCGAACACCAGCGAGCTGCGACCTCTCCTGCTAGCAGCATGAGGCTGGCGACAAGTTGACTTTGGTTCAGGTTGTAGGAGATGCGGATGTACGGGTCTCCGTTGCAACGCACGGCATCGCCTGCTAACAGTGTTTCCACGCTGTCCAACGAGACCTCGGCACTTGGTCTCGGGAGGTAGTATGGAACTGCCCCTTTGGCGAGACGGTTTTGATGGAGAGAATCGGCAAGCTTGGAGAGCGTCCTCAAGTCTGCAACCTGCTTCCTTGATAGGTCCGCTGGCTTGACCATTCTCCTCACTGGTTCCGTGGGTGGCACCGGAGGTGCCCCAACTTCTAGAGCGTCGGTATGCCCATCAGCAGGTTTCGGGGTAACGCCGCAGACGGAATTGACATCTTGCGGAGTGATACAAACAACATCGCGAATGGTCCCCGGCGTGATTTTATAATCCACCAGCTTGCCGTCTTCCGTGACTAAGGCGCTAAAGGTCAAAGTGGGCTGGTTCGATCCCAAGGAGAAGGCTTCCCGAACGACCTCGTCCCTGAACATTGGTTGGCTGAAACCGGCGAGATACTGGGATTGGACGCGCTGCGCTGCCTCCTCAGCCATGGGGCTTGTTGGCGTGATGCGTGAGGCTGGATCGGCGACGTGGATGTGAACCCAGTGGTTTCCGTCGGGTGCTGACTCAAGCGACACTCCGTCGTCAACGTCAAGAGTGCTCTCCGCGTCAATACAGTAGACGGTTTCGCGTGCAAAATCTTGCCGGATGTGGGCAAGCTTATCGCTGGGTAGTTGCGCCGGTGTGGCGGCTGGCTTAGGCTCAGCCTCCGGCAGGCTTAGGCCCATGTGGCGGTCGAGTTCGTTTCCAGGAAGACGCATGGAATAACGGGCTGGTATGTCCCATGGCGAAATCCATCCTATCTCCTGAAGGAACGTCCAAGCGGTACTCCGGTTGAGGGCCACTTGCGGATACCGGCCTGTAGCGCGCAAGATGGATGCGCCAACCCAATGGTACTGCGACATGGGCTGAAAGGCGTCCACAGCGGCCCAGTGCTGCACGAACTGTATCACGGCAAGGCCCGTTTCGGACCACTCGACGGGCTCCAAGGAAGATGCGTCCATATTTTTTCGGCAGGGGCTAATCGAGCCGTGTGGCGACCACACGCGAGAAGCTCTGCTCTGATCAATAGCCCTGCGAGCCTGAAGGACGAAATCTCGCATCTGCATGGCCTTGGCGGCAGAACTGCGGGATATCTTGGTCGAATTGTTGCCCAGAAACTCCCAGAAGGTGCGCAAAAGATCCTCGACCTCCTTGATGTTTTTCTGGGTGCTCGACGAGTGCACAGTGAAGAGGTATGACTCGTGATGACGGGCGCCGCGGGCAAGCGGACGGAATCCGACATCGTCAGTAATGATGGAAGAATAGACGGCGAAGAGCTCTTCTGGGGGGAAGGTCTTCTTGCCGCGCTTCAGACTGTGGGGGAGCAAGACATCGGCGATCTCACGCAAGCTCATGAGCTTCTCTTCGGGGCCGAGCCTGGCGGCGGCATTGCTGAATCTTTCAACATAGGTCTGATGGATGGAGCGAGAGGCGGCTTGGAACCTTAGCAGCTGGTGGATGAGGGAGGCTGCTACATCGCGGGTCGGTCCGAGGTTGAGGTCCTGGAGCTGGTCGAGAACGAGATCAGAGGCGGAGCGCGAGGGGATGGCGTCGACGATGGCGCGCAGCTCGGAGGGATCTCGTATGAAGCCCTTGATGACGAAGCCAGGCTGGAAGTTGCGGCTGGTGAACCACTTGCCCGTGCTGGTATAGAAATGATCGTGGCCATTGAAGTTTCCCAGGCACACTCCGAGAATTCGGAGCCGGTTGCTCTGAGAGCTGACTTCGACCAGATCGCCGGCCTGCAGAGCCGAGCCGGCCAAGCCGAGATCGACGCCGTCGAGACTCTCAAAGTGGGATGTCGCATGGCTGTCATCCTTGACGGGGAGGTTCAGCTGGAACGACGCATCCGCATGGGCTCCTGTCACCTGATTGGTCACGCCCCCTGGAACATCGTCGCTGAAGGCCCCCTGCGGCACCACGAACGGGTGTTCCTTTTCCCACTCTCTCAGCTCTTGCCGGATTTGGCTTTCCTTGGCCGAGTGCCGAATCGAAACATCATCGCCATAGGCGGTCGAGAGCGACCGGGTTGCCGAAGGCGACGACCACCACGGCGAGGGCGAGCATGTCGCTCTCGATACCGGCGCCAAGGGCGTCGGGCGCAGCCGTCGTAGCGCGCGATCAGTGGGGGTTGCTTGTTGGCTCAAGCACCTCAAGCAGGCATAGTTGCGGCTGCTACTGGATCGCAGCATCTTGACGGGGCTGGCACTGGCAAACCGCAGTCGATGGGCATACCTGCAGTCGCCTGAAAACTCTGTGGACGCGCCCTGTCTGAAATTTCAGCGGGGTGCCTCAACGCGACGTCAGCTGACAGCCCACTCATCAGTGGCCAACTCGGTGTGGGCTCGCAGCGGGCCATCAACCCTAACCCTCCGCGCGTTTCCGTGCTCGGCTGGGGTTGCACATCCATTTTGCTGTTACGGATACCTATAAGGTGGTTTGGCAGTTCGCACCATCTCCGATAAAGAAGAATCTTCAGATTCATCTCATTGCGGGCGGCGATCAGCATATTTTCTGGGTTCAATTTATCCCCGGCATGGAGGTTCCCCGTATCCGACCAACGGAACATCGTATCGAAATAAGGCAGTTGATCCCCCTGGGTTTCCCGGTACAGATTGGGCAGTTGATTGCAGGGTGTTGTTCTCTTGGATTGCTGGGGACTCGGGGAGGCCCCCCCTCCACCAAAAACGCCGAGGTGCCCCACTACCTAGGTACGTAGTCGGGATCTTCCTGGAGGGCCCATTTCATGCAGGAACACGCTGGAAACCTGGAAGCTCCTCGGTTGCCCACCAGTCCAACGTCGAATCTTCACCCATTCCCGTCTTTACACTATAATTACCTACAGAGATCGGAAAATAGCAACATCCAACGATGGGGCGTGCTGTCGCATTCCGAATATGCGCGTGCGGTTGCACAGTCCCTTAACGCGCGCACCCGTGGCTGTCAGTTCAGCATCAGGCGCTGGTGTATCCGCACTTGTCTCTGAAACAGACCCAAGAATCATAGGTGGCTCTTCCTGGTCATCCTCAATCTTGGGATAATGTCGCTTAGCCAATCTCCCGCAACGGCGCTGCAGCCATTCAGAGAAGGGTTGGCTCTTTTTGCCGCCTCTTACCACCTCGCGCTAATCTACAAATAGGGGTGCCTGTTGTTGCTGACAGGCATTGGACGGGCTCGGCGCGCATTTGGCCAGGGGTCCCTGCATCATCCTGCAACCTCCTTTTTTTTTTTTTTTCCTGTTGTTTGTTGTTTCTGGGGAGGTAATTTTACCATGAGCACCCACAACACTACCACCCTAGCAATCCAGGTGAGTTTCTGTCCGTGCTGGATAGAACCGTGAAAGAAACGGTGAGAAAAAGAAAAGAAAAAGCAACTAGAATATGGTCCCGCTTATTTTGTGGTAAGCAGTCCGATGCCATGCCTCTTCAGTCCAGATATGGACACGAGGATCATGGTGATCCTGATGAAAACATTTCATGTGCCTTTAGTATGGTGAATTAGACCGAATAACCTCACCACCAGTTGACGGGTAGGATGATGATGATGAGGGGGAGGAAGAGGAGGAAGAGGAGGAGGAGGATGAGGATGAAGAAATCCAAAAAAATAATTACATCAAAACAGAGAGGTGATTATTCTTGTCAGAGGCCACCCACCTTCTCGTACATCCTCCTTCTCCTTCTCCTCCTCCTCCTCCGCCTCCTCTACATTTGCCTTACCCTCCCTCCTCAGAAAGAAAGCGGTGCCTGCTTTGTCTGCTAATGAGAGAGTCCCACCCCTAAAGGAGCGGCATCCACCAGTTAGCACATTGATCACACCGACATGGTCTGTCCGGGGCAAGGGAACTGAAGGAACATTCATCGTGGGATCGAGTCTGATTTAGGACCCTGTCACCCAGGCAGACCGATGAAACCTCCTCCATGGCGCCAAGTGGTCCCCTCCCTCCCCCCCCCAGCACTTCTACTAATTACCGCTGGGGCCCCCCCAGTATTGTCCATTTCTTTTTAGTCTTTTCCCCCTTTAACTGACTTGGTCCCCAATGTTGTTATAGTCAACATCGCGAGCATCTTTCCTTGCTTCTCGTTTCGTTCTCTCTTCCTCACACCACCGCTTCACTCTTTTAGCGGGCATTCGTTTCTTGGGAACCCCCCCCCAATAACAGCGCATATACAGTATCGACAACGAGACACTACTATTACGAAAGCACATTTGGTATTTTTGTCAGGACTTGTTTGGGAATCGTCATCATGAAGGCAACTATCGTGGCTGCTGCCGCCGCGGTCCTGGCCGGCGGCGCCAGTGCTCACGGCAACCACCGTCATGCTCACCGGGCATTGTTCGAGAAGAGGGGAGCCGTGAAGGCCGAGCGCGACGTCTGCGTTCCCAGCTGCACCACCATCTACTCCACCATCTATGGTGAGCCTACCTGGGTCCAGCCTCCCCCCAAGCCTGTCACCCCGACCGCGGAGCCCGTCGTCGAGGTTCCCACCACTACTGAGGCCCCGGTCGTCGCCGTCCCGACCGCCACCGCCCCCCCGACGGTCCCGGAGCCCATCACCGAGATCTGCCCAACTCCCGGCACCTACACCTTCCCGGCCAAGACCATCGTGGTGACCGAGACCACCACCGTCTGCGGCGCCACCAGCACTGAGGTTCCCGCCGGTACCCACACCCTCGGCGGTGTCACCACTGTCGTTGAGACTGCCACGACTGTTGTGTGCCCCGTTGCCACCACCGAGACTCAGAACGGTGTTGTCACCAGCGTCATCAAGACCACCACCTACGTCTGCCCCTCGGCCGGCACTTACACCATCGCCCCCATCACCACCGTGGTCCCCAGCGTCACCACCGTCGTTGTCCCCGTCGTGACCACCTACTGCCCTGGTACCTACACCGCTCCCGCCCTCACCACCACTGTGACCGAGACCAACTACGTCGTTGTCTGCCCCTTCACCTCCTCTGAGGCCCCCGCCCTTGCTCAGCCCACCTCCGCTCCTCAGGAGGCTCCCGAGGCGGCTCCCCAGGAGGCTCCCAAGGAAACCCCCCAGGCCGTTGCTCAGGAGGCCCCCAAGGAAACCCCCAAGGTCACCGCTGCCAAGGCTAAGCCTTCTGCCGCCCCCAAGCCCGTTCCTGCTGGTCTCGGTGCCAAGAATGGCGACCTCTGGGCCATGACCTACACTCCCTTCCGCACCGACGGTACTTGCAAGAGCAAGCAAGAGGTTGACGAAGATGTCGCCAAGATCAAGGGCGCCGGCTTCGAGGCTCTCCGCATCTACTCGACCGACTGCGACACCCTCCCCAACGTCGGCGGCGCTGCTCGCGACAACGGCCTTCGCCTCATCATTGGTATCTTCATCGGCCAGAAGGGCTGCGACAACGGCAACCCCACCGTCGCTGCCCAGATCTCGGCTCTCAAGGCTTGGAAGCAGTGGGATCTCGTCGACCTCTGCGTTGTCGGTAACGAGGCCCTCTTCAACCAGTTCTGCTCCGTCGGCGAGCTCGCTGCCCTCATCTCCCACACCAAGTCCGAGCTCGGCTCCGTCGGCTACAACGGCCCCTTCAGCACCACCGACGTCATGGCCGCTTACCAGAACAACGACGTTTCGTCCATCTGCTCGCTGATTGACGTGCTCACCATCAACGCCCACGCCTACTTCAACTACGAGACCACCCCAGACAAGGCTGGCGACTTCGTCAAGGGCCAGATCGATATCGCCGCCGAAATTTGCGGCAAGCCAGCCTACTGCATGGAGACCGGCTGGCCCACCGCCGGTGTCTGCAACGGCGTCGCCTGCCCCGGTGTTGAGGCGCAGAGGACCGCCCTCGCCTCCATTCGCCAGGTCGTCGGCCCCAAGGTCACCTTCTTCTCCTTCCACGACGACAACTGGAAGGAGCCCGGCGCTTGCGGCTGCGAGCGCTCGTGGGGTAGCAGCAGCTGCTTCGGTGCCTAAAAAAAAAAAAGACATTTAGGAGCGAGAGGCTAGTGACAAATGACATGGAGGAAAGTGTGTTTTTTGGTTTATCTATTTATTCCCTTATTTAATATAAACCGGATCGTGGTTCCGCAAATAAACCAGCTCATCCGAAAAAAATAATCTTAAAAGTATATAGATATATTTAAATATATATATGTATATTTTTTATAAAAAAAACCGTGATTGTTTTTATTCTTTAATCGCCGTTTCAAATGGTTTTTTTTTTGGATGTTCATTCTCTCTCTCTTTTTTTTTTTTTTTTTTTTTTTTTTTTGGGTCGTCTTTCCTACCATGTTAATCCGTAATGGCCATGCATATAAATATGATTGCATTGTAAACTCCCACCAACCTCCCCCCTTCCTCTCTCTTTCGACAATTCATCGTAAAGCCTGCCAAATCATGATGTAGAGTGTTGCACACCCTATCCCTATCTACACTGCGGAATGAGAAGGAAAAACTGAAAAAAAAAAAAAAAAAAAAAAAAAAAAAAAAGGAAGAGAATAATCAATATTTTTGTGGTCAGTTAATTATCACATCACGTCAACGAACCCTATACAAGGACTAATCTCTTCTTTTTTTTTTTTTTTTTTTTTTTCCCTTTGGGAGTCGTGATTAGGCCTTTGTATTATTACTGTACAGAACTTTTTGCAATTCCCCGTAATTCTTCCCTCTCCTAAAAGGCCTTCTCTTCCCATTGTATCATGTAAAAAAAAGGAAAACAAAATCACTTTTTATTGTGTGTGCATACAGTGTACATAACATGCATGTATACGTGTATGACCTGTATGTACATCATACATGGTAGATGGCACTTCATTTACATTTTGGCGCCATCTTTCGTAAATTCTACATGGTTTATCTCAGTATATATCATGGACCAAATGCTCGGCGTGTCCTCTCGTCACTTCGAATTAACTAGTCATCCTCTCCAATGCTCAGTTCATATACATATATATATACCTATGTATACATATTCACTCGCTATGAAAACGACACATGACAACAGACCATTCCATGCAACGCCCCCCCCGCCCCCCCCCCCGGTCTCTCTATATCCCAGTACAGTGCTTACCTCCCAGCGCCATTCATTCCTGCTCACAATCAATATATCTAAAGCGCCCATAAGTATATGCAAGCAAGCAAGAAAAAAAGAGAAAAAAAAAACAGCAACGACTCTAAAGCCATACTTCTCCCCGACCAGTCATGATTCGAACGCATCATGAATTCCCCAACCAGCGGGAATAAACACTCACAGTCGCTCAAAAATCTCAAAACAAAAAGATGCTCATGTTATCCATTCAGTTCCCTGACCCAAACAATCATAATCTCTGCAACAACAAACCAACCCCCCTCCCCCCCCCTTCAAAAAAAAAAAAGGAAAAGAAAAGAAAAGGGGAAAAAAAAAAATTGGCCAAGAACAAATCTTGAAAATTGTACGCATGCTTTCCGCGAAGAAAAAGAATTCCAATAGAGAGAAACCATTCTCAACATCCAAGACAAACAAATGACATGAATCATGCAGTAATTAACCAGCCGAAATAACAACAATATATGCAACATGCAAAAAATAAATCACACCCACTGCAATCCTCGGAACCCCCGTCAAAACACCTTCTCCAATGCCCCCGAGCCCAAATATGACAATTTCCTGAACCGATGACAACCACGCCGACCACCATCGCCAACTCTGAGAAAAGACGCCTGAAAAGCAGCGCCCTGATAGTGACATGGAGAAAAACAAAAATGTACCCCTGGTTGTCATGATCCGTATGCACACACATATATATATATATATATACATAGATACATAGATACATACATATATGTATCTGTATCCAATGTCGTCTGTGGAGGCAAAGAAAAACCTCCTCGGTGAGCAAGGATTCTTTTGAGATCCATTCATGAGTCGTAACTAATCGTGTAAGGTCTGAGCGGAATCGGGATGACGAAATCCAACCGACGTAGTGATCCAGATTCATCGATATTGCCGCTTTTGGTTTCGACGCCCCAAAGATTAATAGTAAGTCATCACTTCAAAAGGGCTCAATATCACACCCAGCCCATGCTCTTCCTTCGAGCCCCCTCCCCGCTCTACCTCCGTTCGCCATCCTGTCTTCAGTGAACCGCGACTTGGGCCAGTCAAGCCCATCGCCTACCCAATCCTCATACTCCAAAGTATTCCCGCCTGCACCACACCTCTCGAATTGCAAAATCCCTCCCCGATCAGGATCACAGCAGAGCACTAACAGATCCTCTCCCTCGTTCGCAAACGTCACGCCCCCAATCTCCCCAAAGAAATCAATCGTCTGCTTCGTCCTGAACGTCTGCGCATCAATGACATTCACATAATCCGCTTCCTCCGCAGCGACCAGGACCCTTCTGCCACTGCCCACTGGGGAGAACCTCAAGTTCCTCGCGCCGGCCATCTCTGTCCTTATGGTCGTCACCGTCTTCGAGTTCCCAGAGCTATCGGTCAAGCATCTCGCATCCCAGATCTTGACAGTCTTGTCCTGAAACGCCGAAGCGATGGTCCATCCATCGTCTGCCCAATCTACCGCGAAACCGTAATCTCTGTGTCCCGAAAGGTTATAAAATACTTCAGGCTTGTTGTCTGGCAGCGTCGACTCGGCCGCCGTGATTAACAGTTGCAAATTGTCCCCCACCACGGCACGTAAACGCTTATCAGGCGATGTGGCGGTGCAGTTTATCGCGAAGTCGAACTTTTCCTGCGAAATCCATTTCTCCGTCTCGATATCCAGGACACGCACCGCATTGTCATTGGACGAAAAGGCCGCAGCCGGACTAGAGGATGAGCGGCGCTGATGTATCTGAATGTGGTTTGTAATTCCGCTTGGATCGGTCGTGATGTTACCTGTGCGGCAGGCTTTGTTTCCCGTTTCAGGCGTGTCTAGATGACGAAGGTTGTAATCACCATTAAAGCATCCAGCCACCAAAACACCATAGTCGCAAGCAATGGCCGACACCTGCGACCCTGGCGTATCGCCTGTCTTGATGATCGGACGAGTCTCCCGGGATATGGGGTTAAACTGATGAACAGAATGGACACCGGGGTAGAATATCCTCGTGCGCGAAGTACTTGCGAGCAGATATCGGAGTTGAAAGTGGGCCAGGTTGACATTGCGCTTGATGTCCATACGCCGAAACCTGAAGAAGTTGTCTGATCGTGGCAAGATGACATCGGGGAGGTCGGGCTATCATTCACGTAAGTTTGCGACACACAAAAACTGTCAATCCCGAGCCCAAGTTGCACTTACAGTCCATCGGTCCGAGCCGGCCTGGTTCACATAGTTGGAGTATGTGAGAAGCCGACGTTCCCTGGCTTCTTTCCTCGATACGCCCAAATCATCCCAGTTGACGCCTTGAATATCGCACTTATCTCCTTGTAACGCTTCATACTTGATCCGGGTTGCCTCGGATGCAGCCAGCTCGTTGATCTTGGCGGGCCATGGGGACTTGCCTCTCGACAGACCCTGCAACATGCGACTCTGGCGCGCCCACTGGTGCAAGAAGCCTACCAGGCCATAATTGTTGGGGTCGAGTGTGGCCGGATTGGTGTTGGACGGGTGACTGGGCTCAAACCAGCCAGTGACGCCGTGCTCAGCGAGAAGATATTCCGCAAAGCTCTGGCTAGGCATTTGACCGGGAAGCTGCGGCGGCATGGGGACGTGAGGAAGAATCGGGGCATGAGAAAGTACGCTCTCGGGTGTGAGACCTGGTGACATGAATCCAGGCGGGTAAGGCTGCGAAACTGCGAAAACGGATCCGTCATCCGCAAACTGGGACTCGACGCTGCTGTTTCCACCGTGGCTTTCGCCGATGATGTCGCTGTCGAACTCACTCTCAATCTCACTTTCAGGGGCGCTGACACTGCCAGTCTCAACGCCGGTCTCAACGCCATCGTCGTCACCGTCCTGATCAACGCCAATCTCGCTCGAGAACTCCAATTCGACGTCGTCACTCTCCTCGCCGGAGATGGAACTATCAATGGTCATATTGTCGCCCGTTATTATGTTGGTGATGTCTAGGTAGTTCACCACAGGGGTGCCCGCATCATCCGACATATCTGAGTCGTATTCGTCCAAGCGGTGCAGATAAGGATGATGTGGAAGTTGGAGCGTATGTGGAGGGCGATAATGATGATGGTGGTGGTGGGTGTAGAAATGGTCGATGTGGCGCTCCTCTTGATCCTCTTGGTCCTCTTGGTCCTCCTCGTCCTCTTCGGCATCCTCGTCTTCCTCCTCTCCGTCTTCCTCGTAGTAGTCGTCTTCGTAATCTCCCTCCTCGTCCTCGTAGTCCCCATCTTCATCTATTGCCTCCTCGGCGCTCTGGTAATCCTCATCGCTACTGCTTGCCTCATGGCCGTAGGCCGTTGCCATACCAGGGTATCCATCATGTTGGCTGGATGAGGCGTACAAGAGAGAGGCCGTGTGTATGGCAGAAGCATAAGTGGTGTTGATCAGACTCCCGAGCCGGCGGGGTTGTTCAAGTGAAGTAGAGCCCAACGGGTAGTGGCGGTCTCTGGGGCGCATATCTGCCAACAAGGCTCTATATTGCGTGAACAGAAACGGCGGTTCAACTCAACGTATCCCGCATCGGGCCCGAACTGGCGGCGAAAAGATAATTGTTTTTGTTTCTTTTTCTCTTCTCTCCCACTCTTATGAAAGCCCTGGGCGGGTCCAGCAATCTTGGGCTTTCTGCCGTCTGCTTTCGGCTTTGAAATGCAGTTTTCAGGTTGCAAAGTCAGCTGCCGGTCACACTGAGGTGGGGGTTGGTCCGGGTTCTTTTTGACGTGTTTTCGTCAATGAAGCAGGTTGAGGGGCTGATCCTATTGGCACGTGGAAAGGGAACAAGTCTTGAAGAAATCGGGAAGTGACAGTGATGAGCATTGAGAATGCATCATTCACACACACTTTCGTCCTTTTCCGGTTTGCCCAACTTTCCTTGGGTCAAGGGGCGCTAAAACAAGCAGTGGGGTGGGGGCGTGTGCGGCCGGGGCGGGAAAGACGCGGGATGTGCACTGAGTGGCCGCAACTACCTGACCTCGCAGGCTCGTTCGCGAAGGGAAGAGTGTTTCATAAACTAACAAAGGGAATGGTGATGGTAATGGAAATGGGAACTGGATCGAGACTCGACGAGTTTGCCGAATCATTCTTTAACAAACATGACAAAGAAGACCTCCGATAAAAAAGTCCATCCCATGCAAAAGAAAAACCAAGCCCGAAGACCAAGCCACCCCACCCCTTCCCCTTCACCAACACACCCGTTTGGCTGTTCTCACTCACACTGGACACACACACACACACACGCACACACACACACACCACACAATAATAAGCTGGCACTGGGTCCGGTTTCTGCCAGCCACCTTTCCCCTCGAATCCTTCAATTCTGGTTGGTCCAGCCTGCCATTCCAGCTCAGACTTTCAGGAGGTCACAGGAGAAACAAAACCTCCCACACCCACCCCTCCCCCCGCCATTCCCCAATCTGTCGGCTCGCAGAAAACTAAACAGCGTCCAAGAGCGAGAAGACTCCCCTTTCCAATCTCGTCTGCTTGCATGAGTGTGAATGCAACATGTTTCTTCCATCCATTTACCCCAGCTTCTTCTTTTCTTCCAATATAGTACTAAAATTATCGAAACGCATAATTATCCTGCAGCCTTTTGGGGGGGGGGGGGGGGGCATGGCGCGCATCATCATTCGATTAAAAAAATTTAAAAAATATTAAAAAAATAATAAAAGTCAAAAATAAGTTTCAGTATTTCCTTTTTACTCCCGTACATACAAATTTTTTTTTTAAAATTTTTTATTTTTTTTGCCATCAGGTTGAACCATGATAATAAACATGACTATTTTGTAACCCGCGCAACCTGGAACTTTTTGTTTTCTTCCTCCGAAACCACACCAAACCGTCTCCAAAAGCCAAAGTGGGTGGTGAGTGGCTGGGGGTTATGTACAAAAAAGGTGTGGCAGCATATTGTTTCGCTTCCATCCGCTCGTCCTTTTTTTTTTTTTCACTTGCTCCCACCAACAAACCTACAACCTAAACCCGCTTCTCAGCCAAAAAAAAAATTTAAAAAATTTCTTACCCTCCTTTTCTCCCTCGCTCGGACCGGTCAGAAACAGTGTGTTAAGAATTTATAATAAGTAGGGGTAGGTTATAATAGATGAAAAATAACGCGTGATTTCTGTACGGTTCTACAGTACATACCTTACCTCATCTCAATATCACCTGCCTTCTGTACCTACCACCTAGGTACCTAAGATACTCTTGGGAACAACCCCCTCCCCCTCCATCACCTGTAGTAAAACCCCCCCCCCTTCCCTCCCTCCATCCTCGCTAATTACATCTCTCTCAATGTTAAAAGAGTCGGGGATATAGATAGTTTCTCGTTAGGTGCGTCTTGTCCGAACCAGCACCCATTACCGCTCAGTAATTAACTCCTTCGCTGTGCCACCACACCTTTGTGATAACTCACTCGTACTTTTCGTGAACTATACATCTTTGAAGCGAGAAAATGCCGGAAAGCCGGTGAGACGATGAATCCTTCTCGGTATCTTTTACACCGTCGACTCAGCAGCCAATCTTTATGTTACTTGTATTGACAATTCTCGTATGACCCGATACCTCCTCAACACAGCCCAACCACAAGAATATTTTGTTAAAAGATAAAATTGACTGGGCAACTTGTGTTCGTTGTATCAGTGATAAACCATTATGCAGCTCATATTAAAATGGTTTGAATTACGTGGTCCCTTAGCAAAGCGAACCACAATGAGGCTATATACAAAAGCTTCACTACTTCCAGTTATCGTCCCAAGCGTTAGAAAAACAGAACATACGTCCCTCCGGATCACACTGATACACCCCCATTTCTAAACTCTGATACTCATAACCAAGGTAAAAAAGAAAAAAAAAAATTGAGACTGGGTAGTGTAGATGAAGATAAAAGGATCATAAATTAGAACAAAAACATCCAAGCAGAAAAAACCGTCCCCCTTGTAACAAGTAAAACAAAAAGAAAACATCATTCGCTGTCAACTCCCTTTCGAAACGCTAATCCATCATCGTCTAAGTAATCACTTTATGTCGCTGTAAAATGATTTTTTTGTTTTTGGAACGCCCCAGTCTCATGCGTCAGAGTAAAAGTCGTCGTATGGGCCATGGCTATGGCCATGTGAGTGCGGCTGGCTCCCACCAACCATATTTTCTGTCGAGCCCCAGTAGTTGTTTCTGACTCTGCGATCGCGCTCGAACTCTGCCCACCGTTTCATCGTGATCTTGCTGCTGTCGAACTCTCCCTCATACTCGAGGCCAGCCTTCTTGGTCTTTTCCCCTGCCGTCTTTCTGGTTTCACCCCAGGAGAAGTCATCAAACTTCCAGAACGCGTACGTGGGCAGGATAAAGTTCCAGATAGGGAGCGAGCTTAGATAGATCAACATCCACACAACGTACGACCAGCTGTGAGCTGTCACGATGATCAGAATGGCAGGAAGACCCAGAATAAGACCAAGCAGGACAAGGGGAATGATCTGTGGTGGCGAGTTGATGATAGAGATGATGACTAGGTGGAAGGTTAGAATTAATCCAAGGGCATCATTTAGGGACGGAATTTCCACTTACCAACATAGAAGGTAAAAGCAATGGCTGCAGGTAAAACAAGAGTACCGATAAGTTCAATGAAGACAACGAACTGCATGCTGAAGCAAAAGGTTCCGCAAAGATCTCTGACAAGTACGAGTTCCATCAGGTTGTGAATGGTCGAATTGATCCAGCGGCGACGCTGCGACAACAACACCATGAAGGTATCGGGGACGGTTGTCTTGCACACAGCTTGGGGTACGAACACCTGCTTGCGCTTGGGGAAAGTACGCAACATGAGGGTAGACAAATATCGATCCTCGCCCAGCAGCAAAAGATTCTTCTTGTGGAGCGTGTCGACAACGTTCTCGGAGTAGTGCTCTACAACGTCAGGGTTGGCGAGAATTGGAACCCAGTAGTTTTGAGCACCCTTGGGAGCCTTGATGCGATACATGCAGAAACAACCGGGAAGACAGGTAACACCGCCGAAGACAGATTCAAAGGATTTGGCGAGATGATGAGAGATGAAGTATTCAAAGACTTGGATAGCCGAGATATAGCTTGCGCGTTTGTTGGCGATCTTGGTCTCTCCGCAAAGGCCCATGATATCGGGGTCCTGGACCATGGCGGAAATCATGTGTGTGAGACTGTCGGGGAAAACCTTGGTGTCGGCGTCGACCATGAGCACGATCTCATAGAAATCGGGCGATATGCCTGTTACCTTCCACATGCCATTGAACATTTCGTATTCGAGCTCCGTCATACGCTCATCAAACATTACCTTCTGGAGGAAGGACATGAGGATGATCTGACTGTCGCGCTTGCCGCGATTTCCAGGCTTTGATTTGACCACCTCATCGGGAGTGCCGCACTTGACAACTACCATCATAGGCACGCGCTGTTGCTTCTCGAGGGGAATGACCGACTTTGCGCCATAGTCATAGAAACCAGAGTAGACCTTGGCCATGTTGTGACGCTTCGAGCCGCTGGCAACTGCGACGTACGAGAATGCCTCTACTTCCTCGATTGGCGTGCTGAGATCCTTGACCATCCCGAGAACAATATCCGGTGTTGACATTGTCTCACCGGCGCCCTTGATGATACCGTCACAAATAACGAGGATCATCTTGTGGCTGTTGGGGTAGTCCGTCATCGCAATCGAGTCGAGGGTAGTACGAATACCAAGTTCGCCTTCGGAATAAGCTGTCACCAAGCAAATCGCGTGTGCCAATGGGAAACCGAAGGGCATCCAGTCCGACGGTGGCTGGGGGACCACGGCCTCATGAATAAAGCCGGCAGGACCCGGGCCTTCAGTGGGGCTGTTGTTAGATGCGTAGGGATCCGATTTGAGGAAGCTGGTGCGGCTGTCGTTGCCTTGTCGGTAGATTGAACCCGGATTCAGAAGCTGACCGGCAGCATTTTGACTAGCCATGGTGGTTGGGACTCCGGATTTACGGTTGACGCGCTCGGCGCCAGAGACGGCCGAGAACCGAGATGTCGTGGGCAGGAAGGTGCTGCTGCGCTTGCTGTGACGATCAGAAGAGCCGGCAACGCTGCTTCCGACCTCTCCAGGGAAGCGGGGCGGGGCTCTGTAGATATCCTCCGACCAATCCTCAATCTGTCTATTGCGCTTGCGTGGATCAGAAGTCTGCGACGTCTTGGCCGGTGCGTAGGTTTTGCTGATGAACCACTGAAAAATGATTGCAAGGATGAATCGGGCAGCAACAATCGCAAGAATCAGGACGAGCGAGAGGTAGAGAACGACCTTTGAGGCGATGCACCCAACAGTGTCCGTGTCGATGGTCCCAACTTTGATAATCTCCTCAAAGCACTCTGCGTTGCGCTTGTCCTGAGTGGACTGGAAAGCACGCGTGATATCACGACCGCGAATGGCATGATTGGCGGGCGAGTTCCTGTCCCGGAGCTCCTTGAAGCGTGTAGGGTACGAGACTTGTGTATCATTGAACCAGTTCAGGAGATCGAGGTCAAGGACGTTGCCGGAATAGACAACGAGGTTGCGGGAGCTGTTTTTGATGTCGTCCCAGGTGAAGTAAACGTCGGCGGCACCTTTGAGGCTGAGGTAAAACGTGTCACGGGCTTCAGTGGTGGTGTGGCAAGCATAACCAAGATAATAAGGGATTGTGGTGTTCGGCTTCGAAGATCCATCCTGTTTGAACGTGGTGCAGGGAAAGTACCAAGCCAAGTTTCCATTCGCGTCGGTGGGAACATCGGAATTCGGGGCACGCGTGATAAGGCCCTTGCATTTGCCGTTGACATTCTGGAACAAGAAGCTTCCATCCTTTCCGCCATTCTTCTCAGGCAGGTCATAAAGCACGTTCGCTCCGCCACCATCCAGACGACGAGGAATACCTTCGGCGGGGGGGTGATGCGAAGCGCCTAGATCGTAGGCGGAACCATGGAAGATCATGTACCCACCCGAAACCTCGTTCACACGCAGGCGCAGTGGGGGCTTGCCGCAGACAACTTGCGTAAAGCCGAATGTGAGGAAACCAACGACACCCATGATGAACAGAATGATGCTTATCAGACCCATCTTTTCTCTCCAAGCTCTCTGTTGCTCCTTAGCCGGCATTCCAAAGCATTTGAGGATGAACCCAGGACACCAGAAAGTTATAATCGCGCAATAAATGTTCCAGAGGCTTGGGGGGCGAATTTGCTCGGCCTGCTTTTTGGGACGCTTGCCGTCCTTGGTGATTTTGCCGTTCCTCGCGCCGCTTGACCTCCGTTTTGCACGGACATCCTTCTCTACCACTGTCTCGGGATGCTTTGAGGACCGTTTCCGCCGTGGTGAGGACTCGACCAAGATGGGCTCATCGTTTCTCGAGGGATCATTTGACAGGTCCGTAGTTCCCTCCAAGTCCTCCATGATCGGATCGTTGCCCGTCGAAGACGGCAGCGTGTTCATGTTGGCGGCATGTTTTCTGTAGTGATAGTTGGGGTGATCCTTGCCAATTTTGCTTCTCTCGGGTCGGATGAGGCTCCTTTTTCGTTGGAAAGGCGACTCGGGGCCGTGTGAATCCGCAGTCGGGGATAGGGGGGTTTGCTCTATTTCTGCATTAGGAGACTGGATAGTCTCGGCGAAGGAGGATGCTGAAGGCCCACGTTGATGCAGAGGCTCCCTAGTGACCGGGGCGTAGCCGGCCTCAATGTCTGCCGGCCGATTGCGTCGAGACGTCTGGTGCGTCTGTCGGTAGCTATGCCGCGCCTCGTACGAGGGCGTTGCGCCCGGTCTTTCGGGTAGAGACATGGTCCTGGCAAGATCCAAGTGTTAGCGAGACGCATCATCACAGCTTCCAGAAGGCGCGCGCGGTCGGACGGGGGACTTCACCCTATGCGAGAAGGGTCTTGTTGACCGTCGCGTCGGGATCACGGGAAGTGGAACGACCGGCCGAGTAGTTCGGGTGAAGCAACAAAGAGCCCGAATTGAGAAAGAGTCAGGACAGCAGAGGCGATTGCATTGCTGCCGTTGAGACGATTGAAAAATAAACCTACAGGAGTGATTTCCAATGTTATGGAAAAATGGTTGGCTGTGCCAATCTCCGGAACTTGGACAGGTTGGGGGGGCCGGGTGCTGGCCACTGGCGTGCTGGGCGCTGCTGGCTTGCTTCCTGCAGGCAGGGCGGGGGCTCCCGTTCCTCAGGAGACGGGATGAATGGCAGACGGTCGGCAGCTGGCGGTGAGATTTATGGCGAATCAGATTGCTGCAACACTCGACTCCTTTGCAGGTGGTTTGATTGACCCTCGACGGTGCATCAACGGCGTCAAGCGGCGCAACTTGTATGATGAGTATCTCGTGTCGGCGGGGGCCAGAAAAAAAAGCTGGCAGCTCCAATGCAAATGATCGACCGGCAGAAAAAAAAAAAAAAAAAAAAGAGCGAGTGTGGCCGCCGATTTTAGCAGAGGTTTCAAAAGAACAGCAGTAACAGAGCGACAGATCAGTCTGATCTCCCCTTCGCTTCCCGCTGGGCCAAACGAAACCACCACCGGGCGTTTCGAGCTGAACAAATCGCACGTGGGGGAAAAGGGCGGATTTGACAATCCGAGGAGACAGAAACCGAGTCTCGGCGCGACAGGAATAGACGGCGTCGATTCCCAATATGTGACAACACGACGGCTGAGCCAAAGGAACGAGAGACGAAGGGTGAGATTGTTTGGCTTCGCGAATGAAGCAGGCCGTGACAATAGGGAGGGAAAGAAAAAGATGGGAGCCGCCAATGCAATGAAAGCATGGAACTCCTTCCAGCGCTCTTCCCATCTCAGGGGAGAACCGCCCCTGCACTGTGCATCGTGGGGCTCGTATGGTGTTCCTCACTGTGTCTGGGCACAGGAATGTGTATTCTTGACTCTTTAATTGGGGGTTAGGGTTCTACCGGCAGTAAGGCTGACAGGTTCAATGCATTATGCAGCCATTACAGTCGACCAATCAACGCAAACACCGCTGGGAAATTGCGCCAGCTCTATTTTCATAAAGGGGCAACACCCATGTCAATTTCATCAGGAACCAACCAATGATGATTGGACGGGACACTTGCACGGCACGTTGTCTCTTGGGAAACTTGGCCTTTAATTCCGTGGTGGTTGCCATGACAGCAAGCAAGTCTTCGGACCTTTTCCAAGCTAGATGATCCAGAATTCTCAGTCTGGTCACGGGCATAGCTACACCATAATAGAGTAATAAAAGCCTCCTGATGCCGACTGTCATGGAAGGAAACCTCGTATTGGAATTTTCTGGTTTGATTACGGACAAGACTAACGCCAAGACCCGCTTGATCCTGTCAGTTGTTGTGGATCGCGGCCGCATTCTCCACTGCAATCCCTCCAATTCCGATCTTCCGTCCCCACAAAGCCCGCGCAACCAAGCCTGTCCCGCAGTGGCTGCCAGAATTTTACACTATACTATACTATACTATACTAGTCCAGACCCTTTCCTCGGTGACATCAACAGGGCCGACTCGATCTTGTTGGTTGGGACTCTGCAACCTGCATTCAATGAAACGCCGCGTCCCCTTTCAAGCTGCAATTACCCGACACTCTGTTCTCAGATCAGCTTTATATTCACTTTGCAGATGGAAGAGAGATACTGGGCCATGCCGTCACATGCATTCACAATGTGAAAATTTTGGGAGACGACCGAGTCTCGGCCAAAAAGCGCCCGTTTGGGATACGCGGGGTAAATCGGTCGTCTCTTCCCGCCTCCACCCTGCCCTGTATCAAAGGGCATTTTCAAGCAGGGTCGACAACCCAAACACGGACAATACCCTATTTTTCCATGAGACAACGCCCTTCAACCGGAGAACCGAACTACGGCATATCTGATGGAATATTCAAGTGATACTTGGCTACACACCACAGCTTCTTGCCTTTCGCCATCCCTTAAGGGGTAGAGGGAGGCTAGAGGCGTCCCTGATTTACACCCCTTCCCCGGTCCAGCTTTTCCACACACCAAGTTTTCTTTCGATTCCAGGTTTCATGAGAGGAGCCAATGTCGAGTGTTCTGGGTGTGCTCAACCTCACCACCCGCACACTATATTGCTCTGCTCACCAGGGGCCGCTAAGGGGCTGTTGTCTCTGACAGACATGTTCCTACTGATTGCGGCGGAATGAAGCAAGACATGGCCGGGGATTCGGGGACAACTCAACCACCGGCGATGGTAACGCCGAGTCTCGCCAGGAACGTGAACGGTGGGTATCATCTAGAACCTGGATCTGCAGAATACGTAAAGGCTCTCAAGTGTTTCCCGGTTGATGATTGGGACGGTCGACCTAGAAAATAGAGCTGCATTGCCGTGAGAGGGGGAAAAAGAACAAGATGCACCTCACTTGTTGATGTGCCTCTTCTTACTGTCCGCAAATATCGAAAATTTTTGATGGGAATTTGGTCGCTAGATATGTTACTTGTACGTTTTCACTTTTGGTGTCGAGGAAACACCATACAGTCAGTCTGCTCGCAAGTCCGCAGGGATCCGTTTCCAGAGCATCGATCTTCTATCACCGTCTAGTGATCCAGTGCGTAGCCGGGATATCCATGCGTGCCATCTCGCGATGCTTCCTCAAATCCGCAGCGTGGGGCCCGCACTGAATGGTCAGGTAAGTGCGGGGTTATCGGTGCTACCATTTTCGTTGTTATACCAAGTCCACGGCTACGTTACTCGAAAGAAAAAGAAGCTTGACAAAATCAACTTGACAGAGCTGGCAACGGACCAGAAAACCAATCTTCCGCCAAAGACCTGATTGCCAGGCAATACCATCCCAACCTTTGTGACCAAAGCATTGCTAACAAGGCATTGTGTAACGCTGTCTAACCGCGCCCAGCTTCCAGAGCTTTTATAGTGTTTCGTGATGCCAAGCGCTCAAGGGTTCGAGGTGACGTACATACATATAAGTTCAAGCCCAGCCTTGTTATGGTGCTATATGTATGAACATCCAAGACGAATGAATACAAATAAGTGAGCATTGAAACACCTCCCTGTTCGGCCGAGCCCGAAGCCGTCAATATCAACAAAGTGCGATGAGGTCACTGAACCATTATGTCGGAGCTGTGAGGACATTTACTTGATGAGCAGCGATGTTTAATGAAAAGGCGAAAAAAGCCAAATGAACAAATTTGGGGCCCCGGGTGTTAGGGGGGGGGGGCGGGGTGTTTCCCTGTTGACCAAGCCAGCAGACAGACAAAAAAGTTCTCAACTTTTGTGCTAGGAATGACGCGTATGGAAACTAGTATAGCACAGCTCAACGTTCCATGTCCAACCATTTACGCCATGCCGTGCCACCATGGGCAGGTCCCTGCGTTTTAAGACCCTTTTACTGAAGGAGGCTCGGCCGTTGGTGTTTGGTTCGCCTCCAGAATGGAGCAGCTAAAAAACTTACTTTCCACTCAATCAAAGGACGGCGTAAGCAATACAGGTGGGCACTGGGGGGTTCAATTGAATGAAGATCTTTGGAGAAGACAGGCCGGTTATCCGAGACCTCGAGCCCGAGGCGTCTGGTGCCTAAGGAACACGGGGACCTGTCAAGATTCGAGAAAGTCAGGTCTCGGCGCTATGCCCAAAAGAAATAGCATTCTTCGTATTGGCTTTCTCCGCAGCCGCTTGGGAGGTTGCCCTCGTCGACCTGCCCAAGACTTGGCCGGCGGGAAATAAAAAAATAAAATCAAATGCAGCGGCAATTCATTGTCGAGAATGGTAAGAACAAAGTGAAATGGCACAATCCAAGGCACGGCACTAATAACAGGATTCAAGGCCGCTGTCTGAGGCCGAAGTGCCCAGAAGTCGCGAGTTACGAATTGTTGCTATTCATATGTCATCCTCGGATTCCCGTACTCCTTCCTGTTTTTTTTTTGTCTTTCGTCAGTTTCACAAGCTATGGTTTTTTTTGGATTCTCGGTGCAACAGCCATTGGCACGGGATGACGACGTCACAAAATTTCCGGCCATCTCACCAAGCTGAGAAGTGCGCTGTTCTACCGCATGGAGTTCTGAAGGCTTTCTCCCCAGTAACCAAAGTCCACACATCCCACCATGGCCTTTCTGCTCAAAAATTGCGTGAGGGGGCTTAGCCAAGATGGCAAGTGAGTTCCTTGTAAGTAGAGTGGAATGCATCTCCGCGTAATGGGATAGCAACGAGAACAAACACGAAGTTTTGGGGAGGTCTGTTGATGTTCTAAACCGTCAACATACCCCCAAAATCATGGAATACGGGTGGTTGACTTGGAAGATGAAGAAGACCCAACCATGCGTTTTGAAGATTTGGGGGAAAACGAGGAACGGGATCGGAGGGGTCGGCACTAAACGTGCAGGGTGTTGTTGGCGCACGTTGAGCTTGCTGTTAGGAGGTGGTTAGCTGCTGTCTGGCATGACTGGGCCCATGGGGGTGGAGGGTCCGGAGGGATGGGATTGGATGTCCAGTGTGCTGTTGCAGCGTCTGTTGCTGGATAGCCACCCACTCCCGCCAGCCCAGGCCGCAGATTTCACAGTCCCTGAATAGGTACCTAGCCTTTCTCCTCTTCCATCCTCTCTCGTTCCAGGTCGCTTGCCAATAGACTTATTTCCCTCCATCATCTTCAACGGCTTTTCTTAACCCGACGCTCGCTGAACCCCTTTTTTACGACGTTGTGTCTCGTCGTCCAACTCTGTCGCTGCCGCCTTTTTTTGTTCTTTTTTTCTGTTCGGCGTATTTTTAATCCAACTCAACGCTGTTGTATTCCCTCGTTGACCGCCGATCGTTGATTACTGCCCCCATTTCGTGTCAATTTTCTCCCGCTCCATCTTTCGGTGCTCCTCCGGCCATCCGCCCTTCACCTGGTTTCCCTGCAACGTTCCGCACATTCCTGGTCTGCACCTCAACCGTTGGCATCCGCCGCCCCGAGACTAAAACAACGGTTGCGAAAGCTCTAACGAACAAACAAAATAAGCTTAGCCGTCTGAACCAAGGTTCTCTCAAGTGGGTGCGCCCAAAGACACCGCTCAGGACGCTGAAAAAACTCTATATCGCTCGACCGGCGTCTGCGCCCGCTACCGCCACAGCTACCTACTCCGCGCTACCCACCTGAGCCGAGCTGCGGCCGTCGCCAGGTCTACCGGCGGAGCTTCCTTCGACTCCCGGGCCTGCCCCGTCCGCCTGCCCGCCATGGCGGCTGTCTCCACCACGTCTCCGCTACCAGAGTCTTCGTCTCCATCGTCTGGTAGCTCTGGTCAGAGGAAACCTGTTCCCTTGCACGCATTCTCGTCGTCAGAGGAGAGCTACGACTGGGAGGAGGACGTCAAGCCGCTACCCGGTGTCCCAGCGGCCGTCTCAGAGTCACCGAGGTTACGACAATCTCCCATATCGCCAGTCAAAGTCAATTTTCAACCCAACGACTGGGCCCGGCCCTCGACCGGGAACATCGAGAACCACCTTTCCCCCAGCAATCCCGCACCTTTCTATGACCGTTCGCTGCCGCAAACACCCGACGCGCCAACCCCTCCACCACACACGCCTCTGCACCAGGTCGAGCACAGCAACTCCCAGAACCCCTCAGATGCTTTGGGGCTGCGGTCCATCACAAATGGCAACAGGAAGCAGGCACAAGGTCAGGGCGCTGGGTCAATCCCAATGAGCCAAACGAACAGCAGCCTGAGCCCCGACTTTGACGACTTGAGCCTCGGCAACGACTCGGCCAGAAGAGGAGGGATGAATCGAAATAGTAGGGAATCGGATGCGACAGCGAGCACACAGCAGCCGAACTCGGCCGAGTCGTCGGCGACGACAAGCGCGAGTTCAGTTTCTGGAATTCTGGAAACATCTGACTGCCAAGACAACTCTGCAGACGCATCAACCGAGAGCTCAGTGATCGATGAAGCCATTTCTCAGCCGGAACCGGTGCCTCAATTGGCGTATTCCTTCCTTCCTCGACCGGCCAGCATCGGGGGGAATCAGGATCCCAGAGCGCAGTCAAACCCCAATTTAGCAGAATCAGGCTCAAGTATAAATCGACACTTGACACCAAACGCTAATTACAGGAGAAGCTCGTTGCCCCGCCCCCAGTCATCATATTCTGTTTATTCCGATTATGGGTCGCGCGGAAGGTCGCCAGGTCTGCTGGGCAGCTCGAACCGGACACCATCATCCACGAGGAGGTCTCCTGAGACGAGGCCCTCGTCTTTTGCCGAACTCCTCAATGTGCCATATCCGCAACCGGCCCCCGCACCCATCACCTTTGATAACTCGCAGCTGCGCTCCGTTGTTGGAAATAATGCGTCCCTCCTCAGCGCACAAAAGACTCTGGAGATGTACCGACAAAATGTGAAGAAAACGAACGATTTCTCCATCCTGTACTCATTTGCGGTCTTCCTGATTGCCACTGCGCAGGAGCAGGGCCTCAATCATGAGGAGAATAAAAGGACTAAGAGTCCCAAGCCCGACAGCGCAGAAGGCACAGGAAATTCGTCGCACGACCTAGTTCGCGAGGCGCGCGCTATCCTCCAGAAGCTGTCGAACAATGGCTACCCCTTTGCGCAGTATTACCTTGCAGACGGCTACGCATCAGGCCTGTTCAGCAAGGGCAAGGAGGACTACAACTCTGCGTTCCCCTTGTTTGTATTGGCAGCCAAGCATGGCCACGCCGAGTCAGGGTACCGCACTGCGTTGTGTTACGAGTTTGGTTGGGGCTGCCGCAAGGACCCAGCAAAAGCCGTACAGTTCCTTCGCATGGCCGCGGCAAAAAGACACCCCGGTGCTATGACGAGACTTGGAAAGGCGTGCTTGTCCGGTGACCTGGGAGAGAAGAGGTACAGGGAAGGTATTAAATGGCTCAAGCTGGCTTCGGAAGCGGCCGATTCTATTTACAATGCTGCACCGTACCATCTGGGGTGCTTGTACGAGACAGGATACGGGGATGACGTGTTTTTGGATGAGAGCTATGCTGCCGAGCTGTTCACGCAAGCTGCTGATTTGGGACACCCCGAGGCAAACTACAGGATAGGAGACGCTTACGAGCACGGGAAACTCAACTGCCCGAGGGATCCGGCGCTGAGCGTGCATTTTTACACTGGCGCTGCGGAGCGCGGCCACGCGGCCGCCATGATGGGACTCTGCGCTTGGTATATGGTCGGCGCGGAGCCTGTTCTGGAAAAAGATGAGGAGGAGGCTTATGAATGGGCTAAGAGATCTGCAGAACTTGGTATGCTTCCCACCTTGGTCTCTCTACATCTTGGAATTATCATCACTAACAGTTGGCCAGGCTATGTCAAAGCGCAATACGCTGTCGGATATTTCACTGAGATGGGCATTGGCTGCAGGCGAGACATCCTGGAAGCCAATGTTTGGTACGTCAAGGCGGCTGATGCGGGCGATGAGCGCGCAAAGCACCGGCTGGCGGCCATTCGTGCCGCGGTGAGCGGCGGGACTCCGATGGAGGTCGCCCCGCCCCGCGGCGGGAAGATCAAGAAGAGTGAGGGTGATAATAAGGAGTGTGTTGTCATGTGATTGATACCAGGCGGGCAAATGATGATAACAATCTTTTTTTTTTTTTTTGGACAAATTCAACACAGAAAAGAGGGAGGGATTGGTTCTTGAAAAGGAGTGGGGACACTTTACACACGCGCGCGCACATTCACACACATACACACACAACAAGCAGGCAATTGCATGTCTTATCATTTGTTTCGGGAACTTGTTTGGTTGAACAGAGGGGTTTACTTTTTCAGAACTCTATGTCGGGGGTTTTTCTTGTTTGGAAGGGAACAACACTCGACCCCAGGTATTTGTTTGACAGGGGGGGGGCTGAATGGAAATTTGAGATGGAATAACTTGGGCTTGGTTTCAATCTCTGTGGAAAGAAAGTGGTTAGAAGAAGTGGAGGAGGACGAAAGGGGTTAATGAATAATAATTTTTTTTTTCTCGCTCTTTTGTCTGATTTTTTAAAGTCTTTCTTTTCCTTCTTCGCGTGCTGTCTGCTGTCGTTGTTGTTCTCAGTTTTTCTGGGACCACATAATCAATCATGATTGTGATCGGTCGAAAGACACATTTGAGCGAGTTCAATGTGTTTTTTTTTTTTTTTTTTTTTTTTTTTTCCAAAAGATGCAATCTTATTATTTTATTTTATTTGGTAATACTTTCTTCTTTTTCAATATTCATTCATCTTACATCTTTATTGAAGCGAGATAGGGGCTGGATTTTTTTTTTTTAATTTTTGATTTTTTTTTTGGCTTTGTTTTGTTTGTTTGTTTGTTTGTTTGGGTTACCCCCATTCCATTACCCAAAATTGAAGCATTTCTTGCAAGAACAAATCAAGTAACTGTTGAATTTTTTATAAATAATTTTTTTTTTTTTTCATGTTAGTGAAGTTGTATGTACTTCATTTACGTACTGGAAGATTCAAAATAGCATCAAGATTCTTTTCATTTCTTTTTTTTTTTTCATTAGGTTTTTGTTTTTAAAACATTACATATTTAGACTGGTACACGTGCTTCATCCTGGTTTATTAGTAGGCTTTTCGATCAATCATCCGTTTCTTTCTTTCTTTCTTTCCTGTTTTCAACAAGAAAAATGGCAGCCCAGAGGAAATGTAGATGATGGAAGCAAACAATGAAAGGATTGAGAATATCTTTCGAATTCCTTCATAGAGAATGGAATGGATTTGGTATGAGATTACAAAAATATCTTGATAGAAAACCCAGACTGCCCTGCCTGATACATGGAATGCTTTGATGTGTGAGATAAAAGGAGAAGCAACAAACACCAACAACGCCCCGCTTCGCTCGGCCCGCCATGCCAGAAACCAAACGAAAAATATCTAGAGAAAGATCTATTCCCGACCTCCCCGCCCCGTTCCCACCAAAACAAGAATCTTTTTTTTTCACACGCATATACAACATCTATAAGAGAACAAGCTATTCGTGTATCTGCCGGCCATCAAATGTGCCTCAGCTTCTTGGCCACATGAGCAGCGACCAAGGTTCCCAAAGAGCCAATGAGCATAGTGACGGCAATAGCGTTCAGACCATTGGTATCCGCAGGTTCGCCGGGGTGTTCCTCAGACGCCAACTCGGGGCTCTTGCCCGGCTCCAAAATGGCAAATACCAGCCCGCTCATCAGGGTGCTTAGGAATTGCGGGATCGTGACGTAGATATTGAGAATGCCAAAGTAAACGCCGCTGAGCTCGCCGGTAGAGGCCGACCCCTCCTCGACTTTGGTCTTGAGTCCTCGCTCGACACCCGAGATGTCCCGCATCTCTTTGCTCGCTGTACCGGAAGAGGAATCGTTGTTGTTGTTGTTGTTGCCGCCGGAGCTCAGTTTGTTTACCTCGATGCCGAGGAATGTGGTGGGGGCCCACCCAGACACGCTCCACGGAATGCCACATAGTGCTACGATCGCGGTAGCGAAGCGGAACGAGGTCGCAAAGGGTGTGAGAACCATTGCGCAGGTAAACATTACGTTTCCCACTATCCACGCGGTTAACAGATCGGGCCTGACCTTGTTGAAAGCCTCGATCAAGGGCGCAATGCTCGCTGGTGGCCGGTGAGTGAAGCTGTCGTCCTCGGGGGCTTGTATCAACGCAGGCAAAATCCAGGCACTGATAAATGAGACTGTCGAGTAGACAGTTAATGCCGTGCTTCCGATGCGGCCCATATCACCCAGCGCATCATTGGAGTCGCGGGCATCAACTGAAACGTTGTATCTGAAGTAAGTCTCGCCCACCCAAGTGCTGCTGTAGATGATGAAAGGGAACCAGCCGAGCCATGACCAAAAGACGGCGTTGCAGATACCCTGAATGCGCGGAGGAAGCGTCAGAAGTGTGGACCAAATCTTGCGAACAACGGTCAACAGACCCTGTGCTCGCCGAGCATCATGTCGCACCGAAACCAGTACACGTTCGGTGACAGCCCAGCATGTGATGGCTGCCGTGCCTAGCATTCCCAGCGCAGCAATGATGGTGAGCTGCTTAAACTGACTGTCTCCCAGGGTAGTGCCAAAGATCTGCACCAAGTCGACCGCTCCCATAGCGTAGCCAATGATGTGGCCCAAAGACCCCATGCGGCTCGCCCATGCGGCCCCCGTCTGCTGCTTCTGTATCGGCAAGGTATCGACCACCAGGCTCCTCGCGCAGGACATGACGGCGTTGATGGAGAAATCGACCGAGTAAAGGGAGAAAACAGCCAGCATGATAGTAAGTATCCTCGCCGTCTCTTTGTCAGCGACAAAATAAGCCACTATCTCCTTGGTAAAGCCCAAGGTAAGCAGGCTGAGCGCCGTAATTATGGATCCCAAAACAATGATGGGTCGTCTCCTTCCCCATTTCGACGTTGACTCATCGGCCACCACACCGATGATCGGCTGCACTATCAGGCCGGACAATGGTCCAGCAACCCAAACGAGGGATGTTTGTCCCTTGGAGAGACCGAGGGATAGAAGATAAGGAGTGCAGTAGGTCATTTCAACCCCCCACGTGAACCTGTCGAGCCGGGTGGTATCAGCGGATGTTGTACTTGTAACTTTGTGAGCCATGGCCTACAGACGTGATACCGATAGAGACGCATGTTAAAAGCACCATGCGCACCGTCTCGGAACTCCCCTCCACCTTTGGCTGTCCACTCCATGTCGACATCCTTTCTTGCTCTAAGACCGTGTCTGCCTCACCACTGCTACCGGTCGCAGCGACAGCTCTCTGAAGCGCAGCCCAAAGGCTGAATCCTCCCCTACTCGGAACACTACTGTCGCGCCAGCCTGGGTAGGCTTGAATATCCTCGCTCTCGCTGCCTCAGGGACTGGTGCCGTGCGGGTTGATCGGTTTCGCGGTCAAGTTCGATCCGGGCGCCGCCAGGCCTGCTCTCAATTGGTCCTTGTTAACATCTTTCCCCGGATCTGAAGTAGCCATCTTCTCACCAGAGGACATTATTGCCCTCTCTGGAGTTGTGAGGTTCAACAGAACAGCGGCAGCGCCGACCGCAAGGAAGGATTTGGGGGGGTTCTTCTCACCGGCATATCAATGCAACTACGTTGGCGCAGAACGCAAGGGATCCGGTATCTATTGGTTCCCGTTCCGCTCCAGGACTTGGGCAAGCTGTATGTATGGGTGGTTGCACAAGGACTTTGCGGTTTCGCGTTCCGAATTGCTACAAAGGTGGGATAATGTGCAACGAGCTTGTGCGAAATAAGGGGTGCGATTGATAAAGTCGATACGGAAGTTAAAAACGAGCGAACGGAAATGTGGAAAAAACTGGCTAAGAAGGGAAATAACGAGCGTGAGTGTGTACCTGGTAAGGTAGACCGCCTGAAACAAGATATAGGTAGAGAAAAAAAAAAAATCCCAGATCCGAGAGATGTGTCGTTATCTTTTGGTTGGTGCTCCTGGCAGGATCGCATCGACAGATATTAGTGATGCCAAGCATGGCAGAGGCCGTGCAACGGGCGTGTTGACTAAGACAAATCTACCCAAAATAGGGGAATGTGACGTACGCTCTTCAGCAGACACATGGAAATCAGGGGTCCCAATCAGACGCCTAAATGACTGCAAAAGTCATCCAGATAAGGTTTCCATCACTTTGTGCTCCTTCAACATGATGCAATTCACACATGAGTGTTGCATTAGCTCGGCTGGGACAGGTACCCCATTTTACATACAGGATCACTCAATCCACATTTGGCAATTCCATGCCTTATCTAGGTGCATCGAAGGCGGGATGAATACATACCCAAGGTACCCTTCCTGCTTTAGCCCAGAGGTATTCAATGCATGTATGTACTGTACGTAGTATACTGCTCGAAGAGAGGAGCATGGGGGCGACGTTGCACCAATTCTTAGCTCATTGATCATCGTAATAGATTGGAATGCCAGACCTGTCATAGGCTGCATTGCTTCAGCAGAATTTACCTTCTTCTCTGCTTCAGCCCGTTGATACCGTTCGCTGACGGGAAGACGGCGGCCCGGGTCTTTTTTAGTGTGCTACCCCCGCGGAACAAGGAACGGGATCTGTCACGGCTACCCCACCACACCCACCTTGTTTATGGAGGGGCATCTGGGCATCCAGTCACCGGGCTCCGATTCAGGAACGTGGAAGATGGAAAAAAAATCAACGCCTGGTGACTCGACCTAGTAGGCACATTTCTATAGGACACAACGACTTTGCGGGCCCAATCAGACAGACCGCTTCATATCCACAAATTGTATCTCTCGGTTGTCGAGACTTGGTCGCAGGAAAATCCACGGTTCCGTACCTACCTAGCTGCAACCTTCCACCATCTTCATCTGTTTACCCCGCCGTCACCACCACCCTCACGTATACTCTTTTGCCGTGTGAGTGTCTAGATCCCCATGCCGCAATCTGCAGTGCGTCCCTGTATTGACTGGCCCCCTACGCGAAAGTGAAGACCTCGTTCTGCAGCACCTACCCTGAACCTGCGCAGCACGCAACCGGCGCAATCCTACCCCAGGCCTCTCTGCGCTGCATAATAATACTATAGCCGTCCCGCCATGGATCTGGTAAACCAGTTGGTTTCCTTCCCTCCCTGTTTTCCTTTTCTTGTTGCTGCTCGTCCTTTGTTGTTTCTGTCCAATGTCGGCGTCACAAGAGCTAATCCGTATCGAAAGCCTAGAAGGCAGACTGCTTTTCGCAGTACCAAAAAGTGCGTTCTCTCCTACTCCTGACCCCCACGAAGTCCCCAACCTCCTCAGCCATATATATATATATATATATATCATATAACCAAGCCTGTTTTTACTGACTCTGTCCGTCCACACAAAACAGAGGGCCGCCTCCTCCAAGCAGCCCTTAACCTCCTCGAAGGCGCCGATATCCAGTTCAAGCGCGAGAACCGCCTTGACATCGCCTTAGTCAAGAACCTACCCATTGCCCTCGTCTTCCTCCCCGCGGCCGACATTCCCACCTTCGTCGGCGAAGGGCGCGTCGATCTAGGCATCACAGGCCTCGACCAAGTGCAGGAGCACGATGCTGGTGTCCGCGCTCTCGCCCGCGCGCGCCGTCTAAGCAACCAATGGTCCCCCAAAGGCGATGAGAAGCCGCAGGGCTGCGAAACAGTCATGGAGCTCGGCTTCGGCTCCTGCAAGCTTCAGGTCCAGGTTCCTGCCAAGGGGGAGTACGCCCAATCCAAGGACCTGATCGGCAGGAACATCGGCACGAGCTTTGTCCACCTCGCACAGGAGTACTTTGCGCGCCTCGAGCTCGAGGCTGAGGGCTATACCGGTGACATTGACTCTGCTCTGGTCGCGGGACGCAAGCTTCGCACCAAGATCATTGAGCTGAGCGGTAGTGTCGAGGCGGCTTGTGCCCTAGGCGTTGCCGACGGTATTGTTGATCTCGTTGGTAAGTTTATATAGTTTTTACAAACCCCGGCCCCTTTTACTTAAACCGGTTTTTTCCTCCCCTCTTCTAACTGGTCGGAAACAGAATCTGGAGAGACAATGAAGGCCGCCGGCCTCAAGGCCATCGACACGGTAGTTGACACCTCCGCGATTCTCATCAAGTCCAAAGCGCCCTCCAACCCAGCCATGGTCGACCTGATCGCCGCCCGCATCGGCGGCGTCATCACCGCTCAGAAATACGTTCTTTGCCAGTACAACGTTCCCCGCACCCAGCTTACGGATGCGACCAAGGTCACTCCCGGCAAGCGCGCACCCACTGTCACTACCCTCGACGAGGAGGGCTGGGTCGCCGTCAGCGCCATGGTCGAGAAGAAGCGCATTGCTCCTGTTATGGACGATCTCTCAAAGATTGGCGCGACGGATATATTGGTTCTCGACATTCACAACAGTCGGAGTAGTTGAATGGAGGGCGTGGTGGATAGCTCGTCGTGACAAGAAGTCTGATTAGGAAAAATAAAAGCTGTCGAGTTCAAGAGGGGAGGCGCGCACGATCTACCAAAAAATTGATACCTATTAGATTTTTTGATAACTTTTTTTTTTTTTTTTTTTTGGTAATTGTTGTGAGGATCTACGGAATAAGCTGTATTAATTTACGTTGCCCCCAAGTCGGACAAAAAGAGAGGGAAGAAACCACCATCACACCCACCACCTGAACGTATTTCAAACAAGTCTGCTTCAGAGCATCATCCATTACATTTCATTTGGTTCTTTTTTTTTTTTGGGGGGGGGGGGGGGTAGGAATGTACGCGGTGATCGAAATGACTTGTGTGTGCAGCGATAAAATGGAAAATTTATGACAATAACCCAACTCGAGCAGGATATGCCTTCCGATATTTACCAGACGTATTGGGGGTTTTGTTTTGATACACTTTTCTTACCTTTTTAATATCCATTCTCTATATGAAAACCAGATATATATATATATTTATATTTATAGATGTGGCCTTTGAATTTGACTTGTAGTAGGGTCTGCGCAATCCCAAGGTGCACGAGTGATTTCCACTTACGCGTGGCATGTAGCAGCTTAAATGACTAGGTAACTACTCTCCTTGAGGGAAAGAAAAATGAAAATAAGAGAAAAAGAATAATCACTAGGTAGTAGGAATGGTGGCAGCAACAACCTCGTCCTTATTTTTAACTTCCTTTCTCCTCCTAGTGTCCTACCACCTTCGAGCCCGCCTTGTATTTGCTCTGCAATAATTCTACAAGGTATCGCAAGGGAATAGATAAAAAGGAAAAAAATAGAATAAAAAAAATACATATGAAACAAGAATCCAAGCAAGTTTTACACAAGTTCACACCAGGCGAATTATTACCCAGCAAAATACTCCTCTCACCCCTTTTCCCAACTTCCACCTGTTTAATAAATCGGTCTTCCACCTTCCTCCCACTTGCGAGTAATCCTCTTGTCCGAGACAAGAGCCTTCGACTCGCCACCAGCATCACCATCCTGTTCAGCCTTGACCTCGGGACCCCAAGACACCCTCATGCTCTTCCGCTTGCGTCCAGTGCCGTCTCCCGGGGCAGCGATCCTGCTAGGTCCAATCCACTCCCACGCTCGACCCATCTCGCCATTATGACTCTCCCTCTGCCCAGTCCTCACATTAGCATTCTGCTCCACCAACGCACGAACGCGCTGCCAGAGCCGCTCGCGGTCGGCAAGACTATGCATGGACCTCAGCAAATCATCCCTCAGGTTCGGCAAGAACAAAAATGCATCCTCCCCTTCATCCTCAAACGCCAACTCCTTTTGGTTGGCAAGCCTGTTCAGGACCTCATCGACCAGGGCGGGCACCTTGGCGTTCAGGGCTCGGTTGACCTGGAACCTGCGGCGGGCGTAAAGCACCGACAGGATGCTCATAATTATGCCGCCAATAGTGATTCGATGTCTTGCCACTCCGAGCTTAACTGATCTCTGGAGCGCGCATTGTAGCGGAAGGCTAGCGAGAGAGGAGGACGATAGCTTGGTGGCAGGAAGATGTCCGGCACCTCCGGTTCTATGGGTTCGCCGACCGGTCTGGTTAGTTTTTTTGATAATTGTCAGATAATGTGATAAATGCGCACGCGCAGACACGGAGGTTCCAAAAACTAGATGGACAACGTGTCGACCGAGAAATATATGGAGAGGAAAAGCGCTATTGTCACTTACTCGGCTTCTTGAACTTCAACTTCATCTCTAGCCTTCACCTCTCCCAGGGCAGCGACCCAGAGGTCGTCAAATTCCTCGGCAGTCATTCTCTTGCTGCGCTTCCGGCTCAGGATTGCTTTCAGCTCGTCCTCGTCAATAGAGGGGCTGTCGAGGGGTTCACCTTCTGGTTCGGCTGGTTCGCCGCATTCGTACTTGGCCCTGCGGTCGCGCAGTTCGCCGACAGCCTTGTCGGCGACGGCTTGAACACGGCGGACCTTCTCGCCATCAGGTTCGCAAGTTGGGGGAAGAGGAACGAGACCGCCAAGGGCGAGCGGGTGAGGCTTTAGAAGGAAGTCAGGCTCGCAGCGCACGGTAAAATCCTCGTAGCAGTATGCGTGAGACGGGCAGGGTTCGCATTCTGGCTCAAGGAAGTCAGAAATCCCCTGGGGAACCTCAATGTTTGGAATCTGAATGTCATATCTTGACGCGAGTTCGTTGGCCCAATCAGGAATCGGAACATGGGTGGGAATGAGCTGAGTTGGTTCCCGACCGAGCCCACAGTATCCCACCGCGATCTTCTCCTGCCGGTACCACGCAGCCCAGGCGACAACAAGAGTAGTGACAAGAACCCAGAGGGGCGTTGACAGGCTGGATCCTCTTTTAGGAGCTGGGGGCGCGCGAGCAAGAGCCAGTTGGGGGTTTTCGGCTTCTGCCTGCGTCAGCGCGAGCTGCTCATCCGGGGTAAACTCCTCCCCAGCTTCGATTTCATCATGTTCATACTCGGAAGTTTCGGGAGTGTCGAGTCTAGCAGGAATCTCGTAGGTCCTGGACACGGTGGAGGGCGTATATGCGCTTGACAGAGCGCTTGCAAAGGAATGGCCATCGTTTTGCCGGCGTCCGGTCGCAGGCGTGACGGCGGCTTTCCTTGCGGATTCAAAACCGGAGGTCTTGCGACGGTGGCTAGGTGTCTTTATCGCTGTCGCCGGAGTGTTCGCGCCGCTTTGGAACGGGTTATCGCTTGTGAAGACGCCGGCGGTCTCGGGTGTCCGCTTGAAAAAGTCGCCTTGCTCGTCTGGCTCCATCTTTGGAGCGGGTATCACCTTTTGGACGGGCGTCGCATGATAATCGGGTTGAAAGTCGGCGCGATTGCTGAAAGGGTTGCGCCGGACGGATTTGGGAGCTTCAACCTCGGACGCCGTCTCGGCGTCGGATGCGGTCGGCGGCGGCTGAGTGCTCACTGATCGCGATTGCCTCTTGCGAGGGCTCTCACGGACATGCACAGCCGGTGTGAGTGGGATGTGGTCAGCTTCTTCCGACTCGCGCTTGATCTTCGTGGTCTTCCTCGGTGATCGCGACCTCCGGGTCGATGGGGGGGGAGGAGGCAGGTACTCCTGCTCAATGGCAAAGTCGGTGCTGGCCGTGTCTTCCGAATCGGCATCGATGATTCCTCGGCTCATGCGCTTGACGCGCTGGCGGGCGGCGAGAATCTTCTTTGCTTGCGGCACGACCTCTTCATTGAAGAGCTCGATGAGCTGGGGCTTCTTTGCCTGTGACGGGTATTGCACGTTGTGGGTGACGAGGATCGAACGGAGACGCGGCACCGTCAATGATTTGGGGTCAAACCCCGGTTGAAGGTAATCAACCTCGGCGTCAGACATGATTGCGATGATTCAGTGTGATGGAATTGCGAAACCCAAGCTTGTTGATGCAAGGAGATCAAAAGGTGCGAGGGCGCGGTAGAAGTTGGCCGCAGCACCTATGACCGGGCCGGGCAAAGCTACGTTATCAGACAGTGCCCGGGTGTGCTTGATTGACCACAGTGTCGCTAACAGTAGCTGTTTCAAACTTGGAGCTTCGGCGGACTCTTTGTTTGAACGGGAGACCCTGAAAATAAGATAAACAGCAAAGGAAAAGACACCTCTGGCCGAATCTGGTTGAAACACGGTAGCGGGGTATTTCCAAGCAAAGTTCAAAAGAAGAAAAAAAAAATAAAGCTAAACTTTCAATGTTGATGTTGCCGCCAAGTGGATAAATCCCAAGTACACAAAATACATGGATGACGAAAGTGGGTTTTTTTGGTTGTCGGTGGCAACAGCTGGAGCTTTTCCTGGCGGGAACTTGGGGGGTTTTTGGAAGAACCGGGGTCAACTAGTCCAAGCCACATGTGGCGCTCTTACACGCATTGTCCTCATCATCACCATCAACGCCTCTATTCTTTTCGTCATTTTCATTTATTAATTAGTTCATGTCACACAGCAGCATGGAGTATCACGTGATACTCTATTTAAAAATTCTAGTTCATTTTAAGAAACAACTTATTTTTTTTGGGTTATATTGATCAAGCCTCACAAAAGGGGTGGGTAAGGGGACTATAGGTATATGTATATTACTTGGTCCTGGTAAACAAAAAGGAAAACAAAACAAAACAAGTAATCAGACTAGTTCCTGATTCAATCCTCATCCGATCCCATCATTTCACTCAATGTCAACCTTTTTGATCTCAGTCCACTCCTTCTCCAGCTTTCCCACAACAACGGTCAGCACTCCATCCTCCAGCTTAGCCGAGATCTTATCCCCATCCACCTCCCCCTTCTCATTCTGCGCCGCAGCACCCTTAGGGGGCAGTTCAATCTTGCGTTCAAACAGCCCAACCTTCCTCTCACCAGAAATCATGCCCTGCAAGAACTCCTCGTCCCCGGGCCTGTAGACCACACCACTGACCACCAGCACCGATCTGTCCCCGTCCCAGTGCACTCCCACATCCTGCTTCTTGGCTCCAGGGATGGCAAGGTGAATAGTCCAGCCGGTAGGCGTGGCGAAAACATCAGCCGGAGGGGCGAAAGTTTCTTCGCCGTCAACAAATGCATCATCGTCGCCCGCAGCAGCGGGGTCCTCGGCACCGCGGGACTCTTGTCCCGCAGCATAACTCTGCCAGTACTCCCTCATGTAGTTCGCAAAGTTGTTCGCAATGCCCGTCCAATCGATCGATCCCGGTCCTCCTCTTCGGCCTGCTCCAAAGGAACCTCGGAAGAAAGGAGGAAGGGGGGGAGGGGGGTGAGAACCGTCAGCATGGTGAGGCGGGGGAGGGAAGGGAGGGGCAGGGCCGAAATGGCGGGCGAAACCGCGACGGCCGCAGGGCCCTCCTCTTCCGCGTTCACCAAAACGACCGCGTCTGCCGCATCTTCCGGGGGGTACAGCAGTCGAGGCTGAAGGAATCTCCTCAGGGGGGTCGGGGTGTTCGCCAGCGTTGGCGTTGTCAGCGGTGGCGGTTGCGGCGCCCGGAGTAGGGGTAGTGGGACCGTTCTTCTCGGCATTGAGATTGTCGAGGATCTCGGCTTCGGCGACGGTTGCGGCGGACGTTATGTCGAAAAGGTCGTCCTCGGTCTCGCTGGGAGTGTGGGTGTGTGAGTGCCTGCCGCGGTGGCGTCCTCCTCTTCCATGACCTCCATGACCTCCATGACGGCTGCCGTGACGGCCATGACGGCCATGGTGGTCATGATGATCGTGATCAGAGCCCTGCTCGTCGGGGCCGAAACCCCAGCGGCCAGCGCCATGTCGTCTGCCTCGGCGGCCGCCTGAGGGCCAACCACCGAACCAGGGGTTGAAGCTAATATCCGGACCAGCACCACCACCGCTGGGCCCGAAGGCGAAAGGGAACCCGGTGGGAGGAGCAGCAGAAGGCATGGTGTGGTCGACGCCTGCACCAGCCTCAGGGCTGCCGTTGTCGAGGTTTAGGGAGCGCATGAACTCCCAGATACCCTGGGGGCCACCATAGGGCGGGGGAGGGTGTGGAGGATTATTGGCCTGGTTGGGGGGAGCGTTCCAAGCCATAATGTTTGGGCGTTTTTCCTGTGAATGCTCTAGATGCCCGTATATCTCTACCGAAGCGTGATGTTAAGCCGAGATAGGTAAGTCTTGCGCGCAATGTAGAAAATTGCTGTGTGAATGACGGCGAGAAAATGAGGGGAAGGGAAAATTTCTGGCAGGTGAATAAAGACTTTTATATACCCAGCGACCTGAAGATGAGACGAAAACCAAAAGGCAAGGCTTCGAAATGAGTTGCGTAACAACTTAGCAACAAGCAATCTATCTCCGAGTCGTCAAAGAAGACGTCCGAACAGCCGGCCCACTCGGCCAACGAGAGGTGCATTGTGTCGCCACCCCATGACGACGCGCAATCCTCAGGCGGCTACTCACTTACACGCATTTGACTCCCTCCCACATTTTGCCCTATCCCGTGCTTTTGCTCAAATGTCTAATTCGGAATTCGAGAACTTATCAGATCCTGGGGTAAGGTCTTGAACTGTCCATTGACTGGCCCACGCACTTGCAACGCCCATTTGTTGGATATAACTCGCCGCGCGTCAGATGCCTACAGCAGTAGAATGTATACCTAACTCGGGAGGCTCGCTGCGTGCACGTAAAATGTCAGTCGGCTGTGACACCGCGCTGAGGACGGACAAGACATTTACCAAGTGGTGAAAGAAAAGAGGGAAGCATACGCGGCCTGCCATTCCTGGCGTCCGCTCAGGCTCGAACAAAGTGGGGTTGACAACGCTGCTAGAGTCTGCTAGAGTAGCCTGACCCTGCACCTCCTCTCAACTTCAAAAGAGCCGGATCTCCGAGATCACCGAGCACCGGTCTAACAATCTTATAGCTTGCCCGCGGGATCAATGAAGAGTTCAAACTGTGTCACCGCCATGTAACAAGATTGGGCTCCGAGGACCGAATCTTGCCGAGTGTATTAGCTTAAGTCCAATACAATGTTCCTTGTGTATTTTTTTTGTGGTGAGCTCTGCTCTGCATAGGGTATATCCAACTCCATAGTCACTTCCAACCAACCATCCTCCAACGATTCCAAGCTGCTATATAAATATATATACACTTCTCTCGGTGTGTATATAAATCAACACCAAAACATATCATCTGCTAACATCTCTTAAAAAAAAAAAGGCACTATCTGCTTCTTAATCACGGCACATACGTATATATATAGCTAATTTTCCGAAACGTCACGTCCACATTACTGTCCTCCGTTTTCCCATGCTTTTGTTGTTTGTCGTTACGCCTCAACCTCCAAACCCCCCTACCCCCTTACCAAAAAAGGATTCCCAAAAAATCATGTTAGAACGAAAGCATCACCCAATCCAACTCAAACGTTTTCAGGACGAGTCCATGGCATCCCCTTTTTGTTCAAGCTTCCTCTCGGCTTCTTCAGCTCTTTTATTGGCCGCCGCGACTTCTTGCTGCAATTGTTTGATGTACTCAATCGCCATCTCCACTGTGCTAGCCTTGCTATTCGGCGCACCACCACCCTTGTCTTTGTCCTTTTCGCTGCTTTCTTTCCTGTCACTGCCCTCGCCCTCGCTGTCTCGGGGTGGCTTGGGAAGCAGAGTGGCGATTTCTTGGAGCGCCGAGTTGATCCGATTTCTCCGACCCTGCTCGGCAATCTTGTGTGAAGTCCGCTTGCTCGTGAGATTGGTTGATAGCTCAGACGGATAAGAAACCCCGGGCACGGTGTTGCCCTCGAGAATCCGCTGATAGTTAGACTTGGTGGCGAGGAGGTGCGAAGCTGTCTCTTCCACGTCGGGTCCTCCGGGTAGCAGTGGCTTTATGCTGGGTGAAATTCTGGGCCTCAAGGCAGGTGAGACAGAAACGGAGATACTTCCGCGCTTCGAACTGCCCCTGGGAAGGAGTTGGGGTGTCTTTTTGCCTCCATATCCTGGTCCAGGGACGAGACGCGGGCTTTGGGTCGCCGAGGCGCTCCCAACAAGTTTAGGCGAGGGGAGAGGTACGAGGGCCGGGGTCTTGGAAGAGCTTGCATCTTGTGCTGTCTGTTTAGGCGTAGACATGTCCTTTGCCTTGTCCTTGGCGGCTGGGATGGTGGTGTTTGATGAAAAGTTTGCAGACTCTGGAAGCTCAAATAGTTCAATGTGCTCGGTGTCAACGACCTCCTGACCGCCAGCTCTGGTGCTGACATTGTGTGTGTTTGGTGAGCTCAGCTTCATTAGCGACGCCGGAGTCGCGGGCGATGCAATCCCTACTCTATTTGGCTGTAAAACGACTGGCGCTCCGTTGCTCTGGGGGGCGATATAAGGAGATGGTCTCGCAGAGCGCGGTTTTGGAATAGGAGGAGGCGGCATCTCAACGGGGGAGACAATGTCATTCAAAGCTTCTGGGGATATTGAGCCATTCTCTGAATCCGTCGGTCCGGTAGTTGTTGACGCTGATGATGCTTGCATCATTGCCGAGGGTAATGCTTGGTAATCTTGACTTTGGTCGGCATTCTCCATCAACTCGTTCAGCGCTTGAGCATTCAAGCTGGGAGTGGTTGTCGTGCGTTTCCTCAGGGGCTTTGATATCGGCGACTGCTTGACGCCCGTCTTGGCGCGAGTTTTGGCGGGGTTCTTGCGAGTTTTCTTGGTCACTTCTCCCGTCGCCGAGCTAGAGATTGCGGAAGTCACACTGGCGTCAAGCTCCATGTCGACGGGGGAGGAAGCTGCCAGGGAACCGTGGCGTTGCTCAAACCCGGACAGAGGGTCAGACTGAGCATGAAGCGCGGGCGATGTCAAGGGGCTGAAGTATGCCCCCGGAACTGTAAATTGGGAATTTACAGGAAAATGCGTTTCCAGCGGTGTGACTGCCGGCGACACCAAAGGCGTAAACGACATCTGGAGACTGTCAGCAAACCGGTTGCTTGATCCAGGATACGGACTTTGACAGACATCTGGCTGCTCTTTCATTCTCTGGTAACCGTAATCAACAGATTGTTTCTGTTGGTGCTGGTGCTGGTTCTGCTGTTGCTGTTGCTGTTGCTGCTGCTGCTGCTGCTGTGTTTCGTGTGCATTATGGTGAGAATAAAATGGATTGGTTCCCGGCGGGAGTTCAAGACTTTGTGGGGTTGGCGGAATCATACGAGTTTGCTGGCGTGCAAAGAAGGCGGCCTGCTCCTCAAGCTGTTGTTGCTGTTGCGCCTGTAGCTTCTGTTGTTGGAGAAAGTGGATCTGAGCATCTATGCTGTTCACAATGGCCTCGCTTGGTGTAGGAGGAGGCATCATGGTCGCTGGTACGGATTGGTAGGGCGCAGACGTCGTTATGGCCGGCACCTGTTGTTGCATAGCCGGCATAGCTGGGGAGAGAAGCATCGGAACATCGGAGCCAGTCATTGGAGTGTCTAGTTGATGGGCACGCGCAGAAGATTGGAAACCGTGAAAGTCAAAGTTGATGTTGTCGGGGATGTTGCCCATGGCCGAGATGTCCAAAAAACGCTGGAAGTCGTCGTCGGCCGTACTGTGGACAGCATGGTCCGTAACCGCCCACCCAGAGGAGTCCATCCTGCCGTGTATCACCTCGTCTACCGCTTTGTCGGTGATAATTGTGAGACACAACCCCACGATATCACCTTTCCAAGACCTCCTTCGCTGTAGCGCAGATGCGGGATTGATTTGTTGACCCAGACTTGATTGCGATCCTGGCTCAACTCAATAATCTAATAACGTTTACTGCTCGCGGTGGTGAATAGCAAATAGACGGTGTATGTGCTCGATCTTGGGCAAAAAGAGTTTGGGTGATCGGAACGGCCTCTCGTACGCGCCTGGTCGAGGCGCAAGTTCAACGGGTAGATCGCAGTTGAATGTGTTCGGTTGCAAGCGTGGCTTCCCGAAAGTATTCGAGCCGTCGTGGACCGCGATGTGCAGCAAGCGACGTTGAACAACAGACTTTCACTGTTGCGGCTCCGATGAGAGGATGGGTCCAGTCTTGGTGGTAGTGGGGTGGGGGGAGAAGATAGAAATGGAAATCAGGTCCGCGTGTGGCCAGTGCGCGCAACCTTTTCCAGCCGAATTTCCAGGTAGGTTAGCCCCACGATGTGTGTGCGCCTAAGACCTGGTCCAATTCCTCTCTGCTTCTCCCCCCCGCAGAGATATCCTGGCAAGGAAAAATTGTCAGGTAATCGTTATCAAACTCACTTCGTCCAAGACAATCCTGAAAATCCAAGTTCTGGGGTTTGGGGGTTATGGGCTAAGGGTTCTGCTTCTTCTTTAACCCCAAGAGACTTTATTCGCTAGCCGTAGATTCTTTAGTGTTGTGCCAACAAGCACTTGACCAATGCACTAGCAATACCGGAAGGGTGAGAACAGATGCCTGATTAGTTTCGAGATTCGTCGTGAAGATTTTGACCTTCTGTTCTCGTTAATAACCCCATCCAACCCCCCCCCCCCTGACAGCCTCGGCGGAGTTTTTAGTCTAGAACGATCATGTTCCATCGCGGACCCTGCGGGTGGTTTCATGGAAGCACCTCGCATGTGGAAGCCATGCCCGGTGCGCTTATCGATCCCTGGGGCATTACTTATCAGGTGTACATAAATACGCGAAGCATCTTTTTTCTTTCTTTTTATTTTTCTTCCCTATATCTGATCGTTTCCCCCTTGTGTTTTTCTGAATCCAATTGACCCCGGATTTGACAGGTGACTGCATACATTCCCACCTGTCACCTGCACAGAGTGCATGCAGTCTCGCCCCTCGGGGAACACCCAAGCTCTCGGGTATATACGTACATAGGTTGTTTTCTGGTGGTTCTCGGAGCTCCATTACACCTGCGACAAGATGTGGACACCCCCACAACAAAACTTGCAATTCAACCTGCATTGAGAGGTGGGTGGGGGCGTTGAGGGGATTGAGATGCGTGCTTCCAGGCAAGCGCTCGTTCAGTCTTGCTATCTCGGCCAGCAGGTTGGCCCGCTAATAACAGGATGAGCGGGATGCAAAGGCAACATCATGTGAATCCCAAACGCGAGTCGTACGCTTCCCACCACTATGGGGAGACACCATCTCCGTTTACGTGACCGAAGCTCATTTCCTCTTTTGAATGTGGAAGAGTGGCTTGCCCTTCTGACCAACATAAGATATTTTTTTTTCGACTAGTTCAAGGGGGGAAAGTCGCTCTTTGTAGGTGGGGGTGTTCCGGCTTCTGCCGAGTTTCAGCGACCCCCACGACAGGTACATAGCTAGTACGTAAAATGCCACACTTTGCCCGTGGATCATGTAGCTTATTTAATGTGTGATGTGGAAAGAATAAACACAGATGAGTTTGATGTCCTAGTATATTTCGGCAACCTCATCCGAGAGTGGCTGAGGAGCTAGTATATGCTTTAAAGTAAATACAATCACACAGGTCTCGCTTTGTGTCCTTCTTCCTTCGTCCTCCTGCCCAACCTTGTAGACTATACCCACCCACTCTTCACCATGCCTTATCCCCCCACCTGACTTCAGCCCCAACGCAGACAACATTGATGAAAGTAATAAAACACAACGAGATAGAATATTATGACCGGATCCTGGTCGCGATGCATTGCTAGCAGTGCTGGTATCAAAAAGAGAACCGATGATTTACCGTGTCTGTGTCGGTATGTGTGTACAGAATGAGGAAAAGAAAGGAAAAAACAAGATATATACACAGGAAAAAGAAAAAGAAAAACCAGAAAGAATATCACCGGTGATTTTGATGCGCCGAAACATGCAATAAGTGGCTGAGACGAGCAAATCGGTGGATATCAACAACAACAACAACAACAACAACAACAAGAACAACGACAACGACAAAAAAAAGTTATCGGAGAGGGTATCTTAGCCAGAGGCGCTGGCCATTCATGAAAGTCGTAGGAGCAGTCATGACCAAAATGAGTGGACGTCTTGCTAGACAAGAAACGCCAGACCAGGAGGCGAAGAAGTGAACGAAAACCCATCATACGGTACTCGGCCTGCTATCTAGCTGGGGCCTAGGTTGAGCCAGCTCATATCATCGCGGATCGGAGAGGGTTGCTTGCGCAATGGCGCTGGATAATCGTGTGCAGCAGTAAACTTGGAAACCTGGGGGGCGGGAGGGGTGAGGGCTGTCGAGTAGACGTTTGTAGTCGAGACTAGTGATCGGTCGCTGCCCCACGGCTTGTTGGGTGCCGTTGGGTCCCAGGCCTCGTGGACTGATTCGGGAATGCCGCTCGAATAGAACGAACCATCGCTCACGGCGCTCACGGCGCTCACAGGACGGTTTGCTGTCTCAATCTGAGCGCTCATTCCCTCGTTGAATTTGAGGCTGCCAGAATGCAGGGCCACAGTTGGACTGTTTGAGTTGACACGGCTGATTGACAGGCGCGGCTCATCAATCCTCAGCCGGGGGACAGTCACGCTGTCCTGCGTCATGCGGTTCGGTTGATCGCTGTAGTTGGAGCTGCGGTCTGTCTGGAGGGTCGTCCGCTTCGAGTTCGCATTGTTACCGTTGCTGTTTCCGTTCCCGCTGCCGAACCCAAGGAAGTTCAGGGCGGAGCCGCCCGACCAGTATCTATTCCACCCAGAGCTACGCCGCGTCTCGCTATCTGGCTGATTCGCGCCCGCTGTCAAGTTTCGTGGCCGTGGCTCTGCCGTACCGGCCGCAAACCCGACACCCTTTTCGTCTCTCATTGGCTGTATCGGTGCCGGGAGCTGCTGGGTGACGTCTGAAACGATTGGCTTGCTGATGGTGCTCTTGAATGCCTTAAAGATGCTGTCGCCCGAGTCGCGTCTGCTGTCGCTGCTCGACTTGCGTCCGAGAGCCTGAAGCCTAGGCTTGTTCTCGTTGGGACGGCCCATCAATATCGCCATGGACGAAAAAGAGCTCTTAGAGTCCTGAGGTTGGTGTCCGCGGAAGCCTCCTGTAGGATTTGAAACATATGGTAACCGGTCCTTGCTGTAGCCAAGCCCATTCTTCTCGGTTGGCGAGACTCCGCTTGCCCTCCTCAGGTGGCCAGCTTCGCTGTGCGCCTGCTGCCTTCTCCGTCTGCGCATGCACCAATACAGAATTCCCAAGACGAGCGCTAAACCGAATACCGATCCCAAAACGGCACCGAGAATCGTGTTGATTCCTGGGCCCGAATGGCTGTTCCCGGCTACCGCTGCAGGACTTTCGCTAGGTGTTTCGGTAGCTGCAGCGATGATATCGGTGGCGGTGGTGGTTGGCGGGGATGTGCTCGATGCCGAGAGCGTCGTGGTTTTCGAAAAAACAGTAGAAGTTTCTGAAGCTGAAGAGGTTGGTGTGTCCACAGAAAGAAGCTTCAGGGGCGCAAGCATCGAGGTCGCATTAAGCCAGGTGTTTTCTTTCGCGTTAAAGACCGAGAGGACTTCCTGATCATTTCCACCGGCAAGGACCACCATGCCATCCGCTCCTTGCGCAATAGCGTAGTTACTCCTCGTTGTCTTTGGGGCTAGTGTTGAGTTGTAGGCTGGCCAGGTCTGTAAGTTCAATGGTTGGGTTTGTCTCCTGTCCATGCTCCTTTGCACCCTGCTCGAGGCGCGTTTGCGGATTGGCGCAGCATTCGAGGCGGGCAGTCCAGGCCCTGTAAACAAAACCGTCCGCTGGACCAAATTTGGCGACTGTGTCGCGTCAAAGGTGATAAGATGCTTTGACCCATCGTCACCCGTCATCAACACAGCCTGAACTGCCGACGTATCCTTGGACAGCGGACTGGCAAGTGTCGCCCCCGAGTCCACCCATTCGTTTTCCCTGCCGAACAGATATACCTGCGCGTTCGAGGCGCTCCCTCCAACCATAACAGCCTGGCTGGGAGACCAACGCAGCAGAATTGGTTTGGTAACTGGTGGCGCCCATGACTTGTACGAGATGACGGAGTGGGGCGCCGACGCGCCAACAGTAAATGTCTGCGATGAAGGTCCCTGAGAATCGCCTTGGGATCCGGCGTAGACGAGAATAGAGTCCGAGCTCTCGAGGTAGACGGCGCTGTGCCCTACCCGATCTTTGATGTCCCATGTATCCAATGTTATCGATTCCCATCTACCCGTCGAGAACGTGTACTTTTGTACACCGTGATACTCCGAGGGCCCTCCCTTTCCTCCAACAACGAAAAAAGCAGAGGTCTCTGGGTTTCCCGTCGTCGACAGAACACACACACCTCCCGATATCTTCTCACCTTGAGGAAGAGTCTTCCATTTCGATCCTTGCTCCAACTCCAATGACTGAAAAGCGTCTGCCGAGTACGTGAAGAGCGTGTTACCGAAGATAACTGAACAGGCGTTGTTCAACGCCGTTTCCGGCTGTGGAAGCGACATCGTCTTTTGTCTTTTCTATTAGTATTTTCGTTGGTTTATCCTTCCCTGTCCCGTAACTGAATCCTTCGACGAGGAGAGAGGGAGCCCCAGAGCTGCTATATTTTTATTTGTTTTTCTTTTTAATTAGAGCAGCATGTCGCCGAAACTCGCGTTCGTGCTGATTTCAAATTTCCTCCGAGGAAGAGGGCGCCGCTCAGGGAGGGAAGAAGCCTGTGTTCCCGCCAAACAACAAAAGAAGAAGAAAAGGTTTGCCCCGAGGGGTACAGAAGGGATTGGGCGAAGAGAGGCGCGGGTGAGATGCGAACTTCTCAGAACAGGGCAAGTTGACCAGATTCTGAAAGCGTGAGGGCCGGCCTTTGGTGGAAGAAAGAAAAGATGATCGACAGAACAACTTGCTCGATTGTTTCCGAGAGTGAGCACACAGACGTGGTGAGCACGGCAGCCGTCGATCGCGTAAAGTTGGAAGAAACAAAACCTCTCCTGCCAGGAAGGGGGTTCGTGTCGCAGGATGGGGGGAAGGGGGGTGGGCAGGTAGGTAAACCCTTTGCTGGTAGCGTCTGACCGTGCTACTACTCTCTTGTAGGAATCTACCCCTTGGTACTAGGTTATCGCGTATAAGTCGGGGCCGTGTGGCGTGTGAGAGCAGCAGCTGTCGCGGTTGTTTGCCAATTCTCCCAGGAAAGATCGTGTCTGAGTTTCGGTTTCCTGCCGAAGACGAGTGCACCGATTCTCGACAACGAAGAGAGAGGGAGAGAGAGACACAACCGGGCAAAGACCGAGACATCGGGCAGCCTGCCGAAGGCGCGAATCCACAATTCCAGCGGCCGCACTACGACCACACGAGCAGAGCGAGGGAGATGTGTGTCTGGGTTGGACAAGGGGAATGAAAAGCCGGGGCTTTCGACCAATCAGAAATGCGAACGGGGTTAGCAAGGTGTTCCTGGATGTTGATTTGTAGCTCGTTTATGCGAGTAACCTCCAGCCCCATCCAACCGTGGTGCAAGGGCGAGGTAACGGGGGCCGAGAGGGAACCTTCCGGGGTCCTGAGGTCCCGCCGAGGCTTGGCTTCTGAAGTACATATGTATAGACCCCTTCACTCCACCCCTATCCAGCGAAGGCACCGGCGCAAACAGAAATTGAGCAGTGTGATGCAGACTAGAGCCCGAGCCAGTAAGCCTGCGAATCAACCACTCACCTCGGCAGGTCGGACCACTTTCTGTACTCTGTAACTTTAGTCAAGCAGCCAAATTACCGAATATGGGATGAGACGATTGAAGGGTTGTGGAAAGCGAATGTGGGCCCTCCCACGGCGGAGGGCGTTCATGGGATGCCCTGTGGAAAAACAAAAAAAAAAAAAAAAAAAAAAAAAAAAAATCAGCTTGTGGCTAAGCGGGCGGCAGCAAATCGCCAGTGCGCCCGCACCCAGGCCCCACTCTCGTTCGTGTCAGAATAGCATCACGGGATTTTCTGCGAGACAGAATCCCTAATAATGTCCGGTGCCCTGCTGTGAGAGCGTGTCGCTTTCGCCAGTCAGCAAATGTCACGCTGGCTGGGGAATTTTGTAAGGAAGAAACGCTGTATAGTGTACTGGATGATGCATTCCCAATGGTGGGGTGACATCGACGCAAAAATCGGACCCCTGCTCCACAGCCATCTTGAAACACTAGCTGCTCCCCCAGCACTCCTGAAGCTAACCAAAAACAGGAAATACCCCTTTCCCATCCCGTCTTGCATCCCGCCGCAGGAGCACGAACGTTGGGGAAAACAACGTACGGCGCAGCGTAAGCACACTCGCTCACTCGCTCGGAGAAACCCATAACGAAATGTCCCCACCGGAAAACTGGTTGGAAAAAGAAAAAAGAAATCTGAGCATTTGTCCCGGCATCTCCATCCTACTATCTAGGAGACGAACGCCTGATGATGTCAACTCAATATCAAGTTGCTCCACTCAATCCGGCTCTATGGTCCTCAACTACTAGTAAATATAACGTTTGTCTCTCAAAAGCGACTGAGCATCCCAGGGACCTGGTTTGGAAGGCCAAAAGTGCCAACTCTGGGGGGTATTTGTCCGTGGCGGACCATAATTTCTGCTCTCAGCAAGCAACAAGACCCGAGGCAGCGATAATACTCGCTACGAGTCCGAGGTTCATTACATCACGTCCTTGATATTCACTGGCTCCAGATGTCAGTCCTGAAAATGTTTACAAATCGAGACGATAACGGTCCGTCGGCGACGCAAGGAACTTTGAGATCGATGTAGGCCAAGGTTTCCTGACCCCCCCCTCATTTCTCACTTCGATTCCTGAAGGCGGCGGGCCTTCATTAATTACATGGCATAACTTTCAAGGTTACGATGCTCCCCAAATCTTGGATCTCTTTTAGACCGGCCGAAAGGAAACGACGCATGTACCCAATAATTTGAAGGTAGCCGCCCAAACCTCGTCTCTTTTTTTTTTTTTTTTTTTTTTTTTTGTTTTTCCCTTGTCACCAAGATCTGACTACCGGATGGACAGCAAGCATGGTTCGCGATCGATGGTGGTGGTGACGAACAGACAGGCCCGGCGGCACAGTGAGAAGGCAGAAGATCTACGTAGTACGTAGTACGTGTAATAATCCTGGTGGCAAGCAATCCCGGATTATCAAATACACTGCCGCCGTCGGCTATGTCTCCACGACCCAAGATAGCCACCACGAGTTGTTTAGGGGGAAAGGGGGAAGGGCGACTCTGGCCATCATTTCATGAGCTACTGCATGTATTCTAATAATCACCCACACATTTGATGAAGTCCATCCAAAACATTCATGACTATGCCATGTCGAGGCATCCAAACCTCTCAAAATCAACAATAGTAATACCACCCAACCGACTCAGAACCTAACACATATAACATCAAATCAAGCAACCAATCAATCAACCCAACCAACCAACATTGATACTGTACATCCCGTCGGTGATTTTTTTTTTTTTTTTCGATCTCAGTCTGCAAGTCAGCTCCCCCTCCTCCAAACGACGTTTGTACATAAAGTGCACACAGTACTCCCGTTTCACCCAATCCACGTCCCGTTACGCGCTGAGATACGCTTCCCACACGTCCAGATCTCATCACATTGCGGGGGAAGTGGAGGGGCGGTCCAGGACGGGAATGCAATGCACGATGCACACAAGTCACTTTTAGTTTGCTTGGATCCAAACAGGCAGATTCTTATGCAAGATTGAGTGTGGCCACGACGGCGCAACCACTCATCAGCCAGCGAGCGCAAAAAACAAAAAAAAAAAAAAAAAAAAAAAAAAAAAACAGGTCGTCACACATGCATGAATCAACCAATCAAGTTTGTATGTACTCTGTAGAAACTTACCTATCCAAACACAACCATGAGTGACGCAGCTGAGGAACTGTGGAAACAAAACAAAAGGTACAGTACCTACATAAGCGCCGCCACGACCTCACTTACTTAACCTATCTCACATGTTGCAACGGTCGGTCATCAAGAACCTATGGAATAAATTAAACGCGCGCGGCATTCGTGATATCGGAGATTAATACGAAGAGAAGCTCTACTATCTAGATTCAAATGCGTTCTGACGTCCATAGAATTTGGAAATATGGCAATGATCAGCATGGTAAAAGTGTCACGAGATCTCTGTGGAAGCGCTCATCATCACATCATCTCATCATCACGCACATTGGAAACGACAGTCACACGCCATCGCCATATCCAATTCAGCAAACGTTATAAAAAAAAATGGTAAAGAGAAAAAGACAGAGAGAAAAAAAAAGCCAGCAGGCGACTTTAACAATTGTCATATCAATCTTCCTCTGGCCACTCTATCCGGCAGCCTAGAGTTTTTTTCTGTCTCTCTCTATTACCCAATCCCTCAATCTTCCAGTCTGTCGCTATCAATACATGAAACCCAATTTCGTAATTCCCACCGACGAAAATGCTTTGAATGATTTTTTTAAATCCCTGAACTCCGTAGAATAGGATAGAAAAAAAAAAAAAAGAAGAACAAAAAAAGAAGAGTTAAACTCGCGTCGACATGTTGTAAACGCTGCTGGTATCATCGTAAAAGCAGATCTAAACCCCTTAGCTGCGAAACTGATCCGTGATTTGGATCGAGTTAAAGAAACCAACCACCCACACCCGCACCCCATGCTATTCCATATACAACTCCATATCCCTTACGAAAACTTGAGAAAAGAAAAGAAAAACAAATCCCTCCGCAAATACCAGTCTGATCCAGCCTTCGCCGTCGGCGCATTTTTGCCTGTGATTAAGCGTTTGAACCACTCCATCCCATCTAGTGATGCAATGGCATCATTCTTACTTTTTCCTAAGAAGCACTGAAAGCCTCCGCCGGGAGAGCGGCCTTGAGTTCTTCAAAAGACTTGAGGGCCATATCCCAATTCCAGTCAGCAGCGCCCGAGAGGCAAAGCTGGGAATACTCGCTCGTCATGCCCGTAAGTCTCGACAACTCTTGGATCATCTGGGCCTTGGTCGCGTCGTCAATGCTTGCGGCTCCAGGTGAGATCTGAGTCGGGACAGGAGCAATGACAGGAGCAATGACAGGAGCAATGACAGGAGCCGCAGGAGCAACAACAGGTACAGACGTAGCTGCAGCGACTGGTACAGCAGCCGGTGCAGCGACTGGTGCCGCGACTGGTGCAGCCACAGACGCAACTGCTTGGGGTTTCCAACCGTGCAGAGTGAGCTGATCGCTGATGACCCGATATGGATGCGGGGCCCCAGGCATGCTCGGACCGAGGATGAAGTTGCGCGAGAACTTGCGGACGCCGAAATGGTTATGAGCTGCATCAGCTTCTTCAAATGAAGCATGGATGTTGATCATCAAGCCCATAGCAGGGAGGGAGGAATTGGTCGGATCAGCTAGGCCATTGAAGGTGTGGCAATCAACCAACCAAGCGTCGCCCTCGCTCAAAGGCGGGTGACGAGTGACCGGGAGCTTCGTCCAAACCTGGGCGATCTGGGGTCCACCGACATACAGCCGGTCAACCCCGAGCTGGTTGCGAGGGCCAAGCTTCTGCAGGTTCCGTGAGTACTGTGTATAGGCCCTCCAAGAGTGATCACGGCTATTGTTGTCCGGTGCGGTGAGTGAGAAGGTTGACTCCATGTCGTAGAACTGCGACGCCAAAGCAGCCCGGTCACGGTCGTAAAGGTCGAAGAAGGCGCCGATGAATGCGCCTGCGATGCCTGCGTCCCCGTCGCGCAAATTCGAGGGGAACTCGGGGATGGGCTGCGGGTTCGCGGCTCTCATGGCCTCGGCGGCCTCGGCCGGAGTGCGAACCTGTTGTCCGTCCAGAATCTGAAGTGATGGGAACCAGCTCATTATCTCGGCAACATAGTTTGGCTGAGTGGTGACTGGATTACCGGTCAAGTGAAGTTCCTCCAGGTGGCGGAACTCGTGCTTCCACTTTGAGAGCGCAGAAAAATTATCAAGCTTGTTGCCGGTAAGGTCGAGACGGCGAAGGTGTGGCAGCGAATAAGCGAGCGTAAACACCTGGTCAACGTCTGTGATGTCATTGCGCGCGAGGGACACCGCGGGTATCGCCTCTCGCTTTTCCTCTGGACTGCGATACTCAGACCCAACGAGGTGCACAAGAGCCCTGAATGACTTTTGGGCAAGTGACTGGGAGTCGAACGTGCCAAGGTTGCCCAGAATCGGGTCGGCGCCGAGTGCGGAAAGGTCGAGGATTTTGCCAACGTCGTTGTAGCGGCTGGACAAAACAGATAACAGTTTTGCCTTGGTCTCGGCAGCCTCACGAGAAACTTTGGAGGCTGCCGTTGGCATGGGCTCGTTCGTCTCCTCAATAGTCAACGATGCTCCAGCATATGTGAAACCGTTAAGTCGCATAATCACCGGCGCATCCTCCTTGTTAACCTTGATCCAGACATAGTCGCCATCAATAATGCCCTGGTTGTGTTAGAACATGATCTTCCGTGAGAGCTAGCCAATGTAGCGACCGCTTACTCTGCTAAGGACGATATTCTTATCCTTGGACTTGCGTTCAATGAAGTCGAGAAGATTTCGAAGGCCCCCATCCTTGTTGTTGACAGCCTTGCTGCTCTTGAGACCGAGGATCTTCAGAGTGGTCTTGTCGGCAATGTGGTTCCTGATGTTCTGAGAAAGACGCGAACTGCGAGGAGCCCGCGAGGCCCTGCTTCGACCACTGCCGCGAGCGGAAGGGCCAGTTGGCGCGCTACCCGCGGCGGGAGCCATGGAGACGTCACCATCGCGATCAGTTCTGGCCGTGCTGCGGCGCTTCGAGATACCACCTCCACGGGCTGTCGAGGTGCGGGGAGAGGATCGAGGGCCGGACGAGCCGCCGCGAGGACCATTAGGCGGCGCCATTGAACGCGAATTCGCTGTGGGTATTGTGCAGAGGGTGAGGCGAATGGTGGAAAATTGCAATTAACTTGTTGATCTTGATGTTGTCGTTGCCTGTGTTTTAGACCAATTCGGAAAAAGTTGGTGGTCCGGGGCGGCGATGGAAGATTTGCGGCGGGGGCAATGACTTTTCGCGGGAGAAGGTTGGGGCAATCGGTCGACTTATTCTGTGCAGAAAGAGGTTTGCAGGTTGGTAAGACCCCAGGTAACTAAGAGCGTGGGGCAGGTGGTTTCGAGATTGAACTCTCTTGATGGAAAGTTCCAGCTCGTCGCTGGTCGACCAAAACGCAGCGCTGGGAGGGCGCAAACGCTGTCGGGGGGCTCGCTGGTTGTTGGGTGATGAAGCGAACAAACAAATACAATCCCGCTGATAATAAGAAAACAATGAGGCCGACTGCTTGCGGCTAGGATAACCTGGACAGAAGAGGCTAAGGGTCGTGTGAGAGATGTCGAGGATGAGGTTCAAAGTTTAGTTGCAGGCAACAAGAGCTCCGAACAAAGGCGTAACGGCAACCTTTGTTGGACCCACCTGTCCCACCGTTCCTGGGCCCGCTTTTCAGATAGCCAACCACGGCTGCTGCCGAAACCAAGAGGTCTTGGCGATCGCTGTAGGACATGGTCGACTTCACGTGTTTTGGTGCAGAGCACGCGTCTCTGGCAATTTCCGTTTGGGCGTGTTCACTTTGGGACTGAAGCCTGTAATCACCTATTTATTATCAACACACCCAAAGCAGCCCTGACGACACCAACGCTCTCAGATGCATTTATGGCTTGGATGGCACCGGAAAACCTTTTAAGTACCGATGCTCAAATACAAAATCTCAGAGGAATTAATTACTGTTGCCTTTTTTTTTTTTTTTTTTTTATTTGACAAGCTTGGATGGGTTCTCAGGTGGTCATCAAGGTTCACTCCGAGATTCAAAGAAAACGCTATCATCATACGCGACGACCCCCCCCCCTCCCTGTCCAAATACAATAATCACTCATGAATAGCCCTGTCTACTGTTTCGTATTGTCGGTATATTATCAATCTGTATGAGAATTGAATCTGAAGCAGACATGGACGACGATGAACTCTTCGACGACATTCCTGACGAGGACATGTTTCTTGCTCTCACCCAAGCTACCGAGGCTGTCGTGGCAACAGCGAATTGTGCGGGTAATGGAGCTCAGCCATCCGTCACCTCGAAAGCCCACCTGCCTCGAGGTCGTATCTTTGGTGCGCCGTCTGGGAGAGCACAGTCATCACACAATAAACTCCCCAGGACGACTGCAGCCGACGCGCTTAAAGACCTCCCATCGGATGCGTTCGATAGCTCCCCGGAAACTCGGAGAACCATCCCCACCATTCAACGGCAGGCCCCTCAGAGGCCTTCAGCCTCCCGCAAGAATTTTCGACAAACAACACTCTGGGGAAAGACGTTGCAGGACGACCATGCACGCCCCTCGCAACCATCAGCTAACAGACCGTATCGGGCTGATTTGCCTCCAGAAGTACCAACGCACCATGAACTGGATCATAATGAACTGCACTCGTGGGTGTACCCGCTGAACCTGGGCCCTATTCGAGACTATCAGTTCAGTATAGTCAAGAACGGCCTCTTCAACAACACGCTTGTTGCCCTGCCTACTGGTTTGGGCAAAACTTTCATCGCCGCCGCCATCATGCTCAACTACTTTCGATGGACCAAGCGCGGCAAGATCGTCTTTGTGGCGCCCACTAAACCTCTTGCTTCTCAGCAAGTCCAAGCTTGTCTCGGCATTGCCGGCATTCCTCGGTCGCAGGCCACGCTGCTGACAGGGGAAACACCGCCAGTTCTGCGTGAGGGAGAGTGGGAAAACAAGAGACTCTTCTTCATGACGCCGCAGACTTTGATGAATGATCTTTCAAAGGGATATGCGGATCCCAAATCCATTGTTCTTCTCGTCGTTGACGAGGCCCACCGCGCAACCGGCGACTACGCTTACGTCAAGGTCATCGAGTTTATCAGACGCTTCTCGAAAAGTTTTCGGATTTTAGCGTTGACCGCGACACCCGGGTCAAGCGTTGAGGGCGTACAAGACGTTATCGATAACCTTGGTATATCTCACGTCGAAATCAGGACAGAAGAGTCTTTGGATATTCGACAATACGTACATTCCAGGAACATCGATACCATCACATTCGATCCATCTGACGAGATGAACGAAGTGCGAGACCTGTTCTCGAAAGCCATCAAGCCGCTTGTGGACAAGTTGAGCGCGCAAAACATTTACTTTGGCAGGGATCCAATGAGCCTTACAACCTATGGCCTCATGAAGAGCAGATCAGACTGGCTGGCTGGGCCTGGCAAGCATGCGAACCAGGGACTCAAGTTTGCAATGTTCGCTGTGTTTAGCGTTCTGCAGAGTCTGGCCCATTCTATCAAGCTCCTGAATTTTCACGGCATCAGACCGTTCTACGCGAATATCTCAGAATTTCGCAGCAGCGAGGAAGAAAAGGGCGGGCAGGGATCAAAATTGAAACGACAGGTTCTCGAGAGCGAGCATTTCCAGAAGATGATGACCATGATCGAAAAGTGGCTCAAAGTAGACGGATTCAGCGGGCATCCAAAATTGGATTATCTTTGTCAAACTCTGGTCAACCATTTCATCGACGCCGGCGAGGGCTCCAACACGAGGGCCATCGTCTTCAGCGAGTACCGCGACAGCGCCGAGGAGATTGTCCAGCTCTTGAACAAGCAGCCCCTCATCAGCGCAACTGTGTTTGTTGGCCAAGCCGATTCAAAAAGGAGCGAGGGCATGAAACAAAAACAGCAAATAGAGACCATCGAAAAGTTCAAAAATGGCCAATACAACGTTCTCGTCGCCACGTCGATCGGTGAGGAAGGCCTCGATATCGGTCAGGTTGACCTGATTGTCTGCTACGACGCCTCATCATCACCTATCCGCATGTTGCAGCGAATGGGGCGAACGGGAAGAAAGAGAGCAGGAAACATCGTGCTCCTTTTGATGAAGGGCAAGGAAGAAGACAAGTTCAACGACGCAAAAGACAACTACCAGAAAATGCAGCAAATGATCTGCGACGGTGAGCGGTTTTCGTTTCGCCACGATCTGTCCACGAGAATCATTCCGCGAGAAATCAAGCCCGAGGTTGAAAAACGTCTTGTCGAAATACCGCCGGAAAACTCGCAGATCACGTCTCTTCCCGAACCCAGAAAGACAGCTGCTGGTTTGAGGAAGAAGCCAGCAAAGAAGAAGTTCAATATGCCCGACGGCGTAGAGACTGGCTTTATCAAGGCATCCCTTTTTGGCAAACAACTTAAGCCAGTTCCTAAGCCGGAACCCACCGAGGCTGATTTCCTGGTTGACGTTCCTGAGCTCGACAAGATTACTTTGACTCAGTCACAAGTAGCAGAGCTTGGGAAGCTGTACAAGACCATGCCGTCTCTCCGCTTCGATGGTGGAGGTTTTCTCGAATGTGAAACGATCAATCTCCGATCTCATCCAGAGTTTCAGCGGGCCCTTGGTCCAACGGTCAAAGTGAAGCACGGGAAATACACAAAGCGTTGCGTCAAGTTATTCAAAAAGCTAGGAGGATCACAGGATTTTACAGAGCAGTTCACAAAACCATATGGCGATGTCGACGCGTCGAGATGGGAGGAGCTTTCCGTTCAGTCCTTTGCAGACGACACCGATGCGGGCACTTCCGAGGAAGTTAGAAAGCCCAAAAAGGCTACGCAGACCAGGAAGGTTCCACAAACTAAACGCGCCACTAAAACAAAGACGGCAACGAAGAGCGCCGGGGTAAAGCGTAAAGTGTCACAGGTCTTAGAAAGTGCCAGCGAGGGAGTCACTGACGAGGCGGAAGAGGGCGACTCTGAACAGGAAACTCCACAGGCTCGAACCAGCAAGACTTGGAAGAAAAACAAAACGAAGACTGCAAGAGGTCGGAACCTAGAGGAGATTGGAGACGATTGCATGCGCACTAGCGACATGGAGGAGACGGATGGCTCGGACAGTGGTCGTGACCTACAGGGCTTCGTCGTCGATGATGATGCATCGCTGTTCACCTCAAGTGCTCCGCAGGGGTCAGCCGGTCCGACAACACAAGGTTCCTCGGCGCCGAGTATGAGGCATAAGAAAAGGTACAAGACAACGAGCATGTACAAAACTCCCACGCCGGTTAAGACGAAGCCATTCTCCGCGAGATCCGTCGAATCCGATTCAGCTCAGGATACAGACGAGGAGATGCCGGATATTGCCGTATTGGCTGCTAGGATTGTCTCTACCAAAAAGGCAAAACCCAGTACTGTCTTGAGATTGACAGACAGTGATGGTGACGAGGAGGAAGACAAAGACTCGCCTCAGATCACTCCGAAAAAGTCGAAAAAGAGGCGGCATCTAGTTGTGGATAGTGACGATGATGATGATGATGATTAATGAATGAATGGATGAATGAGGTTTAGCCTTTGGGGATTTGCAGGCTACCTATTGACAATTTAATACTGCTCATGATTCATAATAAAAACTATGCTCAAATGGCCAGATAGACGGTCTTTGGGGGAAGGATATTTGTTTCTTCCCAAGTAGAAGTGAGATGTGATCAATCTGGAGTCGAATCGCCCTGGTTTTTTTAGGTTTTTTTTTTACTCCACGCCATTGACTGGTTCATGGAACAAGAGGAACAAAAAGAAATACAAGATCGAAAGATTAAATGATCGGGAAAAAAAAGCCAGATGATTAAATATTGCAAAAGTTTGTCGGCTAGCCACACTCCGTTTTATTTTATCATTCCAAAGGAAGGTAGCTGGTTACTGAAATTATTTCGTTACTTCCACAGGGGTGGCTTTCGTCTAGCGTCTTGGGGCCTGTTGGAACGGATAACAGAAAGGTAGTTTGTGAGAAAGGAAGATATACATCTGCCCAGGAGGCTTATATAGGTCTTGCTGCATGGGAAGGTTATTTATCACTGAGTGGCGGGTTTGCCCCAATTAAATCAAATATCTAAGGTATGAAAGTCACGATGCGTCTGAAAGCAAGGAGTTGAAGAATCAATTACTATTTATAATTAATTGCATGTCATGATAACCACGCAATTTTACTTTATCTTTATTTATTTCCCTCCAAGACTGCCAACGACCCTTCGTTGATTCATCAAGCCAAATAAATTTCCTTTTTTGTGTTTTTTTTTTTGGGGGGGGGGGGGCCAGGGGAGAAGATCAAAGATATCAATACTTACCTATCACACTTTTTTACCTCGTTCTTGCAAATCATCTGTCTGTCCGTTTTAGCACTGAGCAAACAACCCCCACTTCCCCCTTCCGGCCATCCAAGCCTCGATGACCACTCTGTCCTCCCATCCTTCGACCTCGAACTGAACGCCCCACCAGTTCAAAGCGTTGATCTGCTCGGCCAGCCTCGGCCGCTGCTTGGGCAAAACGGTCCTGACTTTGGGCCACCTGCGCAAGAGGTTCAGAAGGAGGGTGGAGGAAGGTGTGGACTCGGGCAGGAAGAGGTACCGTTTGAGTTGAGACAGCGAGACCTGCCCTTGAGGCGAGAAGTAGTGAGGGCCACCAGTAGCACAGGCCCGGGAATAGTTGTGGTTGGTATCCAACACGGAGACCGTGACGACGTCGCGTTTGAGTTGAGGGGGACGCCCAAGGGATCGGGGGTGTGGAGCGCCTCTGGCGTCGTGGTATCGAGCCCGACGAGGTTGAGGTTGTTGCACCTTGGAACCTCGTCCTAGATGGTGTTGGGTAATTTTTGCGGTTACGCAGATTGCCGGAATCGCAATGTGGATTGTGGGGGGTTCGTCGCTGTCAAAACTGTACTCCTCGCATTCTTCATCAGCAGCAGCAGGAAAAGGGACAGGGAGGTCCTTCTCAGTTACCTCGTCGCTAGGAGGAGGAGGAGGAGGAGGAGGAGGAGGAGGCAGTGCTTTCGGCCCAGAATGCAACGGGACAAAAGTGTGTGCGGTTTCCATGGGAGGGCAGCTCTGCAGCCCGTTAAAGCAACCCGGGAGGGGAGTATCTCGAGCAGGAAGGGGCTGGCTCGCTTGAGTCGAGGGCTGGGGTTGGGGTTGGGATGTGGAGGCCAAGTCGTCAAAAGATCTACGCCTCCGAACTTGGGCATACCTACCAGCGCTCATCATCCGCTCCATATTCTCGGCGCCTGGGTTCTTCAACCAAGACAATGTGAGTTGCAATCCCTCTGCTTCGCTGGCCCTAGATACCCAGCAGCTAGTAAGCGTGCGGAAGAAGGAAGCCATTATTACTCCTGGAGAAGGGCGGAGAGGTGGCTAAATTGCGAAACAGAAAGCGTGATGGTCCCCTATTACCAAGTTGAGTGCAAGGCTAAAAGTCTGACTGATTCCACAATAAAGGGATATCCAGACCCTGACAAGCCACACTTGGTGTTTTACTCAAGATTAACTCCGAGCGTGATGAGTGGTGAGGAGGCCAGTTCAACTACGATGGTGGGATGGGATTGGTATAAATAGCCTACGGCGATCAGAACTTCGGCCTGGGCTCTTTTTCCTACTGAAAATAACTATAAAATAGGTATCCTGTGACAATAGGATTGTGAGTCTCTGTGTTATGCCATTTTGGGAATCTTCTTTGTGGCTGAAAGAAAATCTGGAACAGTACCTTTCAGGGGTATTTTTGGATACATCTAGCAAACATCTCAAGATCATGTCTTTGTCTAACCGGCTACTGTTATAATCCCCAAAAGAATCGATGGTCAACTCCCGAGTTTGATCATTTAGAGCAGCAACAACCAATGCTAAGATACTCTAATGCCTAATCCAATAATACACCAAGATACAAAAAGATCGCACCAGGACACAGACCAAGAACTTACCCGCATTTTAATAAAGTTACATGATCACAATGGCATACCGGACTACTAAAGTCCATCAGAGATACATAGACGATGAGGACGAAGGGACCTGTGGTTGCTTTGGCAAATCCAAATCCAAATCCCAGCCCAGCCGCCCCTATCCTCCCATGGCCCGTCCACAACAGATACCATTCAACACCCAAAGTAAGAAAGCCCCATACTACAATGCTACTATCCCCCATTCGAGGTCCGATGGCAGGAAGACAGGCAGTCACAAGCCAACGCCGTCACCTCCCGCACTTGCTCCCACCGCCGGCCACCGCACTACCGCTGCTCAGATAAAGGAAACGCACTATAACCCTTCCATCAAGCCATCCAGAGAAATTGGTGCCGCGGCCGGAATGCCGCGTCGGCAAGCCGCCTACCGGGAACCTCCCACCCCGTACCCAGGCGGGTATCGCCAGCAGGTTGGCCCCTCCCCAGCCCCCGCGCTGCCCTCAGTCTTCAACCCCTTTTCTCCGGAGCACGAGGCAGCAGCAACGACAACAGTAGCGGCAAAAATTACGAAGGTCAAGCCGCCCCCTCTAGCCATGAACAATATGCTCAAGTACCAGTCACCTTACGTCTTGACCAGGGACGAGCTGAAGGCGGGGATATCCCCCCAGTCAATCATCGGAAGACCTAGGTGGAGCAAGGCACCGACCGTGTCGCCTGTATAGATTACAACAATATCTCTCGTAGATATCCATTTTGGGTGAAAATGATTAATCATAACCGGTAACCAAGACCATAGGCAACTCCATAAACTGCACTGCAGTCTGTTTGTAATGATAAAACATGACATAATCTAATTACCTCTTCTCCTCTTTTAGGCTCCAGTTTCTGCAGTCGGATCGGTGATTGCCCAAGCTCGGGAACGCTAACCAGAGCATGAAGGAACGGGCATAGCATCACTTGAGCCGCACGCTGAGGCTGAAAACAGGGCGTGGAGAGGGAAAGGGAGGGTGGGGCGGGCAAGAGATCTGACGCGCGCCGCGCGCAGAACCAAATTGCTGGGCCGAGAAATAGGGACGTCCCTAATCTCGCGGTTCGGTCCTCGTGTGATCGAGAAGAGAGAAAGAAGGCTAGGATGGATCGAGATATATCTTGCCGTGTATTGACCGGAGGGAGTGTTACCTTGACCTTTGGGTACTCCGTCTGGCGGCAATGAATTGTATGCCTGAGCGATTCCTTAACTTGCTGCCTTCCCGGTGGTGAACCACCTTGCCTATCACGCCCTATTTCTCAAAACGGCAAGCAGGAAGCGGAATGCGTTGCTGGATTATACCAGAATGTTTGTCACGTAGTGTACCCATTCGTGATGGTCGCTCTCCGAAGTGATTGCCTAGAACACGCATGCTATGCAGCATGTTAAATCCATAGCGTGGTTGTGAGAAGGCACCCGTTTACCAGATCGCTATCGAGTACAGCATCATGAACTATGCAGTCCGGCGAGGTGTTGGAGCAGTGGTTTGAATCTTGAAAATAATACAGGTGCCTGGGACGGGCTGCGAAAATTCTGTGGATGCCACGCAATCATTACGTCGGTTACCCCTCCTTTCGCTTCGGTTCGTTCTTTGATATCATGAGTCGGCAAGAGCGGTAATCATCCGCTGAGGCTCACAATTATCTGAGACGCTATTCGCCGACGTGCACACTCAACGCAGATGAGAGTTTACCTGTGCTGTGTTGGCGTTTGTTGTTTGCCGCCGTCAACAACTTGTTGACATGAGATGGCAGGGTTGCATGTGTGGGGGTTGAGGTTGCAGAGTTGCCAACACGACCCCACATTGCAAGCAACGGCTTCCACGATTTGATTGGGTTGTGCTGGCCTTCCCCAACTTCGACCAAGCCCGCCACAAGTGGGAGGACGAGGGGAACCCCAGACCGCTTCGTGCCCAAGCTTCCAAAGGTCAGCCCTATGGAATGCAGGCGGTCAGACGAGCGTCCGTCTCCAAAGACCTGCATCCTGGAATCTGCATGTTCCCTTTTGGCGTGAAACTCGCTGGTGATCGTCCGGACGTCTGCGTCGATTTGAGAGTTTCACACGCCAAACACTTTGTGGAATCTGCTTCCTGTTTGCCATTTGGCGCGTCAGCCGCCAACAAGCCGGCTTCTTGGGGCGATTGGGGGCCGCTTTAGGATGGCGAGAGATGTACGATTCAGGTTCTAGTTGTGCCCGTAATAACTGTCGATTTGTTCTCAGCCTATCCGGTTGCTGTTCCGCTTCCCCTCCCACTGCAGAGCCGCAATGCTGCAGCTCCCCATTCACGATCCAGTTTCATTGTTGACCAGGGGGTTCGTCTCCCACAGGCCACTGCTTGTTCAGAACATTGACATTCTGGCGAAGATTATGGTAGCAATTGGGTAGAAATTAAGAGATATGACAACATGATGAGTATCTGACAGTTGTAATATCCAACCACGCTCAAAATTTGAGTCCGGGCCGATATTTACAATCCCGTGTGCGCTACGCCTCCAAAGATGAAACTACAGTGGCAGTTTGGCGCAACCAAACAAGCCACAGCGAGGAAGGACTTTCGCTAGGACGGCACGCATTGTGACCCGGTCCTGCGAATTCGACGAGGGGTCTTCACCGGGGGTCTGCCCTTCCATTTTTTTGATTGACTTCATAACCGAGCCCGCGTTGCCAAGATCAGCAGTGCTTACTTTTTACATCCTGTGTCAAACGCGGGCGAGGGGAGGGAAGACGTGTCGAGTTGCTGTATTGTAGGTAGTAGCACATCAATTGACCGGCAGACGCAAACTACTACGCACCACGACTTCGTCATAAGCTTTTCTATCCTACTATGCCAGCATGGAAAATTGTCTGCCTCATCAATCCGACTTGGCGAGGGACTAATTGATGATAGTGATGCCGGTCATGAGCCAAGAATGACCTGACCCCATTGTCCCGGGTTGCGGCTGGGTGAGCACTGGGAATGCTATGCACTGATGTGGGTATCAAATCTGATAGCACGCGACATCCTCGCTAGCTGCCAGAACTGTCCTACCACACACCAAGCTGCGCCCTTTTACCATAGTCTCGGCGAAGTGTGGGTGCTGCGTCAACGGAGCAATAAGGTCCTCAGCATGTCCAGCCTTAACAGTAGGGTCAAGCAAAAATAGGGGTGGCATTGGTGCTGTGCAGCAAGTCGGCGAGACATGTTGGGAAGGATTCAGAGCCGACCAATTGGAACTGACAAAAGTGGTGCTGCGCCCGTCTGGGGGCCCCACATTTGCCAGGGTGTCCTGGTTGCTCCAGCAGGCAGCAGCGTTCGTCTGCTCCACTGCATTTCTCATCAACTCTCGAGCACCCGTTCCTCCCCGGCATTGTTGTCCCGTCTCGCCCATCGTCCATCTCATCACGACAGCATCCCCGTTCGTCTTTTTTCCCTCCCCGTGCTTTCCCCCATAACATAGCGTGCTCTGTCTCATTTCTCACCTGCTCAAGATTTATCCATTTTTTTTTTCTCTCATTTCGCCTTCGGATCCTCAGGCCGCCCCCCGTCTCTGACATCGGGCCTGCTTTTCTGGCGTTGTTGAGCTCAGGCCAGACAGCCAAGCTTCCTGCAACCGCGCTTTACTCTCCCGCCCCCCGTTTCCATCAACCCCTTTGATATAGGCCTTCCCTCCCCTTCGGTCTCTGTCCATCTGACATAACGCTTGTCCTCCTGGCGCCCTTTGCTCCTCAACTTTTCGAGGACATCTCGACATCTTTCAACGCCAGCCAGGCCCCAACTCCTCAGGAGACCCCGGGCCCCTGTGCATCTTGTTGTAAGTTCTTTTCCCCCCACACCTCCTTCCTATCTCCATCTCGTCGTGTGCCCTCGTCGGTCTGGGAAACGTCCTCATTCGCTCCAAACCTTGGGTATTGGCCAATCCCGCACTTGAACTCTGTCGTATCTTGAAAAGGTGCATGGTGCAGACTGCACCCGGCGTCTCATCTCTCCTTCCTGTGACTCATGCCCCGCTCAATCGCTCAGCCTTACAATGAACACACCCGTACATTGATAACTGACATGGGCATTTGGCGCAGTGTTCCGCCCATCTTTTCCTCTCAAGATTCAGGTTCTACCCCGCGCACACCGGCAAACATGTCCTCCAACCCGCGTAGGACGCCGATGACTCGGCCAGACTCGAACAGCTTGTCCCTTAAGACCTCCGCGCTGAAGAAGGGTGCCACCTTCCACTCGCCCACTTCTCCAACTGCTGCCGTCGAAGCTGTTTTTAGACCGCCATCTCTGCCTCGTCGGTCCCACTCGAACTTGGACGATGTTCTTGATTCTCATCGACGCCGCGCTGCCTTGACGATCAGTGAGATCGACAAGCAACTCGCTGGCCTTTCCCTCGATCAGTCTTCTCGCAAGGTCCTCCGCGACGATAGCCTTCCAATTCCTCGCGGTGTCCTCGATCATACTCTCGACGCAGTGATGGCAAAGGAGCAGGAGGCTCAGCGACGGATACTGCGCCCCCGCACGCGCAGGACTTCGAGAAATCATGAATCCGACAGTGGTCTCGGCACCTCAATCGCCTCAACTAACGACGAAAAGGCGGCTGCTCTCAAGAAGGAGACCGCACCAGTAAAGACCACGGTTACCACCAAATCGGTTGCTTCTCGGACTACCACCACGGCCGCCCCGGTGAGCCTTCCAGGCCTCAGTGCTCGCGCCACCAACCGTATCTGCGAGCACACTCTCAAGCCCATTTTGAGCAAACCAGAATTCAAGGACTTTCATCCATTGCTTCTCGAGTGCCCACGGAAGATTCAACAAAAGGAAATTTTGTGCCTGAGAGACCTTGAGAAGACTCTCCTCTTAGTGGCTCCTGTAAGTGAATTGACAAACGGCCAGATCATTGAGAGTGAAACTTACCAAGATTGGTTTTTAAAGGAGAGGACCAAGTCTACGGATCTCTACCTCGACTTCTGCCTCACCACTATTCGCTGCATTCAAGCCTCCGTCCAATACCTCGGCGAGCGCGAGTTGACTCGACCTCGCGACGTACCTTACAGCAACGGTTACTTCATTGACCTTGTCGACCAAATGCGCCAATACGCCCAGCAGCTCGCCGAAGCCAAGGAGAAGGGAGATAAGGACGAGATGGATGTTGACCCGTATGCTCCCAATCTCCGACCGGCAACGCTTTCTAGATTTGCTAACATCCGCCTTAGCACCGACGAGATTAAGCTCCACGGCGGTATCACCGTCAACGGCCGCCCTGCTGAGCTGGTGCGTGTCAAGAAGAGCGGCAAGATGATTTCGATGGCGACTGGCGAGGTCATTGATTCGATCGAGGAGGAGTCGAAGGACTCGGTGAGAATCAAGCGCTCGGCCAGCCAGGAACTTGAGGACGAGGAAGAGATCATGCGCTCCATGGCCCGCCGGAAGAAGAACGCTACTCCAGAGGAGCTCGCACCAAAGAAGTGCAGGGAGCCTGGCTGCAACAAAGAGTTCAAGCGCCCCTGCGATCTGACCAAGCACGAGAAGACTCACTCTCGGCCGTGGAAGTGCCCAGTTCCCACCTGCAAGTACCATGAGTATGGATGGCCCACCGAGAAGGAGATGGATCGCCACCACAATGACAAGCACTCCTCCAGCCCGCCAATGTACGAGTGCTACTACAAGCCGTGCCCCTACAAGTCCAAGCGGGAGTCCAACTGCAAGCAGCACATGGAAAAGGCCCATGGCTGGACCTATGTGAGAACCAAGACTAATGGCAAGAAGTCTGGCTCCAGCATCGCTGGAAATTCTACTCACCCCACTCCTCTCCTGGAGCAGAACATTCCCACACCTTCCAGCGAACACAGCATGGGCATTGCTACACCCCCCAGCGACTGGAGCACCATTTATGGTGGTGGCCATAGCCTGGATTTCCCCACGTATCTGCCTGACTCAGACTTCAACATGATTCCGCAGGAGCTCACTCTGGATTACTCACCAATTGACAATCCCACACCCTCTACGGACTCCGGCATGGACCTCAATTCCGCGTATCAGGATCTCCCCTCGGACTTTTCCCTTTATGAGGATATCTACAGTGCCAATGCTCAGCTGTCTGCCCCCATGCCCGTTGACATCTATACCAAGAGCATGACCCCTCCGCAGCAGTTCCCTCCTTTTACTTCTGCTGAGCTCTGCAACCCCCAACCTGCTCAACTCTCTCCCGTTGGCCAGGGAAATACGATGCTCTACACCCCTGAGTCTATGGTCAATGAGGTCTTTGACGACCATCATGAGTTTGCAGCCATGGCTAACGCTGTCAATGGCGGCGACTTCATCCTTTTCCCTTCTCAAGTTGGTGTGTCGAAGCCCATGTTCAACGAGTCGCTCTTCGCGGCCACTGAGCTGCCTAGCATGTCAACGGGCTTCTCTCAGCAGCCGTCTTCCCAGGACTTGATCAATGCCTTTCATTGTGACTGGTCGGCACATGACCTCAACGCCTATCTCCCTCAGTAAATGAAGGAAGAAAAAAGGAGAGAAACAAGAACTTTTCTCTCCCGAACATATAAGTGAAGTGAAAATGGAGCGATTTTGGAAGAAAACCAAGGGCTGGAAATCTTTTGGCAGTTGAGAAATTTTCAATTCTCAATTATGATGTAATGAATTTGGGGGATTAGCGTTTTCGGGATTTGAGCGAAAGGTGAAGGAACCTATTCCTCTCTTTGTATTTCAATAATTTGTTTTCTTATTTGAATTTACGTTTTGCGCTTTGCACCTCCAAATAGGTTTTTTTTCTTGTGGGTATCAGAAGCAAACGAATGAGGTCGAGCCGTGACAGTACATGGTGGAATTCAAAGAAAAAGAAAAGCAAAAAACAGGATTGGAATCGGAACAAATACGAGAACATAGCATCTAGCTTTAGATAGAGCAACATCTTGAAAGGACTTGAGAAAGTTTTAATTGCATATTAGATGACTGTTTTTGTTTGAAACTTTGTGATGATGAGCATTGGTGTTGAGGGTGTTTGCTATGTTGTATAGGCATAAATAGTTCCCGCTCCGCTTCCGCTATCTTTAGGTCCGTGCACCACTTATCGCAAAGGGAGTGAGTGGGGTATTTTCTTCTTGGTGCAAAAAAGTTGGAGCAGATGAAGTTTTGATTTTCTTTGACAGACCTTGCTCTTTTTTCTCCCTCCTTCACCACCAACCAAATATTCTGCATGATGGCTACCTTACTTCTCGACGCGGCCACGTCGCGCCCTGCTCCCCCGCTTGCTTATTACCTCTTTGGACTATGATTAACAATTGGCGCAAGCTCTTTCTTTCTTGTCTTATTATCTCTCTCTCTCTCTCTCTCTCTTTTCAACAACTCGACAAATTTTTAATATTTTTTCCCTCCTCTCTTCTCTCTCCCTAATCTTGGTTATTAACATATCAAAGTGTTTTTTTTTTTTCTCCCCAACAAAAAAACAACAAATAAATCGGTATGTCTTTTATTCCTTAATCCTTTTAATTAATTAAATTTTCTTTTTTAAAAAGAAAATACCTTTTTCATGATGATCTTTGCACCACCTCGGTGTAACCCTCAAATTAAGTAATAGGAAGAGCCGTCTTATTGACCCCTCATCTTTCATCCTCGTCCACCTTATAAAAAATCTCTCCCTTACCCTTCTCGAAAAAAAGAGGGAGAACACAGTTTGCATCGTCATATGCTTGTGGGGTTTGATAGGAGGGGGGTGGGCGAGGTGGGTGGGCATGGTTGTGCTGATAACTTGGGTTTCTGATGAAAGGACATAATTCAATTTTTTTCCCTACGAGTTGTTCTTGAGAAAGTCTGAAGAACCAAAAACAGGAAAGCTAACTGTACTTTTGATAGGCGCCCCGAAACGTGTGTGACGAACCGTTGAGGAAGAATACAGAAAAAAAGAATACAGAAAAAAAGAATACAGAAAAAAAGAATACAGAAAAAAAGAATACAGAAAAAAAGAATACAGAAAAAAAAAAAAAAAGGTAGAGAGGTGTGACAGGACTTGTTGACCCCAAGGCTTGACGGAAACGTTCTGTGCAAAAAGTCTTTTTGTACATACATGATAGATATAAAATACATAAAAGTTCATTGGACTGCAGGAAACCAACATTCGCAGTGTGTATATGCTACAGTTCACAACACTCAATCGGGTGTAACTTTTCATCCATTCCTTTCAACACCTCGCTTCAGTTTCTATAATCGTACAATTCACATCTTTGTAACGACAACTCAACACAGACATCAACAGATATACACCATTTATAGCTCCGACTCGTTTCCCTCTTCATTAGCCCGACCCTTATTTGGCGAAGTGAAGGTCGTATCCGAGCCACTTTCTCCGGACGACTTGTTCAACGGTGAGACCAGGATAGCCGTACGTGAGCGGCAGGAAGAAGTACCAGCAAGCAGCAACAAGGGTGAGGATGACGCCTGCAGCGATCCAAGAGCCGAGCAAGCTCTGCCCAACGAAACGCTCGCGCGCCGTCAAGTGGTGCTTGGGAGCGTGCGACTTCTTGCCGCTCTTGGCAGCCTGATAGGCAACCTCGTGCTCGGCAGCGTCTTGGGTGAAGACGAATTCCACCAAAGCTCCCGTCACGAGAGCTGACGCAAGATGAGCTGGCAGGTAATGATGCAGGAACAGCTGGCGACCCATGACGAAGAAAGGGAAGTAGTGAGTCGCCCAGGCAAGAAAGAAGAAGCCAGTAGAATTGTACAAACGGGAGCGGGCACCTAAATCACGACTAGTCAGTATTGCTTTACCGGCAACAAAGTAGGGATAGAGGGAATACATACGGTGATCCAAAGCATCCATGCCACGGCGGAGAGAGAATTGGTCGGCCAAGATGATACCGGCATAGATGGCGAGAACGCTGCTAGCTATCCACCAACCGATCGGGTTGCCGACAAAGTAGATCTGCTGGCGCGTGTCATTGTGGGTCCAGAAGCTGACGCCACGGAACAGGAAGGGCCACTGGTAGGGCTGCGAAGCGTAAGGGTGGCTAGCGGTAAGCTGGTTATTGTGCCAGAACATGGATCGCTGAAGCTCAAACCACTTGCGCAGGAAAGGAAGAGTCTTGACTTGTCTCTCCTTCTTGGCCCGGCGAGGATGGTCAGCGGGAATCGAGGCGATCTCCTCAACAAACCACACATTGGAGCTAGGGGCAATCTGCTTGTTTCCGTTGATTTCCTGCTGCTTGTGACCCCATTCAGGGAGAGGTTTGGTATGAGTCCACATGGCCACCTTGCTTGGGTTGTGGATCAGCTTGAAGTGGCTAGAAATAGACTTGAACTCCTGGTTAGGCTTTCCCTGTTCGATGCGAATTTCGAACAGCGTATCCGCAGCGCGATCGCCGTAAGCGTCGGCGAGGGAGACGGTGGTGAACTCTTGGTTCGTCGGGTAGTAAGGGGAGGCGACGTCATGAGACAGCAAGATGGTGTCAGTGACAATGTGGCGAAGCCTGACAAGGTCGTGGTTCTTGACATGGCGGCCCATTTGCTGGTCATCAGCACCGGCGGGGAGGATCTGCCAGTAGTTGTTGGTATCGTTGAAAGGATAACCGGTAACCTGCTGGCCCTGGCTGGAAACACGGCCATCGTCGTAGCGGAGAGGGTAGCGCTCTGCGTGGCTGTGAAGGTAGGCCTTGGTCTCCTTGTGCTTGAGGGAGATGCTGTCGTAGTAGTCGATGGTGATGGCATTTTGTAGCATGATGTTGTCGCTGAGCGTCTCCTGGAACTCGGGGGTCATGAAGTCATCACCAGGACCGGAGCGGCTGAGGATGCTAAAGTGGACTTGGAACCAGAAGAGGTAGAAGCAGAACGGCAGGACAATCAAACCCAATGCGCGGGCAGCAAAGTGTTTGCCAAACTCGGGAAGAGTCAAGGCGCCTCCAGGCCTCTTGATGTCCAGCAGGTCCCACAGATCAATGATGACGGCCGAGCCGACGGTGATGAATGCGAACAGGCCGACGTACTTGACCGAGATGTCGCACGAGAGGGCGAAGCCGGTAAGGATAAGCCACTTCCACCACTTCCTGGAAAACGGCTCGTGGCGCAACTTGTAGAACCTGATGTAGCAGAGCAAACTGCAGGCCATGGCGAAGACGAGGGTGGCATCGAGCAGAATCAAGCGAGTCTGGCCGATGTGAGCATTGTCGAGGAGAACAAGACCGGCCGCAATGATGCAGGCAGGAAGGCTGTAGCCGGACTCCCACATGATCAGATAGACAACGGAAACGGTCAAGGCTCCGAGGAGAGCTGGGAGAGAGCGGAAGGCCACATAGGGAACCTTGTTCGCAATGTAGGAATCGCCAATGTTCTCGAAAAGAAAGTGGCCATCATAGCCTACCAACCAGCCGGTGAACGCGAAGAGGAGCTTGCCGAGAGGGGGATGGACGTCGAAGAAGTATGTCTTTTGAAGGTAGTACGAAGCGAACTAATAAAGTTTGACGGGCGTTGGTCAGCGGGGGGGATCAAGCAACACCAGGAGCGCCGAGGGCTTGCGTACCTTGCCAAAATGGACTTCGTCAAAGACGACCTCGTTAGGATGACTGATGCCCCAGAATCGCGTGAGGAAAGAGAGAACGGTGACCAAGGTGAAAGCGGCCCAGTGGTCGCGTTCCGAGGCAGCTTTGTGAGGCTTGGCGGCCGCTTTCACGAGCTTGTCGATCTCGACATCTGACGACGCGCCATCTTTGGTCTTTTTGGCACCAGGTACGCTGCGCTGCCGCACGGTGCCCTGAGGTGTTGCTGTGCTTGCCATGATAGGCAGATGGAGCGGTTGGGCTGGAGGGGATGGAGTTGATTAGCAGCTTGTCTTTTTGGAGGAGTTGTCAACAGGTCAATGGCATCACCTACCTCACCAATACGCCGCCAATGATTTGAAGAGAAAATAAAAACACAATGAACAAAGGGAACCTTAAGGAGAGTCGAAGAAATCAAATGGGTAAAATGGGCGCGGCGTGAAAAGAAGAATTGGAAGGGGAGAAAAAAAAAAAAAGGTTATTAGATTGTCTTCGCAACCCCCTTAAAGCCTCCTGATAGCAGGGCTGATGACAGCGCGAACATTGGGAGCTGAGCTGGGTCGCAGGGGCACTTTTTTTTCTGGCCACTTGGCGGCAACTCCAACCTGGAACTTGGGGATGCCAGGGGCCCAATCGCCTTGCGCAAGGGGGGAGGTGGTCCAAGCTCCCTTACGTATTCTCCGGAAGCTCAGCTGTTTTGGTCATTTTGGGCTGATCCATTTCGTCAGTTAACCTCCAAGCCCCAACATCACATATGTCACAGCAGCTTACATAGGGTTCCAAAAACGCAGTAACAAAATACCAATGTTCAATGCCACAAGCTTTCTTTTCTCGATGGCTGCTACCCAATTTAAATTGCACCTGCCCGCCATTCCATCTCTGCATCCGCGTCGACGACTGTAACCCACACATCAAAACCCTGACTGCGGGGTTCAGGCTGGCTACAAGCGGTCCGAGGAACGGAGTGCGGGGACGGGGAACCTTAGAAAGAACAAATCCATCTTGTCCATCGTCCCCCAGCTGCAGTACAAATTGAAGTCTTGAATTTTTTTTTTGTCTTCCTGTTATGTTTGCACTTGCATCTAGACGATTCTTGCCAGTTCTTATCAACAAGAGAATAAAACCATCCCAAATTACCCGACCCCTCTCCAACATGTCTGCCACTCCCGTCTACACCAACAAGGCCGCTCCGGGTGAGTTTGTTCACCCATTGAACATTATGTAGCCTTTCACAAGCTTACTCTCGTTGCAGTTGCCGGCCCTTATGTATGCCCAGCTTCACTTCGAGTACCCTTGAAACCATTCTTCTAAACAAGTTAAATAGTCCCAAGCCATCAAAACCCCCACGACCATCTACTGCTCCGGCCAGATCCCCTGTGACGCCCAGGGCAACCTTGTCGAGGGCACGATCCAGGAGAAGACTGCCGCTTGCATTACCAACCTCAAGGCTGTCCTCGAGGAGGCCGGTTCCGCCATTGAGAAGGTTGTCAAGGTCAATGTCTTCATTACCGACATGGCCAACTTTGCTGTAAGACACCAACATCTCTCAACCTCAGGTTTCCTCGTCAGAACTGAGTTACTAAACTTATAAAACAGAGCATGAACGAGGAGTACGCCAAGTGGTTCGTCCACAAGCCCGCCCGCAGCTGTGTTGCTGTCAAGCAGCTTCCCAAGGGCGTCGATGTCGAGATTGAGTGCATTGCCCTCCCTTAAGCGGCCCAGGTGTGTGTCAGTTTCGATAGACGTAGAGAACATCAAACAAAAATCAAAAATCAAAAGTTGAATCTGTTTTCATCCTCCATTCTGGTCCTGTCCGGCAATAGCCGCCCGTGTTGTGGAGGGGTTCAGGACGATCATCATGGTGGGGTAACAACGGTTATGACGAACATCACTCGCTTCAGAAGCCGATCACCCGAAACTTTCGTTGACTGATGAGCTGTTTGCTAGCATACCTAGTTCGTCGAGAGAAAATAGGCATAACCTCAAATTCAAGCCATTTATGGTATTTTGAGGGGGGGCCAAAAAAAAAAAAAAAAACCCCTACCTGAAATGAAGCATTTCGAACAGAAATCCCAACAGCCAAACCAACCCAGTCACGTTACTTCTGATTCCTGATTCGTTGGGCCGCGTGGACATTCATAAGAGATCCTACCCTGTGCGTAAGGTTATATTATATACACATTCTCACCTCACATCTTTTGATTCACTCGCTACTTTTACAACAATTTATCCTGCCTTCAAACCCTTGTTTTCTATTTCAAAAGTCAAATTCTCATATTTTTCCTTTTCGCACACCCATTCTCTCTTCACCGAATCCTTCCAACCAATTTTTTCAGGACTATTCTCGCAATTAAAATGGCACACCCACTTCCCCCAATCCCTCCAAACAAAGGAGATGTCCGCCCAGTCCCAAATAAACAGTCCTTCTTATTCACAATCTACTCTGTAAGTATTTTCCCGCTAGCTCTTCTTTTTTTCTTTTTTTTCTTTTCTTTATTTTTCTTCCACGATTTTGACACACCCAAAAACAATAAAGTGGTTATCAACCCCCCTCCTCCTGCTCTCATTCATCCTATCTCTGATCCTGATCGATCTGCGCAACTCGGCCCGCCGCGGACATTTCCACTCAAACGACGGATCGAACAACCAGCAGCATGCTCATCACCATTCCCGGATGCCCGAATGGCTGCACAGGATTATTTACAGGTATAAGCCGTATCGATACGGACGGGATGATGAGAGGAAAAAAGGGAAGGAAGCGACGGAAGGGATTCAAGGAAGGGTCAATGACGATAATAATAATAATCAGCAAATGAAAGGGGGGGAAGGGAATGAGGGTGATGATGAGTATTACCACTCTCACCAGAAAAAATTGGCAAAGATGGAGATGGATCAGGCCTTTGAGGTGAGGGGCATCGTCATGATTGTTTTGGTTGCGGTGATGACGGCGTTTGGATGGGGAACTTGGAAAGGGTTAGTTTGGGTGGTGGGTGTGATAAGGGGTGTGCTTCTTGGTTAATGGATGGAACTCTTGAGAGATAAGGGGCTAACATAGGATTGGGAGGGTATTTTTTATCAGGGGCCGGGGGAAGGGGTAAGAGAGAATACGTGGAAAAGAAAGTTTCATGATGAGAGTGTTATATACCATAAATATATGGCCTACTTTATTCTTGCACCCTCTTTTCTTTACACATGCACCCCTTACCATCTTACACATGCACCCCTTTTCCCATATTCCTGAACAACCCCCCCCCCCTTTTTTTTTTTTTTTTTTCAAAACCAACCTAAGAGTATATTTGTATAAATATAAAGAAAAAGAGGTGTAAGATCAATAGTTTAAGGGTACGCATGTAAAAAAAAAAAAAAAAAAAACGTGCAAAAATAAAAGTGGGCTATATATAAAATAGGCCATAAAATCATATATACATACAATTTGAGAATGAGACTAAATGGCAAAAAAAAAAAAAAAAAAAAAAAAAAAAAAAAAAAAAAAAAAAAATAATTTTTTAAAAAAAAAAAATGTGTTTTTTTTTTTTAAAAAAAAAAATTTTTAAAATTTTTTTGGGTTTTGGTGGCGGTTTTTTTTGGTGTGGGGGGGTTTTTACAAAAAGAA
>MU864929.1:557916-671346 GCA_033576145.1 Cladorrhinum samala | reverse complement strand
AACACCCACCTCATACAAAAGTTCCTAACCCCAACCTCACCCCCCCACCCAAACCCCCCACTCCCTATTACACTCTTTTTCGTTTTTTTTTTTTTTTTTTTTTTTTTTTTTTTTTTTTTTTTTTTTTTCTCTCCCCCAGCCAAACTCTCAAGAGATTAACTTTTATTTTTCAATCACAGTTGCATGGACCCGCCTGACCACCGTCCCCATCCACCTCGCCAACGGCCAGGTGATCCCCAAAAACACCATGGTCGCGTACTGCAACCCCCGGTTCGATCCCTCAGTCGACGCCTTTGAGAACCCCGAGGAGTTTGACGGGCTGCGGTTCTTGAAACTCGCGCAATCCAACGGCCCTCAGGTGCGATACAAGCTCGACAGCCTGAGCACGGATTCGCTCGGTTTTGGCTATGGCATCCACGCCTGCCCTGGCCGGTCGTTCGCGGTCGCCGAGCTCAAGCTGATCGTCGCCCACCTGATTCAAAATTACGACCTGAAGCTGAAGGACGGGCAAGACCGGCCTGAAAATATTTTCATGGACTTTCAGATCATGCCTGATCCCAAGGCCGAGGTATTGTTGAGAGCCAGGAAATTCTAAAACACGTGTAAACTTGCAACATTCCTTTTTTTTTTTTTTTTTTTCTGTGTGTGTTAATCTTTTAATCTTAATATTCTATTTAGATAGGTAATTTTTGATTCAAAGCCTACCTATCTACCTTCCCAATCAAGAAAATTTCAGTTGTATGTAGAATGTATTATCTAGGACCCATAGTTTTTGTTTCAAATTATTCTCCAGAAATTCTTGCGTTTTGTCCATAATCGATTGCCATTATATCTAGGTACCTACCTACCTACCTAGATAGGTAGTTGAGCTAAAATTGATCTTGTTCTTTTTCTCCCTTCGGACTCGGTTGCTTCTCTCAAATAGGTACCTTTGACAAGGCAATAAGTGGTCGCACCGGGATGGGTGTTGTGGGAGCCTGGATTACATGCGCGCCCTTCAATTTACATTTTGAATAGCGTCAGCTGAAAATGGCATGTCCCATTGGTCCGCAGTTGAGCTGTTACCAAACCAACGTGTGTTATTGCCGCAAATGAAATCGTCAGGCACCTAATCATCATTTTCCAAACAAGTATGAAAGCAATGCTTTTTCTCTTCAACTTCAACTTGACAAACATCAAACATATGCAGCAGTGGTAATAGATGAAAAAGGAAGGAGAAATTTACTCGACCCTCCAACACTCCTTCACCATGTCCTCTCAAACCGCCGGCCACTCTCAGGCCTTGATCTTTCGCCTTGCTACCCCAGAGGACTCGGTTCAGCTCACAGCCCTCATCAACACGTCCTTCCGCAATGATCCGACCACGGACGTCTTCCTTTCCGCATCGCACGAGGGAATCGACGTCACTTCGCTCCGCCAAGTGCAAGAAGCCATTTCGGACCCCGACAAGGCAATTATCCTCGCCGTTCTGCCCGACTCGCAACAGATTGTGGGGCACTGCTCGGTCCGGCTGCTGCAAGACAAGACACCCAAAACGGCCTGGTTCGGTTTGTTAGCGGTCGACATCTCGTCCCAGGGGAAAGGCGTGGGCAGTCGGGTGCTCGAGAGCGCGGAACGATACGCAAAGAACGAGCTCGGCGCATCGCGGATGGAGTTTGACGTCGTGTGGACGAGGAAGAGTCTCATCGACTGGTACAAGGCGAGGGGATATTCCGAGGCTGGGGAGAAGAGAGACTTTCCGTACGACCACCACCCAGGTTGGAAGGGCGTACTGAGGGATGATCTCGGATTCTTGTTGCTCGGAAAGGAGCTGCAAGGTTAAAAAAGGGGTGGTGGTTTGGGTAAAACTGAATAGGGTAAAACAGGTAACTACACTAGGTACTGTACATACCTCATCCAAACGCTTCGAGGCTGCAACAAATCTAATTTTTTCTTTAATTTTTTTTTTTTTACAAAAAAAGGAGGTTGCTCGAGTATTATCATCTATCTGTTTTGACAAAGTACCTTGGAATCATCATGTATTGATTGGTATCCGTCGTCAATCTGTTCCCACAAAACAAAACAAAACAAAACAATCATCAGCAATAATAACCCCCCCCCCCCCCCACCCACCCATCCCCATAAAAAAAACACATAAAGCCCTATAAACCCAGTTGCAGCAAGGTTTTATCGCAAGGAAAGATGGAAAGCGTGATGATTCCTTCCGAAGGTGAAATCTCGGACACAAATCGAAACAGGCGGCGTCTTGATTGGTTCCTTCAAAATTCCAAGAGACTGGTACTGAGTGGCGCTGTTGATCCCAATTCAGGGAATGGTGAGCGAGTGATCCCGTCAGTTTCCATACCATTTTGTGTCATGGTGGGTCAAGGATGCGGCAACAATTTTGGTATAGCATGTAAGTTACAGTACGAGTGGAAGAATCAGGGTCAGGGGTTGGCCTAGTACTACGATAGGCTCTCAGGCGAGGGGGTGGGTCATGGAAGCCGAGTGCAGTGATTCGATCAAGGATCTTTCACTCTTTCAGCCAGCCACAAGCCCGGGAAAAATAATTTTGGAACCAAAACTGCTAACAAAACCCCTGACAAACGGGCTCGTTTGCCAGCTTGGGTCAACAAACGGGTTGATTTATTATTGTGTGAAACCTGTTCTGGAAAGCCAAGAGAAATAAATACTTATCAATACATTGATTTATGAGCAACCTGCACAAGAGAAAAAAAAATATTGTCACAAAATGCCTCAACAAAGACATAAACAGCCCGTAATTTTTTTTATTATTTTTTTTTGGAACCCAGAGTACTCGGCTTTCAGCGCAAAGAGGTGTTTTCCTTTAGGCATTCAGCAGAAAATATCACACGCTTATAAAAATAATAATAATAATACCACAGTAATACATTTTATGATGACTACCAGGCTTGTTAATGGAAAAGGTGCATTGAAGAAAAAGCATAACCATCTCGTCAAATTGTTGCTCAGAATGCGTTGATCCGAAAATGATCGGGCAGTCGGCAGCAAGGCACACAATGGGAATTTTACGATACGGATGCGGGGGTGCTTACCGCAACCTGATGAGTGATCAGTGACAGCGCCGATGGTAATTTCCACAGAGGCGGCCGGCATGCAAACGAACGTTGGATGTGATCAGAAGTTTCTCCCTCTGCTGCCAAACCCGATCTTGACGACCAACATCTCCGGCCCAATCGCAGCGACTGTGCATCTCGCTTGCTGGGCCCGGAATAGCCCTGGTCAAGCTTGCACTAGCCGCGGCGCTGATGTCCACAGCAGAAAAGCTCGTCCTTCTCTCGGACCGTGACTCGGCAATGCCAATCCAGCAAGTTGGTCGTTGGTCGTTGTTAATTATATCCGTGCATCGCAGGTTCCAGCTCAATAATGATCAGGATGGCGACATCAGATGGCCTGAGATGGCCCGTTCCGTGCTCCCAGAGAGGAAATGGCCTCGCTCTTCCCCGCTCGAGTCCCGAGATCCGAGCACCCCCTTCGTGGGCGCCGCATCTCTGCATCTCGGCCACGTGTGTGTCCAGATGTCGCTAAACGGACACGCAAAGAAAAATGCAACATCATCGGCCCCGCCTGTTCCTGGGTTCCTGACGCTCGGGTCTCGGTGGTCAAAGCGATCCTTGCAGACCAATGGATGATTGAAGACTTTGTCAGCCCAGACGCACGGCTCGTTTTTTTTTTTTTTTTCCCCATCGAGATGGCAATGCTTTGTTGCGCGTTGTCACCCTCGTCCCCATTGTTCGTGTTAAAACACGGCTCCCCATAGGCTGAAAAGGGGAACGCATTGACACACATCGCGGCCGGTCGTTCGCAAGGTCGAGGCAAAGCACCCCTCCACGTCGAGTTTCGGCACATGTCGACGGCCAATCCTGTTGACGGGTGGCTTGCGGTTTAATGCTCGTGTGGGCGGAATGCAAGAGCAGAAACAGACATGTCGCAAACGCGTTCTGAAACAGCCGCTGACAGCTAGGATGTGGCTGCACCGCACCCACCGCAATAAATTTATTCGGGCGAGCCGCCAGCCAAAAGCGAGCCGGGCGGCCCCAAGATGTTGCGGATCAGCGGGTATACGCACAGACATCTGCGCCATCCCATAGTGCCAGGTCCAAGCAGACAGAAACGATGCTGTCGGCTTGCGCTAATCCAAATGTCATAATCCAGGCCGTTGCCATGGCCAGGGCTGGCTGACGGGTACATATCTAGCCCCTTCTTGCCCTTCCCACCTTCCAGCGCCTTCTTGTCTTACTTTCCGATTGGCTTCGCACGGTCAACTGCCAAGTCGAATCCAGACCTGCCTGGTGAAATATGAAGAATTTCAACCTGCCGTCGTGGTTGGTCTGGTACAAGAAACCGGAATGGCGGGACATCAAGCAGTACTCGGCCGAGGTCAGCCGGGGCGGCCGCACCTTGAGCTTTGACGGCCGAAGCACTGCCATTCCGCGCCGACTCGCCCTCGATCGCATATTGAGCAACAAGACGTGTAAGTCGGGAGCTTTTCAACAGCCGCAATGTCAACTGGAGCTCCGAGTAACACGCCTACTAATCACCCGCCTACCTACCTAATCACTGCAGGCAGTCCAATGTCCTTGTATGATTTTTACATGTACCTAAAGTACATTGAGCACTCGGCCGAGAATCTCGAATTCTACCTCTGGTTCAAAAACTACGAAGCAGCCTACAGCAAGGGTTTGGTGATAAGCGACGGGGTCAAAAACTATGGCTCCATCGCGAGCGCGGCCGAATCCATGGACTCGATAACACCCATCCAGCGTCCGCAACAAAACACCCTCGGCAAACCCGACGACAAGATTGGCGCGATTCCTTCCGAAAAGGAAGAAGACAGGGACGACTCGGACTCGGACCGTGATGTTGAGCTTGGTTGGTTTTTTTTTTTTTTTTTTTTTTTTTTTTTTGTTTAGGTCGTCGGCAGTATGTTCTAACTCCAGCTCTTCCCCTCAGCTCCAAGCCCAATTGATCTCGCCCGCATCTCTCAAATCATCAATGCCGAAACCATCTGCGGCGCCGGCATCCCAGGTCCAGGGGGTCTCTGCATGCTCACGCCGGAAAAGACGCTCAACACGGCTTCGTGCACCTCTGACAACCCGGCGGCGGACATGAAGCTCATGACCAGCAGCTTCCCAACCGACGGACCGATCACCCGCCACGAGCTCGACGCCGTCATCAACAGGTTCCTCATCCCTTCGGCCGAGAAGGAGCTCAACATCCCGCCGAACCTGCGGGCCAAGGTCCTGGCGGACCTCCGAACCTCGTCGCACCCTTCGGTCCTCCAGCCCGTTGCCGATCACGTCTACTACCTGCTCCGCAACTGCTCGCACCGAAACTTTGTCCGGCTCGGCGTGGGCAACGGCACGTTCGAGACCATCTGCGTCGCCACCGTCCTGGGCTTCGTCAACCTGATCTGCGGGTTCGCCGTGGTCCTCTGCAGGGCCTTTGCCCCCTCCAGGGGATCGCACACGCGGTGGGAAACCTTTGCCGCCTGGCCCTTCTGGTGGCTCGGCGTCAGCCTGATCCTGAGCGGGCTGAGGGGCAGCTGCTTCTTCCTGCTGCTCTTCAGCAGGCGGCAGAGGCTGCCGTGGGAGAGGTACGACGACAACACGGACAGCAAGCTGAGGAACGGCGGCGGCCTGCTGACGGCCGTTTCGAGGCTGATGATATTTGATCGGAGGCTGAGGGTCAAGGAGCGCTACCTGAGAAAGCTGCAGAGGAAGATTGTGCTGCAGAGCTTGCTGGGCGGCGCCGTTTTTGCGAGCATCTGGACTGTTATTTTCTTGTTTTTACCACTTTGGAAGGAGACTGTTTGATATGCTTGAGGGATGGGTGGGTTAGCAGAGGAGAACTGACGGAAATTTCGTTTTTTTTTTTTTTTGGTTTTTTTTTTTGATGAATCATGATACCACTTTCTTTTCTCCAGTATGATTGGATAAATGGATTGTCTGAACAATCTCTCTTTTTCAATTCTTGTTCTTCCTCTTCTTTAGTATGTATTGCTCCAAAAAGTAAAAGACGAACTAGACCACGTCAACATTGTGCTTTTTCCGTAACTAGGGTCAGACTTCCTGCGTTCTATCTAGGTATTCAGGTGCCTACACACACTCTCTATCTCTCTCTTACTTCAAAACTAAATCTCGGAATCGACTCCATTTATCCACAAAACTTAATTTGCGCTCACCGCGTGGAGGTTTTATCCTTTGCAACATGATTCACCCGACTTGAGATTCATTACCACTAAACCACCGAAGCGTTGTTTACATATAGTACCCATCTCCCTCCACGAGAAAAGTCTTTTCACACCGTGGTGACGATGTTGGTCACACTCCTAGCACCCCACCGTCATCCTCACACATATCCCTAACCCAAAATGAAATTTTCACAAGAACAAGATTGCACTCAACAAAAGACTTTTAAGCCTATATAAAAATTGATAATTAGCATTTATAAAGGCTATTGCGGTTGTGAATTTGTGTGTGGACGGTGAGAGAATGCGACAAGATGAAGTATATAAGGTAGGATGTACCACTGCATGTACAATACGGAAGGGCGTGACAAACATTACGGTTGTCCAAAAGAACGGGACTCTCTCGCTTCTTTATGATTCTTCTTCAAGTGTCTCATTGTCTACCAATTCTACACTCGAGGTTTCCGTTCTTAATATCAAAAGACGTCTAATGTCATGTCTTGGAGAACCCAGACGGACGATTCGCAAACTGTAATGACAGGGAAGAAACCAAGACACTAACATTGGAACATGGCTTATTATGTAGGTAGCTTTGTCAAAAATAAGTTAGAGATGTTATCTTGAAGTTATTTGTATTGACAAGGTTGGTTTCATCAAATCTTACCTGACAGGTATAAAAGCTGTCATTAACAGATGAACCACCCTCCTAACTATAATAACTAAAGACATTGGTACTGGCCTTTATGCCCACTAGGTAATCAACCCAACACCATGCTTAAGGATATCGTACAAAAAAAAAAAGTAAAGAAAAAAGAAAGTCCTAGTCCCATAGTTGTTCAATCCCCATCAATAATCCGTACACAGATATCGCCCACAATATTTTACCTTGATTCCCCTCAAAAACAAGATCCTAGTACAGAACGAATGACCAGTTTTTCCGCCGCCCGCCCCCCCTTTTTTCATTTTTCCCAAAGAATAGGTTATTAATACAAGTCTGCCACCCACTAATAGAACGAAAAAAAAAATCATACTCATTCTTTATATCCTCGATCCCTGGTGTGATTGTTGGTATTGCTGTTGTCCCCTTCTCTTCCCCATTTTTATGTCAATCATCTTGACATACCTCTCGCCCCTCACGCCTTCGGCCAAGACAGGCTGCGGCGGCGGCGGCAGCATCCCGGAACCTAGCACCGCAGGCGACGCGATCGTCAGCGGCGACACCTGATCGCCGAGCGTCCTCCCGTCGGCGTCGACCTGCACCGTCGTGCTCCTCGTGTGCGTCTCCGGGTCCGGCTCGTCGAGCGCCTCGGAGTGCTGCGGGTACCCGCCGATCGGGTGCCGCTCGTAGTCCGGAGTCGGCAGCTCCATCATCACCTTCTCCTTGTCGCCGTCGTCGTCGTCATCGCCGTCGTCGCCGCCATCAAACCCCCTTCTGCCGCCCATCGTGGGCCCCATCGTCCCTTCGACGTCGTGATGGTGCCCCGGCAGCTCGGCGGGGAACCTTGTCGGCGTTTCGCCCCGCCTCGTCATCCGGGTCCTGCTGATCCTTCCTGCGTCCATCTCCTTTGGCGAGGGCGGCGGGTTGCTGTGGTGGAGCGCCCACGCGGCGATTGCGGCCGCGGCGTTGTTGGCGCCGTTGGGCGGCCACATTGCCGACGCACCCCCCCGGGGGTCCCAGTCACCGTCGTCGCTCGGCGGTCCGACGTTTGTGTCGACGCGGCCAAACGAGTCCCGGCGCTCCTTGTCGCGGCGGGATGATGGGTTGGTGCTGTAGTTGCGGAAATGGTTGTTGCTGCTGCTGCTGCCGCCGCCGCCGCCTCGAGCGGTCTGCTTGCGGCCGTCTCGCGGTCGGGAGCCTGGGTGGTAGCGCGGCCGGGCGAGGAAGTAGACCACGGCGGACAGGACCAGCAGGATGGGGACGCCAATGCCGATACCTATGCCGAGCCCAAGTTTCAGGGGCAGGGAGGAGTCGTCGGCGGAGGAGGAGGAGGAGGAACTCTCCGGGGTGGTGGTAAAAGTTGCCCGGACGATGTCGGCCTGGTACATGGTTCCCGTCGGGACGGAGATCCAGGAAGAGGACGTCTGACAGCACGAAGAAGCATCGGACCCGCAACAGAACTTTGCCGAGCCACCGCTGACGCTGTTTGGACAGGCAATCAAGGGAATGGCGGCGTCAGAGTTTTGCTGGTTGTCTATGGTCAAAAGTTAGCATTCCCGATCTGACAATTGCCTTGATAGGTAGGTCCCCGAAGAGGGACCTGAGATTGGCGGGACATACTCTTGCTACAGTATTGACTGCATGACTTTCCCCATGCCTTGTCGGTGCAGCCTTGCTGGGTCATGATGTACTGCGAACCGGGTGATATGCAAAGCCCATTGGAGAGGCATATGTCTCCCTTTCTGCAGCAATGCGTGTTGGCGTTGAGGTCGGTCGTTCCTGGTGAGTAGCATGGTGATAGATTCTCGTCACTGTTTCCCCAGGTGTCGTAGCACGTGTGTTCAGCCTTCACCGCGCCGGCCAGCAGGAGCAGCAGCAGGAGGCTCAGGCCGGGCAGCAGAGAAAGTGTTGATGATATCCTGATCTCCATTTTTTCTTCGAACTGCAGAGGTCCCTCGCTGGCTTCCCGAGATGCGTCGGGCAGCTATCGAGATTGGTCCTGGAAATCAGACGAAATCGATCGTGGGCAAAAAAAAACAAGCGTGGGGGGAATGATGCCCTTGGGGGATGCGAGGACTGATGAGTAAAATTGAGGTGACCGGGGTGAGCCGAGGTTTTCTTGGGGAAGGATTCTGGGGGCTCACCAGGATATGACGGCGCAGTTGTACAGAGGCGAATGTTTCATTGTTTCGATGCATGTTTTCTACGGCACGGAACCCCCAAAGGGACAAGACTGCAACCCCCTTGCTTGGCCATCAGCGTTGGAACACGAAGATCGAGAACAAACACGTGTTGCCCGAGTCTGCACAGAACAGGGCAAAGATTGTCTCTCTGTCTTTGTGGAACATGGAGGAGATGGACAAATTTGTGTTTTGCGTGTGGCACAGGCTCAGCTCGGCCAAAGGATCGACTTCAGCGTCGTCCAGGCTGCCATTTGAAGGAAGCGCAGATCTCGCCCCCTTCTCAGGTGCTGTGGGGAAATGACGTTTCGAAACACGTCTTTTTCGTTGTGATTATTTATATTGGGAATGGGAAAAGGTTATTTTGTTGGTTCCCGGGACTCGCCGTTGCCTTCCATTGGCAAGGACTCGCCGCCCCCGCTTCCATTCGTTCTCACGCAGGGCTTTTCCTGCTGTGCCGTACCAGACGCCGCGTACCTGCATCGAGGTCAAGACCAAAATGTACCTTGACGCCTTCTTTGAAAGGATGGCTGTGCATAGCTGGCATGTTTCAAGTTGTCGAGGTTGGAATGGGGCAACAACTATACTTTTAAAAACCCCGAGCAATTGCCACTTTAGTTGGGGGTCGACCTGAATGAAAGATTTGGAATCTAGGTAGCTTGATGATCGAGAACAACGACGCGACGACCGTCGGGGTGGAAGGGACTCGGGGGCCGACTTGGGAGGTTACATACATTCATACCTCCCTTTCAGGATTCCAAATTTTTTATGGGGAATATGCACTCCGCGTGCAGCTTCATCAAACACGATGCAAGGTTGGAAGGCGGCAAAGTTTAATCACAGCTTCATGGCAAGCCGCGAGGGGAATCAGAGGATTCCATCACACGAGGAACTGCAACCGACCTTTTTTTTTTCTTCCTTGCTTTTTTTGATTGAGGAAGGTGTTGGACATGTTTATCCATCATCATGTCCGGTACTCTTTTAGTTTATGGGCCACGACAGAAAACAAGAAATGAGACATTTCCCAAAATAACAAAGTATTACACTTATTACTACCTACCTACCTACCTACTCGGTAGCCGAACGGACTTTTTGAGCGGGACAAGCCGCGCACATCACTCTAAATCCTCAACGTATCTGTAATGCAACCTTTCATCATCTCTTTACGAACACTGATGAACGCCTCCTGAGAATCCAGACAGGGCATCACTAAAATGGCAAAGCAATCCTGAAAAGCTTGGCACCCACCTTGACAAACCGTCCGATTACCATTTGGGTGACGTCCACTCAGACCGGGGCAACCTGGCTATTAGGCAGTTTACCAAAGCTCAATTTCTTTCTGTTTCCTCATATCCGCCTGGAAGTCAACCTACTTCTCCTCTTCATCCCAAGATTTTGTTTCCCGCTAACCCTGTATTCCCGCCACCAGCCTAGCTCTGGCTCCTAACCAGCCGCTGATTCTAGCTTCCCGCGATCATTGACAGGAGTCACGGTAGTAGTCTTGTTAGTCTCATTGCGTTCCTTTCTGCTTGCATTGGTAGGTGCCTACCAGAGTTCAAAAACACGACGGCTAAAGCAGATACTACCGTCGATGTCACAGTTATTCCTGCCATCCCGCGACCGGGAACTGGAGTCTACCGGAACTACCACATTCACCCCCCGGTCTTCTCAATTCACCTCATTGTTGTTTGATGTCGCTGTTGGTTGTGTTGGTGTTAGAATTCGAGCGGTCGTTATTACTGGATGTAGGCTACGACAAGGGAGCTAGTAGAAGCTGTTGGCGTGGCACCGAGATGACTGGCCATTCCGGTGTTAATTAGTCTAGGCTGGAGCGGTTGGCTCGCGGTGTTGTTGGTGCTGGAGCCGTGGAAAACAGGGGGGTTTTGGCGAGGTAGGCTCTTTGAATGTCACCTGAGAATCCTAGCAGGCTATTGGTACCTAGGTAGACAGTTGTATTTGAACGGATCATGAGTTTACTCGCCTTTCACATCCATGCTCCCATTTATCATTGATTGGAGCACACGGGCGGTGCACGTGCATCCTGAACTTCAACACCCATACCTTCGACAGAGATTCCTCGTGGGCTCGACCGCTGGTAAGGTGTGTACGACTCCCCAGTGCCCACAACTGTTGGTTCCTGGTAACCCAACACCACGCGAAGCGCTTATTGGAATGATGAAATGACTGATAATCACGATGCACTAGGTAACCTCAGTGGTGTCACGGTGTTCCACTAGGACATCCCTTCCCGAAAAGGAAAAAGAAAATTGTGAGTATCACTCACGACTATAACCTTCTGTGGTGCTTCAGATGTAAAGATTGACATTGTAGCACCATATTGGAGGCCGATATGCTGCGCCTCAAAAGCAGAAATATCACAACTTCTAGGGCAAGGGGCGTCACAGTGTAGGTACGCTCCAGCTGAACAAGTTGAAGAGAGTGGTAAAGTTTCCGACACTTGATCGTGCAGGAACGGCTCACCCTAAATACCTGGGCACCTATCCAATTTATGTTTACTTACTGGGCAATGCCAACCCAATAATACAAGCACATGGAAAACTGAAGACTTGGGAGACCTTCAACGTGGGCAAATTGACAATGGCGAGATGGGCCCCCAAAGCACGCAATTCGCTGCAAAGGGAAATGTCACACAACGCTAATAATGCACTCGGCCGCCCTCGTGGGCAAAGCTGAGCATCAAAATCATCTGATGGGGCCATGACAACGAGACCCCCAAAAATCACCCCCACGTTGACGATCAACAGCCAGCAACTCCCGGGGAACGATCCCGCAATTAAATCAATGGTCTTAGGCCCGGCAATCATGAACTGGTAAGGTAGCATGAAACGAAAAGCCATAAAGAGCGTTCCCTTTCGAGATTCTAGGGCTTATCTGTCGTGCAGTCACGGCCGAGAGCTGGCGATCATGATGTTCCCTGTTTCTAGTTCCCCAGATGCATTGAGAACACACCGCAGGGGTTCCAGACGTTTGGGTCTTTGCCAAATGTTTATCATCTGAACTGCAAGAAGGATGCTGCGCCCCGCAAGTGCGTCACTGTGCCGCTTCTTGGTCAACAAGAGCTTCCATATCATGCATGCAGCTTTTGGAAACCGGCGGGAGATGTCGGCCATCAATGAAATGTCAGTTTCCCATCTCAAGCATTCCTGCGATTCTTCAAAACAAGCTACGCGTGTGACAAATCCGGGGGTTTTCCGGGCGCTCGCGGGTAGCTGGAGATAGTCACACAGCGAAGTGAGGGAGAGAAAAAAAAAAAGCCAACGCAAACGATCTGCGTGCTACTCGTGTCGCTGCACGCGGGCAGTGGGAAGAAGAAAGCCTGGTGCCAGCAGGGCAAGGATGTTGACGTATTTAAGCAGCGGAAAGGCATGGCCTCATTCAAGGATTTCCTCATCATCAACCTTGACGAGGTCGTTATCGAGAATGGGTTCTTTGCCGTATGATAGCGTCCCCAAATACAACGTCCTCGTCGTCGGCTCGGGCGGGGTGGGCACCATGGCGGCGTACGCCATGGAAAAGAGCGCCAAGTCTGCCGTAACTGCCGTCCTCCGCTCAAACTATGCCGCCGTGAAAAGACGCGGATTCAACATCGATTCGCGCGACCACGGAAACATAATCGGCTGGAAACCGACCCACAGTAAGTGTTTTCCTCATCTTGCCCTTCCTTCACACTGACTTCTTTCTTTTCCGTTTTCGTTTTCGTTTTTTTTTTTTGTTTTTGTTTTTTTCAAGCATCTCAGGCTCAGGCTCACACACGCTTCCCACCCTCCCCCTCCTCCCCAAAAAATCACAGTCCGAGAAACGATTCCCGACCTGGCTCGGGAGGCCCACATTCAGCCCTACGACTTCATAGTCGTCACCACCAAGAACCTGGCAGACGTTCCCCCCTCGGTGGCAGAGATCATCGCCCCGGCCGTCACCCCGGGCCGGACTGCCATCGCGCTCCTCCAGAACGGGCTCAACATCGAGCGGCCCGTCGTCGCCGCCTTCCCGTCCAACCCGGTCATTTCTGGCGTCCCCTACATAGGCGCGATCGAGAAGCCCGCGGGGACCATTAAGCATGTGAACCACGACAGGCTGATCGTCAGCCCCTTTTGCAACCCCAACATCCCCGCGAGCGTCTCCGAGGAGGCCGCCAGATCCTTCCGCGACGCGTACAGCTGCCGCGCCGTCACGTGCGAGTACGAGCCCGACGTCCGGTACGCGCGCTGGCGGAAGCTGCTGTACAATGCCTCGTACAACACCGTGGCGGCCATCCTGGGCATGGACACATCGCGGATGCGCGTCTCGGAGCATGTCATCGACGGCTTGGTCCGTCCGGCGATGAGGGAGATCCAAGCGGCCGCGAGGGTCGTGGCCCCCGGGGTTGAGCTGCCGGATGAGCTGATTGAGGAACTGATCAGGATCGATACGTACGAGGGCTTTTTCAAGCCTAGCATGTTGCAGGACGTTGAAAAGGTATGTGTGCGGTAGAGCGATGGTGTGAAAGGGAAAAAAAAATTAATTTCTTTTACTCCATCTAGGGCAAGTTTATCGAGTTTGAAAACATTATTGGTGAGCCTCTGCGCGAAGCCGAGAAGCACGGAGTTTCCATGCCCACTCTCAAGGTGGTTTATGCATTGCTCAAGGGTCTGCAGTGGAAGACGATGGAGGCCAACGGTCTAGTCGAGGTTCCTCGAGACTGCACACCTGGAATGAAGTATGGCAAGAAAGGGGGGCGATAGGTCCACTGGTGCCTTGGAATTTCTAAAAATGATTTTTGTTTTTTTCAAAAGGTCACTATCTGTTGTTCAAAATCTAAGAGATGACTCACGTCGATCGTTCCATGACTTCACAGTCTCAGCTGGCGGCGCAATCATTATTAGAGAGGTACCTAGGTATGAATGGGAGTCATTTGACGAAGCTTTTTGGAGCCCTCTCGCTGGTATTGCAGGCACTATGATGATGGTATGCGTGTTTCCATGTGATATGCATTTTGGGATTCATCCCGTACCCACCTGGTAATTGCTCCATGCCCCTTCTTAGGTAGGTAGGTAATCAATAACTACGGTGATGTAACTCACATCCCTAAGCAGCGCTGCGCTAATCCATTCACGCTTCGGGGTACGTCGGTTCCTTCTAATAAGTAACTTTGAATTGCATAATGTTTTATCATAATAAACCGGCCCCCTAGACTTTTTCATTTTTTTTTTTAAAAAAAAAATCTTCAGTTACCAATTTATCGTTGAAATATAGATTATATTATAGATGGGTACCTACCTAGGTTCGGAAATTGCACATGAAAGAAACCAACAACTTAGTACCAGCTTCCAGGTTTCGACACCGATGAAACTAACCCCTTCAGTTTCAACCTTTTCTTAATGGAACATTCCCTCAAGACCTTTTACCTAAAGCAGGTAGTGGCCTTCCGTTGCATCAGACAAGAGGAGTCGTCGTGGACGGTGATTGCAGGACCTTGGCTGTTTCACCCTGGAAAATCACCGGATTGGTGGAAATCGGCGATGCTGAAGCAAGTCGACACACACAACCACCACAAGACACGGAAATGATCGTTCTAGCTAGAATCCAGAGACCACACACTTGACAGGCTCCACTTTCGCTTGAGCATGATTGGATGGAAAGCCTGCGACAAAACTTCCACATTCGGCCACAGCTTCCAAAGTTGTCTTCGGAGCCACCCATCATCGATCATGTTCAAGTTGGGGTAAACAAAGTCGTGGTAACGGCGGCCGAGATTCACTTGGAATAGATCTTCCGCCAGAAGCTGAAGCAGGAGCGGGCCACTCAATCACGTTGAGCTAGACATTCCTAGCAGCTCATAGATCCAGCGTTGCAGTGATGGACAACATCGTGTATAGATTGCTCAGCTATAAAGACTCCCTGCCTGAACGTCTTGGGTTCGTTTTACTGCCAGGACCAGGGAGCATCGAAAGCTTGTCCAGGAATTCGGATCTTCTCCAGATAGTTACTCTTTCTAATAGCGATTATCATCCCCGCGAAACATCGAGCCACCATGAAGTTCCTCAGCCTCGGTGTCCTGCTTGCTCTGGCTCAGGCCACGCCTACCCCTACTCTGCCCGAGGACAGCACGGCGAGACTCGCGAAGAGAGCCACCATCTCGGAGGCCGCCAATTTGGGATTCGCCTCTTTGAACGGAGGGTCAGTATTGAGTCTCTCACCACGCTGTTTCCCTTTTTTTTTTTTTTTTCTTTCCTTTTTCATCATTAGAGACACAGGCCAGGGCTGACAAACTTCTGCCTTTAACAGAACGACCGGAGGTGCGGGCGGCACCGTGACCACTGTGTCTACCCTCCCCGAGTTCACCGCCGCTGTTGCCGAGAAGAACACGGCCTCAACCATCGTGGTGATCCGCGGGGTCATCACGGGCAACGAGAAGGTCCGCATCGGAAGCAACAAGAGCATCATCGGCCTGCCCGGCTCCGGCTTCAAGGGCGTCGGCTTGCACATCCGCCGACAGAAGAACGTCATCGTCCGCAACATCGTCTCTTCCTTTGTCATAGCAAGCAGCGCCGAAGATGCGCTCAAGATTGATGTCAGTTCATGATGATGATTCCCCCCTTCCCGTTTCTGGCTTGTGAAGGCCTGGGTACCTAGGTAGTGCCTTAGGTACCAAGTCACGAAAGGGAGTTCAAGCCAAGGTACCTTACCTTTGCCTTTAGCCAGCTATTTCTAACATCGCATCCCGTTTGGCAACCAACAGGAGAGCACCAATGTCTGGGTTGACCACTGCGAGTTCTACTCGACCCTGAACAGCGACAAGGACTACTACGACGGCGCCGTCGACTCGTCCCACGGGGCCGACTTCATCACCATCTCCCACACCTACTTCCACGACCACTGGAAGACCTCGCTCGTCGGCCACAGCGACAGCAACGGCTCCCAGGACAAAGGCAAGCTGCACATCACCTACGCCCACAACTACTTCAAGAACGTCAACTCGCGCGCCCCGCTCCTCCGCTTCGGCACCGCCCACGTCTACAACTCCTTCTACGAGAACATGAGCTCGGCCGTCAACACCCGCATGGGCGCCCAGGCACTGGTCCAGAGCAACGTCTTCCGCAACGTCACGGCCGCCGTCGTCAGCCGCGACTCCAAGGAGGTCGGCTTCGCCGTCCTCGAGGGCAACGATCTCGGCGGCGGCATCGCTGATGCCCCCCTCGGGAACTTGGCGTCCAGCAGCATTCCCTATTCCTTCTCTCTGCTTGGCGCGGCCGCCGTGCCTTCAAGGGTGCCCGCTGAGGCTGGCGCTATTCTCACCTTCTAAATCGTCGGTGAAAAAAAACCTTTAGGTATTCACCGAGATGATACCGCAGGCCAAGTGTATACGGTAGTAGATAGAGGTACCTAGGAGGTAGCTTCATGCATACCTACCTTACTCAACCCACCTACCTACTACCTATCAATCTATCTACCTTGTCTATCTCCATGCCTATCTCTCGCACATGTATATATCATCTATAGGTACCTTTGTTACATCTTTAATAAACACACGCTCGCTTTGTACGCTCTACCTATTTTATCTTGTTGGGGAAAAACAAGTAAGCAAGGAACAAGTTTGTTCCATCACCTCGTGACAAATAAAATATAACAAAATGCCAAAAATGATCAATACCGCCTATCTATCATACCGGTGCTAGTTAGTATATTGTGCCCCCTCTCGACACTAAGAACTCCAACCCTAGCCGGCCCTCAATGCTGACATGATATTTTAAAAGTCAAATTCCGATTGGTGTGCCATGAGAAAGACAACGACTGTAAGCCCACCCACCCAGGTATCCTTCCCAGTCTTTGGTAATCCAACCATCGACCAAACAGCAACACCAACAACTATCGGGGGTATTCCTTTCTTTCCGCTTTCTCATTCAAAAATCCAAAACTCAAACAACACCTGACCACCTAGCCATGCAAACCCATGTAAACCCTCCATCATAATCCATAGAAGCCGTCTAGATACCACGTAGAGACACTCCCATAACAACTCACACGTTGCTCTCACACCGACTTCTGAAAGCCTCTACCAGTACCAAATACACCTCACGCCCGAGCACTAGCAGCAGCAGGCGGTCTTCCCCTCCTCTTCGGCGCCGGGGTGCCATTCGCCCCCATCCCCAGCTTCTTCGCAGCAGACGTAGCCGTCGTCGAAGGCCTGCTAGAATTAGGCCCAGAAGGACGAGCAGGCGCCTCCGCCGTCGTCTCTTTGGTCGTTTTGCTCCTGCTGCTGGCGCCCTTGGTTGCTTTCGTAGCCGCAGCAGCACCAGAGACAGCGGGAGCCTTCATCTTCTTCACAGCCAATGTGGTGGTTCGCCTGCTAGAAGTGAGAGGCACATTCTCCGACGACTCGTCAGGTTTGCCCTGAGCAGGCTTTGACGCCGTCGTCTTGGTAGTAGCGGCAACAGCAGCAGCAGCAGCAGCAGAATCCCCTCCTCTCTTCACCCTCTTGATTTCCCTTTTGGCGCCCACAGCAGAAACCGTCTTCTCATCTTCGTCTGGGGTCGCCTCGGAGGAGGAATCAGCCTTTCTCTTGAGCCTCCCGGTGGCTGTGATTGTTGGCTTGGCGGCGGCAGTGGACGCTACGGGCTTGTTCTTTGGCACTGCAGCCTTTGCACGAGCCGCTAGCGAGCCAGCAGTCTCAGTATTTGATACCCTCGGCCGTACAGCAGGCTTTGTGGAAGCAGCAGCAGCAGCAGCAGCAGCGGAAGAGCCAGGTCCAGCAACAGCTTTCTTGACCGGTGTAGGCGCCTGCAACCTAGTCCTGTTGCTCCTCCTTGTTGGCTCAGCAGGTGCGGCGACCACCTTGGACTTCTTCTCAACCGGAGACACTTCGGTGATGATGGGAATGGCGAGCTCATCCTCCTCATCATCGAGATTGGCGTCAGCCGTCAACACATCAGCCAATAGCGTGCTAGACATGCCCTTGAATGGCGCATCTGCCTCCTGATATCTCGCCAACTGCTCATCCCACTTCACAGACTTGGATTTAGAAGCCGCCTTCTCGACCTCGGATTTGGTCGAATCGACAACACGCTTGGACTCGAGCTTGATCCACGAAGAATCGACCTGCTGCTTCTGCAGAACCACGGGCGGAGGGACGGCGGCGCCCTTATTCTTGCGCGTGTTGTTCTTAGTGATCATCGCAATGTCCTTCTCCTCGCTGCGGATCCGACCGATGCTCTTGCGGCCATCCATGCCAGAATCATCCATGGCGCCCATACCGGGGAGACGGACGGGAATCTGCGAGAGAGTGGAGAGAGCAATCGAGTTGGCCGATGGCGCCGAAGGCCTCAGAATGCGGGCGCTGCGTGCGCGAGTCGACCGTCGGGGGCCTCCGTCAAACGATTCATCCTCGTCAGGAGTGGAAAGAGCGGTGCTTTCAGAGGGCTGAGAGAAAGGCTCGCCCAGTTTCCGTCGCTTCTTGAGGACCGGCGCGGGAGTGCAGTTCTGAGCTGCATCTTTGGAATCATCCGTATCCTTCGCGGCATCGTCATTTGTCTCTTCGTGCTTCCGCTTCTTATGTGGGCTAGGGCTATTGGGACTCTTCTCGCCAAGAGGTATTCTATCAGCCTGCGATTCTGAATCCGACCTCGCAATGGGTGAACCGGTGGAAGACGTTACAGTGCCATTAGAGCCAGAATTTCGCTTGTGACGAGAGCTCTGTGTCGATAGAGCTGCTGCTGCAGCTGCCGCTGCGACCTTGGCGTTCTTATCCGCCGCAACTCGCGTCACAAATTTCCTCAGCATCTCGGTTTCGGAATCATCGTGCATCGCCTGCAATTGCATCGTATCGTTGATGGGCCGGGGCGCGTCGGTACCTGAGCTGGAGTCGTCGTCCGAGGAGATATCGGCGCCTTCATCATCCACCTGTTGCTCGATCACTTCATCCGCGTCAAGGTCATCCTCCTCGGACGAGGACGCCGCCTCGGGCTCCTCGGCAAGTGCGTGGACTGAGATTGGAGGGCTCTGGCGCCCATTGATAGGTGTAAAACTGGGGCTGTCGGATTCGAGGGGATCGACAACCAAATTCTCCTTGGCCTCGGGCGTCGTGAGGGCTAGAGATCCTTCGGTATCAGCGGCCTGGGCAGGTGTTGCTGGGGTCTGGGGCTCCAATTTTCCGGCCTGAGACAGCGCATCCGGGCCATTGAGCAAATCGTCAGCTGCCAGCACGCTATCAGAAGATTCGGGCTCGGGAGTTGCATCTTTGGGAGAAGAATGCTGATTCGACAAGAGCTCATTGTTGTTGTTATCCTCGACGCAGACTGATGGCACGGCGGCCTGGGGTGATGCGCTTTCGGCCGAGGAATCAAGTTCCGGTGTCTTAGTCTCTGGCTGGTTTGCGCTGTCAATATCCGGTTCAACTAATTCACGCTCTGGCAAATCACGAGGCAATGCGACATCCTTGTGGGTGGCAACATGGTCTGCAACTTCTGAAACCTCGTCACCAGCAGCAGAATCTTGTTCAGACTCAAGGTCTTCAAGAAACGAAATTCCGGAGACATCCCCGGTTGAGATGTAGCTTGAATCATCCAGAATGGGCGAAGAGAAGGTGGGCGAGGAGGGTTCGGGAACGCGGCGCGAAGACTGCTCCTTGCGAATGCTGTTGCGAATGCTGAGTTGCAACTCGGCATCGAGCAGAATGTGGCTCTGGTCGGCTGTTTGTCCAGGTGGCGTGAATGCGGTGAAGGGGTTTGGTCGTGTGTTCCGAGGAGTTGATGGGTTTCCGTCCTTGTCGGCTGAAGATTCGGTGGGCTGCTCAGATAGAACCTGCTCTTGCGCAGGTTGCTTGCGGGCCATGGCGGGAGATTCGATGTACGACTCTTCGTAGATTGTCGATAGCCCTTCAGGTTCGTATGGAATGAACATATCCTCTTCTGACTGCTGTTGCAGGCCAGTCTGGACCATGTCGGCCTCGTCGACCGCGGATGCCTGAGGGGAGGGAACGGGGCTGGCTGCTGCCTGGTCCAAGGCCGGGCCCACACTTTCGGCATTTTTCGTCACACTCAACTCTTCCTCTTCGGCGGGTGGACTTGAGACGGATGAGGCGAGAAGTTCTTCCTGCATGGATGGTGCAGTTGCAGCAGCCTCGTTTGGAGTGGGTGTCGCCTGAACGGCCTGAGCTTCCTGTCCCTCATCGACATCCACCCCCTGACGACTCGTTTCTGGTGTCGCAGGCTGGGGCCATTGTGCAAAGATATCGAGGTTGGTTTTGACATCAACCTCGACGGCCTTCTTGTTCCCGATAGTCTCGTTTACCATTTTGAAATCCGCAACTGCACAATCAACAGAGTTGCGTCGTCCCTTGGCTTCCCCAGGTGCTGCCGGCTTGGCGTTTTCCAGTGCAGTAAAGCTGTGTCTGCGATTCGGGCTCTTTCTAAGGGCTTCAAGTCGCGAGAGAGGTACAGCGCCCAGGGATTTGCGCTCACTTCGGCGGGCTGCTTGCAGGGATAGTCGTCTTCGAGTCTCGTGTTGCGGCTCGGCTGGTAAGTCTGGAGTGGGCGAATCAAAAATGAGGGGCACTGAATAATCAGTTTTGCGTGTCGAGTTAGACTTTGGAGTGCCGAGTGGCTGCGGTGACGCCTTCTCATGCCGTGAGGTGATCGGGGAAGACTTCATCGGTGACTTTTGCGGTGGGCTGCTGCTCTTGGGGGACTCCAAGACAACCTTTGTTGGGGTCGCATTGACCCTGAAGGTCCGCAGCGGCGACTCAACTACCTTGACAGGTGAAAGAGGCGGCCTCTTGGTGGGGGATAAAACAGGCGCAGGCTCCTTTGCGGGCGACAAGGGAATCATCTTGAGCTTTCTCGGTGAGTCCTCGCTTGGAAGGAGAGAGATGCGCCTAGTAGGACGGCGCGGCGATCTGGTCATCATCTGCTGTTCGTTCACCTTCATAGGGATTTCGACAGGCTCAGGTGCGGCCGGCATGTCGAACGACTGTTTGTTGGCGACGACGCGCATCATGTCACTCTTGGACAGAATCGGCCAGCGGGAATTGTTGCGCTTCCGAGGCACCCAATTCAGCCGGTCTTCTGGGAAGGTGGCATGTTTCGCCTTGACGTCGATTGCTGTCGCTTGCGCTTCCTCCTGTTCTATCGAGACTGATTCTAGAGAGCCTTCCGTGTTAGCTTGCAATCTCCAGAGAGCGCGGCACTCTCCCATCGTACCTCTTGCTTGCTCCAAGTCAGCCTTTCCGTCATGCAGGTCGTCCACGCGCGGATCCCACTTCGCGTCGCCGTAGATGGGGACGTGGTTCACTGGTCGCGTGCGCTTCCGCGCAGTTTTGCTCCGACTGCTGAGCTCTAAATTTGCGCGAGCGTAACCGTCTTGAGGGTTTGGTAAGGTGAGACCACCGACCCTCTTCCAGATCTTGCGTTGTCGGCCGCGACGCGGCACGGGAGCAACCGCAACGCGCTGCCATGCTCGAGGGCCGTCGATCCGAGGTGGGAGGAAACTATCGACTGTGATTGGGGTTCTTGGACGAGATAGGCAATTAGTCGCTTGCTCTGGAATGCAGTTGACTGTCACAGTTCAGGGGAATGGTCTCACTGTTCTGAAAGAGGGGTTGCATCTTGGCCGGCAGCGGCTTCGAGGCCATCCGCAAATCCAGCCATGGCGGGCCGAATTGGGCACCTTTACAAAGGCGTGCAGAAATAATTTGTTTCCCGGAAAAGAATATTTGTGATGCAAGCACCAAGTGACAATATTTCTGCGTCTGTGTGGGGATGTGCTCGCTTGGTGGTGATGCTGCGGCAGCTAAGGAATTCTTTGCGAGACGCGTCGCTTGTCGTTCGGGAAAGAATCGCGAAATGCCGTGTTGGTAAGTTCAGTCCCTCCAGGAGGGTTCCTCCCAAAATTGATCATCCAGAGATTGGACATGGGGGCAGCATGTCCATTGTTTACATCTCCAACTCGGGCCCAATCAGCAGCCCCCGATTTGCGTGCTATTCCTCCAAGGGAAAAACTCAATACCAAGAGCGCCCCACTTTCTGTTTGCTGGCAAAGTGCCCCCACATTCGATTTTCGGGGTCGTTGGACCAAGGGAACATTTCTTATCACCACGTGATCTCGAAATTTACTTGCCGAATCAGTGGAACCAGCGACAACCAGAGAGTCGCTGTGGTGCCGCAAATTGAAGCTGTAACGGAACTTTGACCCCAGCGTCCTTTTACGCCAGCTCCGACCGTCACCATGTCCAGCAACAAGCCCATTCGGCTGCCGCCTTTGCGCGTGCTTCGCGTTCGCAATCCAAACCGTCCTGAGCCGAATCCTTGTTTGACCATCATGTCCTCAGTCCTGTGTACGACAACCCCCTCCCCCCCGGGGCCCCCTTCTTTGCAGTTGGAGGATGAATGGGAGTAAGTGGGAGGCATGGGTAACTAACTGTACTCTGTTCTCGCAGCATGCTGGGCGTCTGTCGGTCACAATGGGAGAGGTTGCAACACAGTCGAGGAAGCCCTCCGATCCTGCATGGACACCAAGAGGCCCCCCAAGAAGCCCGGCAACACCATCAACTACCACTTGCAGCGTCTCTCCAATCGGCTAATCGCCCAAGCCTCGAAGAAATAAGGAAAGAGGAGAGAAACAGAATCTCGGTTGGGGAATCGGAGCAAGAGTTGCGCTCTTGACGGAGCCGAGTTGTTGTCAATAAAGCATCGAGAGCCGGAAGCTGGAAGAGACCAATGGGCGACAAACAATGAGCGGCAACTGCTTCGGTTTGGGCGGCTCATCATCATTTTGTTCGCTCTATATATACGCGCTATAGGTATGCGCTATCTGGTTGGCGCTGTAGAGGAGCGTCCCGAGTCGCTCGGTCGGGGGAAAGGAGATGCTGCTTAGAGAATAGGTGAGGTCATCAAGGCCACTGCAGGGCCAGGTAAACCTCCCAAAAGCGCATCAGGCAAAATGTATTGGGTTACGAATCTGCGTTGATTTTTGCCTGGAGACCATATCGGTCATGTATACTTATGCATTGTACTGTACAACAAGACAAAATACCCTTCATCTCTGTATTTGTAGATTAAAACTCTTGCGCGCAAATACAGTGATAAACCACCTAACTGAAAACGGTGGTCAAGACTGAAGCAGAAACAGAATACTGAAAACGCAAGTCCTCCAAAGCAAAACCTACGCAATGCAACGAATTTATTATCACCAGTCAAGGCTTGGATATAGCGAGAAATCCTCCGACTCATCATCGTCATCAGCCAATTTCCTCGTTCAACTCATTTCCGGTATCAAAAAGCATCAAACGGACAGCGAGATGCATAATCCAACTTATCCCTCGCTGGGATTACAACCATGAGTTCCAGATGAATCGCGACCTGCTGTTTTTGCTCAAAACCTAGAAATCTAGCAAGGGGTCAAAAAGAGGGTGGAAAGAGAATTATGTCCGCCTACCTTTCATCAGTCATAAAACACATGTAAAAACGAAACAGCTTTCCACCAATGTTCGATAAACCTTGAAAAAAGGAAATGGAGAATAAACAAAGAAGCACGTAATGATTTTCCAAAAGAAAATTAAAAAAAAAAAAAATCGTACCCAAACAATAACAATAAAAGGCAAAAAATGTGGTCTGTATGAACTTCGAAGCTAGGGGGAAAAAAAGAACGATACGCTAAATAAGAGTAAAAAAAGCAATGAAACTTTCTTCTTTCTTTCCCTCTGCTTGTCTTTAACATATTTTTCTTCACCGTCCCTCCCTTCCTGCCTCCATCGTATCCGTTCCCTTGAATCTCTCTTTTCCTTGCTGTTTCTCATCTCTTATTTCCACCCTGTATCATTTTACTAATAAAGTACCTATTCTTTCTCCTAGTGACAAAAATAAAAGGAGTCCTCAATTTCCCAAACAGAACCAATAAGTTTGCACCAACCAAAAAATAAATAAAAGTAAAAGGTAAACTAAAAACAGCAACAGCAAGAGAGCGCAAAACGGTATTGGGAGTGTATATAAAAGCATCGAACAAAGAAAAAAAGATTCCGAAATCGCCCCTCTATGTTTCATAATTCGAGAAGAAAAAAAAAAAAAAAAAAAAAAAAGACCAGACGTGTGGTAATAAAAGAGGGTATGAGAGCGACGAATGCGAATGTTTGTTGAGAGAATCAAGGAAATAATGGTGTATATGTGTGGTGTTGTGAGGAATGGATAATATAAAATATAAAATACCTCCGCCTTCTATGCAAATGAGATGCGGAGGGGAAAAAACGAGGCTAGGGAATCATTGTGGTATTTGTAATTTTGTGAACGGATAGATGTTGATGTGGCAGTTGAATACTGATGATAAGTTGTAACAGCAGCGGCGCCGACGGTGAATGATCGATAGGTGTGTGTGTGTGTGTGTGTGTGTGTGTGTGTGTGTGTGTGTGTGTGTGTGTGTGTATGTGTGTGTAAATATGTCATATGGGCAACAAAGTTCACTTTCCTGACGCCATGAGAAAAACATCGCTGAAATGCCCTATGCCGAGTGATATACGATGAAGTCTTGCTGATGATGCATAAAGCATTGACCGGGCGCCGATGAAAATGAATTAGTTTTTTTTTTTTTTTTTCTTTTTTTCTCTGTTTTGGCCCTGATACTTCCAACAAATAAGATAGTTCAGTTCATTTCACCGACACAAAACAGTTCAATTTCCTCGCCCTGTGAGCCGCGCTCGCCTTCGTACCACTCCGAGATCGCAATTTGGATGTCGTCGTCACTTTCGATCGTTACGAAGTCGCCATCTTCATCGCGGTACCGTAGTTTCAGATCGCCCTTAGCAATCCGGCTGTGGGTAAATTTGGAGAGTTTGAGGTCAATGCGGTTGATGAGGCTTTCGTAGTTGTGCTTCTTGAAATCCACAACCAAGGTGAAGTAGTTCCCGCTCTCGTAGTTAACCTTGACCCTAAGCTGATTGGTAGGGTTGGTGATAGGGGTGGGAGGTATCATCCCGTGTCCTGACATTCCCATTGGCGCTGTGCCGAGGCCAGGAGCAACCGCTCTCGTGGTGTCGATAGGGGCAAGAGGAGCTAGCCCTGATGGAGGTGGGCCAGGGGGCGGGAGGTTAGCCGCACTGCCGGGCGTTCCCTGCCGCGGATACACAGGTTGGGTTGGGAACTGAGCCATTCCGCTATACTGCCTCTGCCGCTGGGCTCCAGGAGAGCTGGTATTGGTTCGCAAGGGTAGGTCATTTGCGGGGCTGCCCGAATTGCTCCGGGGAATATTTGAATCATGTCGTGCGTGGATCGCGTGTGGCGGATGGCCCTGGGCCAGGTGTGCCGGGATACCTGGAACCGCTGGAACGTTCTGCGTAGTTCGTGCGGCCTGGCCGTTGATATCAGGTGTGCTGTAGCTCCGGCTACGTTGCAGCTGCAGCTGGGCGGCGTGGGCAGAGTCACGAGGGTGAACCGGCATCACCGGCATCGAGGGACCCCTAGGGTTCCTCCCATTTCCTGGTGCCAACCCGTAAGCATTGGCCTGTGAAGACCCATCCCGAGAGGGCGCCCGTGGCATAGCAGGAGCGGTATGGCGGTTGTGGTCATTTGGATCCCAAGACGACTGGGGGGTCAAGGATCTTGGAAACCCATAGCCCGGGGTGAAGATGCCACTTGCTGTGCTGGTCCGGCTGGACGCCGGAGAATCAGCCACTGGGGAGAACCAAGAGTCCCCATTTCGGAATGGCGATGCCTGGCTCGAGACCGAGGTCTGCACGCTCAGCGGAGTCGGAGGTTGCAGGAGTGGAAATTGTGGAGGTGGTTGTCGAGCGATGCCTGCCAGGGACTGTGAGCTTTCGCTGGTGGCTGACCGTTGGCGTAAGCTGGTGCTGGACGCATTGCGCTGCATGGTTCCGGGGAACGAGATTGGGGGGTTCTGTAGGGAAGGCGTTGAAGCCACAAGAGTGGCGTCATCGTCTTCTTCTTCCTCCTGTTGCTGAGCGTAGGGATTCTCCAAATTATTCCCTTGCGATGCAATCCATGTGAAACCTGCCGGTCCCCTGTCTGGGCTTTGTTGCTGAACCTGAACGGCCTTCTTCTCTCGCTGCTGATTCAGTCCGTCCCTCCACTTGGTCATGGCCTCCTCATTCTGAAACCGAATAGTGAAGTTCTCCACACCCGGATCCCCCTTCCAACAGACTTGGATCGTGTACGAGCCAGGCTTGGCGGCAGCAATCACATCTGTGACGTTGGTCATGAAGATGCGTCCCTTGAGCTGAAGCTTGGCGTTCTTGTTCCTGGGTTTGGGCGCGGCGGACTTGGTCTTGTCCTTCTTGTCCTTGCTCTTGCCAGGCACGATCTCCTTGCAACACAGGAGGATGCTCTCAAAGAGATATATCTCATACTGCACGGGGTCGTTATTTAGCGGAGCTGTACGACCCGCTTCAGCGGCCTGCCAACGGCTTAAGAGACTTACGTCCTTCTCTTGATCGCTCTTGCCCGTGATGACGGTGTAAACACCGCACAGCAAGAGTCTGCCAAACTGGTCCACCTGGTGGTTCTTCCAGTCCTCAACTCTTGCCTTCAGGTCCTCCACAGCCTCCTCAAGCACGGCTCGGTCAACAGCTTCGTTGGCCTTCTGGAGAACCCTCGAAGCGGCGTCTTTGCCTGCGGTCAGGTCTGCTATTGTGGCTTCATCTTCTGTTTTTTTTAAAAGTTCCTATTCTCCAGTCAGTAAAGGTTGTATTGTCACAGAGAAAAACGGGAGAGTGGGAGCCTACATTCAAGAGCAGCGGATACTTGACCAGCCTTTGCATCGGCTTCAAAAGGAACCCGTCCAGAGTATTAAGGTCGCACGCGACAGCGTGGCCCGCCTGTTGGATCTTGTCGAAAACCTGGCTCGCTAATCGCCCGGCCTTGTTCTGGTTCGCGATGAAAGGCTGGTAGCACGTTTTGAAGGTCTCCTCGTATGCGACAAACGGGCTGCCCCACTCTTGTCTGGCTGCTGGCTGCGAGTTTGTTGTTTCCACCCTGATCAGAAACTTGCGCTGGCAATCCAGAATGGCGTTGATGTTGAGGAAGATGTCGTGGACAACATCTCCCGGTATGATGCCCCTCTCTTCCAGCGTTTTCTTTAAATCTTGCAAGTTCTCCAAATCCTGTACATATTTGCGTTCCGTGTCGACCATCTCTCGTACAACGTAGTCGCGGTGGCTCATCTTGGAGCCAGGCTGCATCGCATCGTCTTCGGGATACGGTTGGACCTGGCGCAACAGGCCCTTTTGGTCGAGGAGATCGAGGACGTAGTTAATAACTGATGTCACCTGCTTCATTGTCAGATCAACAATTTCTTAATCTCCAAGTCCCGGGGCCCAGGCAGCAGTATCACCTTTACAAACCCTGTAGTGTCCTCGTTTAACAGGTCGGCAATGATGAAACATTCGGTGGTTGGCACATTCAACTCGTTTTGGCAGGCCTTTACAAAGTTGAGGATTGCAATTTTTTGCCGCTTCTTCTCGCTGCCGGTCGATTCGTCGACTTGAAGCGGTTTCTCGGGTTGCAGCGCATTGTAAATAGCGAGCAACGGGTACCCGGTTCGAAGAAGCTTCCACAACGATTCCACAGGACCTCCTTCATCCATATCTGCCGCCATCGCCTCGAGCTGAACCATGTACTCCTCGAAGCCTGGCACGGTAGCCAGTCTCTGCTTTAGAGAGACGCATATCTGGTATAAAGAGCGCGAGGCGTCGGCTCTTTGGTTGATGATGTTGTTTGTTGCCACAACTTGGCCATTAGTTGGCGTCGCAAACGTGGTGGAACTCGATAGGGAATTCAGTGAGGTTGATGAGTTGGTACTTGGAAAGGTTGCCGAGTTCGAAAGCTGGCTCACGCGAGGAGGCGCGCCAGGCGTCAGACCCATATGGTTCAATCTGTCGACGACGTCCATGATTTCGTCTCCATTCGCAAACCGTCGGTTCTAGTTCTTCCTACGGAAAAAAAAAAAAAAAAAAAAAAAAGGGCCGAGGAGGGTTGGGCGCTGTCTTGGGCAAAGCCGGAACAGCCCAGACTTGGTCGAAAGGGTGACACAGGTAGGGCGACCGTAGAGACGACTCTGCTGGGACAAGATCGATCGATTCCAGTCGCTCAGTCGAGATCGCGGAAGGCGGTGACGGTGTGTGAGGCCCTTGCAGTTCGCAACGTGTCTTATCTGAGGAATTGGGAAACCGGCGCCCGCCTTGTTGGCTTTGCTGCGGTCGTCGCTCGCCGCCACTTTGGGCGCTTGCTCACCGAACGGCAAGTGGTTGCGGCGCTTTGCCTTGTTGGGACCCGATAGTGTTGGGGTTCTCGTGCGGATTAGGGAATACGCAGCGGCTCGTTGTCGCTGCCGTTATCGTCGTCGTCGATCGGCGTCTTTGTCGATACGATGCTGTGATGGGCACCCTGTCGCCTTGCCTTGTGCCCTCTACCTTCCCTCCTTGTTTGTCCTTCTCTCGCCCCGTGGCTGGAAGTCTTGGCTTCCCGGCTTTGCTCGTCAACTCAGGTTCGTCTCGCTGTCCCTGGCTAGGGGGGAGGTGTCGCGAGGGCGGTGAATGCCGTGGGAGCCTTTTCGCAAACTGCTGACGAAATTGATGGCAGTGATTGCTGGGTGCTACCGCAGACAAGTGCAGATTGTCGGTCGTAGTAGTGAGTGGTGGAATGGTTTGAAACGAAGGGTTGTGGCAAGGACCGCAAGGACCGCTCTCGGAGATGGTTGGTTGGTTGGCCGCGCGAAAAGGACAAGACCACCCATGGAAGCACACTCGGCGGATTTGGGGGCGCTACTATGGATTTGCTGGCTCAGGGTCGTGGTGCCCTGCCCTGGGCGTGCACGGCGGGAAATGGGTGCCACTTTTACCGCAGAATGCTGCGGCGGAGAAACGGCTAGGTGGGCGTGACCTGATCAGCCTCTAGTGCAGGCTGCCCGCTGGCGGCTGCCCAGTTACCGCACGAGCAGCCACTCGTAGTAGCCCGTAGGTAGGTTGTCCAAGTGCCCCTGCTAGGCGACCTCCCTCCACTACCTAATTACACCTCACCTGCACAATGAGGTTTGCCGACAATATGGGATGAGGTGGAATATCCGATTTCATCTTCAGTTGACACGGACCGTACGTATTGGCACTGTTGCATACATCTCCCCGTCATGATTTGGTAGACGTATGATGAGGCCCATACAAGCATCAAGGTTGAGATGGACCGGCGCGAGGTGCCCCTATCATCCATGGCAACCCTCAACGCAGTCGAGAGAGGCAGATTGTATGTACAAGGTCTTGGTCTGGCGTCTCCCTCGGACCATGTGTCTCTTGTTCTTGTGCCGGTCGATCATCCACATTGCCTACCTCTTGTTGTGACATTTCCATGTCTGTGCCGTTCCGCGTGCCTGTTGCCGGTCTTCCCATTTCGGCGCAATGGCAATTCCCTGTATCGAATGTGTTTTGGGCGAAGCGCATCGCTGTATTTGATCCAGGGGAATGTTTCGGCTTTTGGCTCCCAAGGGAACATTAGCCCTAATAGGCACGATAAAAAGCAACTCGAGCGGCTGTTTGTTTCTCAGCTGCTTGCCGTTCTTGGGATTTGCCATGTCTCCGCCATCGAGGCATGGAGCCACACAAACAAGCATTTTCAGCGACGGCGCCCGGCGTCTATTTTGAGTGGTCTTGCCAGACTTTCAGTGTCTACCAGCCAGTCGTCTTTGCGCCGAACGGCAAATCTCCATGTATTGACGCAGCGTGGCTTCCTTTTCGATCCCCAGCAACCGCCGGTGGTACGTCCCCCTCCCGTCATCACCTCTTTCAGGTGTGTCTTGTAAAGTGAGGGGTGTGTTGCATCAGCAACTGCCCCTCCATCAGGCATGAATTTTGGTGGGCCTTTTTGGTTTCAGGAGGTTCCTTGCCGTTGAACCAGTTTAGCTGTCGCTTAGACACGTTTCTGTGGGTCCTCGAAGAAGCTTATCACATCTTCCACGAGCTTCCCAGCAACCCCAACCCTTGTGGCGTTTATGATTCAGCGACTCCCATTGAATGTTGAAATGATCTATTTTAAAATTCCTACTGCCACATTAAATTTGCAATATTTATTTTTCTTCTGCTTCCGCCCTTTCGGTGCTGCGGATTTCATCGCAACGCGGTTCCAGTAGCTTCCGCTCTAGGGCGGTTCGAACGTCATACAATCCGACAGAGCAATCGATTCCGCTAGCACGACCACAATTTTGTTATTTTAGACCACCCCTGAAATGTGGTGATGTCACTTTGACTGTTGTGTAGCGCGCTGCGGTCTAGATACGAACGGCATCTGCTTTGGATCAGGTAGACCAGCATTAATCCAGGTTGCTGCGGCTGCTTTACTTTGCAAAGCGCCGTATACGATGAGTAATGAAGTAATAAGTAGTAAGATGGCGAAGCCGCCTGGGTCCTAGAAGCCCCTTTTGCGTTTGGCTAATTCACCTGGGCGTGCAGGTCTTCTAAAACCTGGTAAGGTATCCTTCTCCCAGTTTGTATATTGTAAGGTTGCCCAGGCAATCGAGGCTCTCGTAACTATAACAAACACCAAAAAGTCCTGTGTAAAGCACCCGCGGCGTCCATGTATAACTACTTCCCGCAAATCAGAAGCGTTATCATGCGCTGTGGGCAAAAAAGACCCTGAATGTTACCTAGATGAGCCTGAAATTTGATAAAAAAAAATAAAAAAATAAAAGAAAAGAAAAACGAAAAAGAAACAGAAAAAGGCGGTGACTGGTTGATTATCTCATTTCTCGCAAAACACATTGGCTCATTTTGATCAAGGTTGAGATTTGCGGTTCGAGATCAAATTGACGGGAGATGGGAAGGTCCAGTCCCACATGCGGGAACCTCCCTCGTCCAGGCTAGGCCGCTTTGGTAATGGATTGATCACGCCCGCTTAACGAGCCCCACCTTTGCGTTGGTTGCCGTGGAAGGTAGCACAGTGTCTAGAAGTCGCCGGTCTGCAGCGCTGCTCAAAGCCTGGAAGCCCTGGCGGCACTCCAGCACCGACGCCCGGCTTGTTTTTTGTCAGCTGCTTGCCCGATGGGTAATCCCCAATCCAGGAGCACTTACACCATCGACCAAGTTCAGGTCCATTGTTCCCAAGATCTAGTAGTTGCTTCGCCCTTCCCCCCTCACCAACGCCGTCCGACTGCCCTGATGCAATCCCACGAGAGATAAGGATCGCTCGACAGCAGCTGTCTGGGAATATTGCCGACCGGGTTGACGACGACGAACAAGCACTGCCGAGCCGCAAGCGGCGTCGCGCCTTGTCTTCCCTATTTGGACTGACTGCCTGGAACCCCAGGCTGGAATCCGTCATCTCGGTCAGACCTCACACGCAACCAAAGCAACACCGGGCAATTTCTTCTGTTCCAGGGTCCACCGCCCTTCTGCGAGGCTCACCGGTAGTAGCGCTGTTTTTTTCGAGGGTTTCTAGGCCAAGGGCATCAACCTCAAAAATTCACCTCGGTCGGGATCATTCAAAGCTTCCCACCGCGACGACTGACTAGACACGAAATGGCGGAATTTAATCCGCAGGCCGACGAAGGATACTCAGAAGACCCCTTAAACGCGCTCGCCGCTCCATCCACATTTCAGGGAAAGAATCTAAGGGATGCAATATCGGCACTGGGATCTGGTCGATTCGGAGCAGACTTTCAAGCATTAATGTTGCAACATATCTCCGGCCTCTCCGTTCATCGCAAGACAGGTAAGCGGGGGAGTGGTGTTTGCGTTGGTACGTGCTTGTGGACTCACCACCTTTGGTCATTTTAGAGTTGGCCATGGCGCTTTTAAGCGACCTCCCGACCACCGTCGTCTCGCAAATCGTCGAGCAGTTGAAACCACGGCTGTATATCGACTTTATTCAGTACCTCCCGCCGGAGATATGTCTCAAGATCCTCGGGTTTCTCGATCCCGTCTCTCTCATCCACGTTGCGCGATCCTGTAGAGCATGGTACGATTTGGCCTTGGACCGGAAACTCTGGGAGCACCTATATTACATGGAAGGATGGAGAGCAAAGCCGGCTGAGATTGCAATTTGGGAGGAGAGGGTCAACAAATCTGCTTCCTCAAGTCATGGCACTTCGCGACGCGTGGAGTCGGAGGCCGACGGTCACACGCACAAGAAGCGCGCAATAGCCTTGTCGCCCACACTTGACGCTGATATGGACATGATGATGGTGGATGCCGACGCCGCAATCAAGCAGGAACCAGCGGAAATGGATTTTGGAGAGAGCAGCATTTTTGGCGGTCCTAGACCTACCGCATCTCAGGCGGGATCATCACACAGAGCCAGCGACATCGAGATGCAGAGTGCCGGATCTGGGTCAAGCTCGAAAGGTAAGGGTATCGACAAAGGAAAGGGTCCAGATCTGTCCCTTCCGTTGGAACCTTCCTGTCGATCCAAGGATAGTTTCCTGCAAACCGTGCTCGCTACGCCGCCGTCGAGGATTTCGAAGTCAACCCTGTGGGTACTAGATGGTCCCTCGAAACGCTACAAGTTGAATTGGAAGCATGCCTACACAATGCGCCGAAGGCTTGAATCCAACTGGGAGTTGGGCAAGTATACCAATTTCCAGTTCCCCCATCCCAACCACCCTGAGGAGGGCCACGGGGAGTGCATTTACAGTCTCCAGTTCAACCCACAGTATCTGGTCAGCGGGAGTCGCGATAGGACGCTCAAGGTGTGGGATATGGAGAGCCGCCGCTGCCTCCGCACACTAGCTAAGCATCGAGGCTCCGTTCTGTGCTTGCAATTCGATTCAGACCCCAAAGAGGACATTATTGTTTCTGGAAGCTCTGATTCCGACGTGATAATTTGGCAGTTCTCAACCGGCAAGGAGATACAGACGCTCAAGCATGCTCATCGGGAATCAGTGCTGAACGTCAAGTTTGACGGGCGGATTCTGGTCACTTGCTCCAAGGACAAGACCATCAAGATCTTCAACCGAAAACCCCTGCGGCCAGGCGACCTTGGCTATCGGGCTGTGGACCCGGTGGGAACCAATGTAAACTATGGATACAACCTAACGATTTCTCCTGAGGACCTGCCGGAAACTCCCGCTTGGACCATGATTGGAACCTTGGAAGGCCACAGCGCTGCCGTCAACGCCGTTCAAATTCATGGCAGGGAAGTTGTCTCGGCTAGCGGAGATCGACACATCAAGCTGTGGGACTGGCCGAAGCAGACGTGCGACCGCACAATCGTTGGGCACACCAAAGGCATTGCCTGCGTGCAGTACGACGGGCGCCGGATCGTGAGCGGCAGCAGTGATGATGAAGTCAAAGTGTTTGACCGACAGACGGGTCTGGAAGTGGCGAGCCTGCGTGCGCACGATAGCCTTGTTCGCACGGTCCAGGCCGGTTTTGGCGATCTCCCGTACAGCGCCGAAGAGGACGCCGCCGAGGCGAAGAGAATTGACCAGGAGTATTTCAAGGCCGTGGAGTCTGGCCTTATTGACGAGAGGGACCGCCCAAGACCAGGCCGTCGCCAAGGTAATGCCGGGTCTCGGAGACCTGAGGATATCTGTGCTTACGGAGCAACATTACCGCCCGGCGGAGGAGGCGGCAAATACGGCCGCATTGTCAGCGGGAGCTACGATACCAGCATCATAATCTGGCGCAGAGATAAGGAAGGAGTCTGGAAAGATCAACATCATCTTAAACAGGAAGAGGCTGCCGTCGCTGCCGTGCGGCAGGGGCGGACAGCAGGTCTTCAGACCAGTGGTCTGACGGCCGAGTCACACGGCGGCATTCCTTTGCATCCAACCGTACGGGGTGCCGCCGTAGCTAACGCAGCGTCAGCTGCGAACGCGTCAGGGTCATCCTCAAGCACCACCCGTCTTCAATCCGCCAGCGTACCACCTGGACCATCCACGAGGCCTACTCTGCCTCCCATCAGCGCACTCACGACGCAGCTGAGCCACGGTGAGGGTCCAGACTCATCGGCACTCACTCCAGCAGCGACCCAACAAACCCGCAGGATCATTGACGAGGCCATTCAAAACGGCCAGCAAGCATTCCAACGCGCCATAGCTGCAAACCCTGCCATACTCTCACAGCGTGCCTACGTGGAAGCGGTCATCGACACTCTTCAAAACGCTATAGCTCGAAGCCAACTGCGCCAGGCCTTCTCGAACGCCTTGATCAGAGCACAGTTTGAGCACGCCAGGTTGAGAAGGGAGGCATTACGAAATTCAGAACCTCCCGAGTCGTCGTCTTCAGCATCGCAAGCGAGCACCGCTGGCCCATCAGGGGCCCATCTCACGCCCGCTCAGTTGGCGGCAGCTGTTGCCCACCAGTCCCATGCGCAGCTCCGGAATGGAAGCCATGGGCATCTGCATCAGGTACTATCATCTTCCGCTCCTTCTCAAACTCCCACTCCCAATCCAGCTTCCGTGCATCCTTTTCCTCCCATTTCAACCCCAGCCCTACACCATCAGACACCGCACCACCACCACCACCATCATCACCACCCACACATTACACATGCACCTATCGAAGGTCATGACGGGGCTAATCCCGCGCGCGTGTTTAAGCTGCAATTCGATGCCCGCCGTATTATATGCTGCAGCCAGACCAGCGTCATTGTCGGGTGGGACTTTTGCAACGGTGATCAGGAGCTCGAGGAGGCGAGCAGGTTCTTTGGACCTGTGGAATGATGGATAATGGAACGGCGACGGATGGGGAAGTTGTTACGTAATGTTTTTGGGGTTTGGCTTATACGAGGCGGTGCGGGGGTGTCTTACAAAGAATATCCATCGAGTTAGAGGTCACCATTCAACAACCAAGGTGGATTGGAAGGCTCCCGGGTCATTTGCCGTAACTCTGCAGATCAGTGGTAATAGAAGAGAGAGGGAGAGGAAAGCGATATAGTCTTGAAATAATATTCATCACATTCTGCCACCAAATGGAATTTGAAAAGTGTGTGTGTGTGTGTGTGTGTGCGCGAGCGCTCGCGCGATATGCTATGCGACAATAAAAAAACCAAAAAAAAAAAAAAAAAAAAAACCATTATAATCCTTCATTTAAGCTCGAATGCTTATCCAACACATGTTTTCATCAATTTTATCCAGCAGCCTCCTTGACCTTGCCGGCAGCATTTGGTGGCTCGTCAATGAATTCGGGCACCTCGTCCTGCATGAAACTCGGCAGCGCGCCTTCGGTCCCGCCAAACTCCCTCTCGAGCTCGACCTCCTGACCCAGAGCCTCGAGCTCGGCATCCAGCTCGGCCTCGTCGACGTCCTCGGGTATGTCGTAGCTCCTCGCCAGGCTCTCCTGGATCTCGTTGCCCACGTCCAGCAGGTCGGCCATCTCGTCCTGCAGCCTCTCAATCTTGTCGATGTCGACCTTTCCGTACTCTTTCCTCAGGGCCTTGTTGGTGGACTTGAGGGCGTCGATGGTGACCATTGTGTTCTTGAGGTTGTCCTGCATCGTCTGCGCCTGCTCCATGTTCCACACCTGCGACTGCAGCTGGTCGCGCTGGGCCTCGTACTGCTTGCGGCGCTGGAGGACCTTGAGCGCCTTTTGCTTGAGCGCCGTCTTGCCGGGCCCCTCGCGGAGCTTGGAGAGCTTGTTCTGGTAGCCGGCCAGCTCGGCGTTGATGGCCGCCAGCTTGACGTCGATTGACGAGATGCGCGTGTCGATGTTTGAGATTGCCGAGTCGAGCGTGGCTTTGGGCGGCTTTGGGCCCGAGGCGCCGGCGCCGAAGAGGCGGTTCATTGTATTTTTGTTATTTTATTTTTTTCCCTCTGCGTCTCGATCGTTTGCTGTGCTCGCTTAGGCGTGCGTAATGTGTATGTGTGTGCGTTGGGACTCGAAAGCGCCTTCGTTTTCTTGGGTCTGTTGGTTTGTTGTTCGTTGGTGGGTGTTGTGTTTGGTCAGGTTTGGCTTGGAGCTCTCCGTGTCTCTCTCGGTGCCAAGGGGTCAAGGAATGACGACGACAAGCGGCAGCAGGCAACGAGGGAAATGCGGGGCAGTGAGTTGGACTAGGTTTCGACCAGACGGCCGCACCAATACATCCACACCCGTGCAGTAGTTATCCACTGCTTCTTCCATTTCCAACAAAATGGACGAAATTGACCGTTGCACACTCAACTCTGGAACTATACATAACTATAAGCCTTAACCGTTTTTCTCACAAATAGTCTATTGTGAAAAGAAAAGGATCTATTAAAACTAAATTAAAAAAGTAAAAAAATAAAATAATGAAAAAAATCATCCGATAAAAAAAAAAAAAAAAAAAAAAAAAAAAGAGTAACTCTAGGGAAGGGGTGATCAAAATAGGATTTTATTTAGAATAATTGATTATACTAATTGCAACGTTTTGATTTCAAAATGGGCGCAACCTTTGCGATATCTTCAACAAAGGGCCTCAAGTAGAAGAGTCATGAGTGTAAACCATTTTTAAAAAAAAAGTTGGGCCGATTGACTTTGAACAGTTCTCCAAGCCCGCCATGATAGGGGCTGATGGGGGCGTCGGGAAGGAAGGTGGGGCATCCAAGCAGCTTAGATAATGAGATTCATCAGACATTGGAACATTCTTCATTCTTCCCAACTTTTTCCACCTCGGGACCGAGCCGAAAGTGCGCAGCAGCAGCAGCAGCAGCAATCCACGCATTACCGCTGCATCAATGGCAGACAGCCTTTTGGGGATCGGCAGAAGAATAAAATGCCATGCGACTTGTGGCAGATACCCATCGGATATCCGAACGCCGACCCGGGGGGAGGTTGGGTTGTGGGCGGCAATGGCAAGCCATAGAAAGCACCTACTGACAAACCGCACTTGGGGGCCGGACTGGTATTCGTTCGATTCTATTAGCATGTTTTGTGTCACGTTTGTAAGCCGATCAGGAGTAATTAGTACCTGCGTCAGGAGTAGTACCTGCATCAGGAGTAGTACCGGCATGAAGACATCACCGCTTTTGATATATAAGATGGCATGTAATTAATCTCTTGGGCATCATGTTTCTCTCAGCAGTCAACTCAACCGCGCACACAATTCAGTTGCACACCCAGAGCAAAAAAGCGCCGCGCAATGTCTTCCAATAACATCCTCGTCGTCGGCGCCACGGGCAAGCAGGGCGGGGCTGTCATCAGAGCCCTCACTGAGCTTCCCAAGGCCGACCCCCCCACCCACATCCTCGCCCTCACCCGCAATCCCGAGTCTGAATCCGCCAAGGCCCTCGTTGAGGCTCACAAGGGCGTGGTTGAGCTCATCAAGGGCGACACCACCGACCCAAAGCCTATTTTTGCTTCAAAGCCCAAGGGGTCTATCGACAGCCTTTTCATCGTCACCAACCCTCCAATGGCTGGCGGCAAGTCGACCGAAGAAGAGCAAGGCATTCCCGTCATTGACGCAGCCGTCGAGCACGGCGTGAAGCACATCGTGTTCAGCTCCGTCGACCGCGGTGGCGATGAAAAGTCGTGGACCAACCCCACAAAGATCCAGCACTTCCTCGAGAAGCACAACATCGAGATCTACCTGCGCGACAAGGCCGAAAAGGAACAAGGAAAGTTTACCTGGACCATTCTTCGTCCTGTCGCCTTCCTCGACAACTTCCAGCCCGGCTTCTTTGGCAAAATGTTCCCCGCCATGTGGGCAGCTGCGGTTAAGCCCACCACCAAGCTACAGCTCATTAGCGTCAGGGATATTGGGAGGTTTGCTGCCAGGGCTCTCACCAACCCCGCTGCGTGGGCTGGAAGAGCTGTCAGTCTGGCTGGTGACGAACTCACCCTTGACGAGGCCAAGCAGAAATTCATAAAGGCAACAGGTCAACCGATGCCTTGCAGCTTCACCATCCTCGGCAAGGGTCTTCTCATAGCCGCGAAGGAAATGGGCGCAATGTTTTATTGGTTCGAGGATGAGGGCTATGGTGCCGATATTGAGGCCAGGAGGAAAGAAGTTCCCGAACTTCAGGATCTGGAGACATGGCTCAAGGAGGATAGCGGGTTCGTTAAGAAGTAATTTTACTTGGAGGATACACGAGGAGAGGAAGTAAATTTTGAAAAGAAAAGAAAAATCCTTTGCTTTTCTTTTCTTGTACCGGTTTCATGGTGTTCTTATTCCATAGCTAGCGGCTTATTAATTCACTTGATTTTGTTGGCTTCATCCTTTCTGTTGAAATAGCTGGACTTTGGGGATGGGTCCAGACCAAAAAAAATTTTGAAAATAAAATAAAATAAAAAAGAAGAAGAAAGAAAAGGTTCCACGGGCAACGATCAGAATCATGTCGAACGTTATATAACCTTATACTAGACTAGATCTGACTTTCGAAAGAACCTCGAATCTTTGCTGTGCCCCTCCCCCACTTTTGCTGTGTGAACCTTGAAAAGGTTTTGGTGAAAGATTGCCGAGTTGGCGGCACGGCTTTCCCTTTCATGCAAGAAATTCCCAAACATGAAACTTGCCAGATCCCCGCCTCAATCCCGCATTCCATCCTTCCCAGCGCGGATGTATCAAATTCTGGAAAAAAAGGGCAAGGCAGCGCCGCAAGAAAAAAAAAACGTCCATAATTAGACTTTTCTTTTGTCAAATCTCAAACTGGGAACTGCGCCCTTTATGCCCCGCCAGAAAATATAACAATCACCCTTGTTGTCTCATTGAGATCCCAACCGTCTTTCAACTTGATACAAAAATGGGCGCGAGCTTACGCCGCACAACAAGTCCGCGATTAATGTTACCCAAAAAAATGGATTGGAATTTGCTTTGAGAGAGAATATATAACTTTGGCTCAAGCCACCTGCTACTGTGAGGAGCGGGAAGCTCCTGATGAATAATTTTTGATATCAATCTTGACTATCCACAAGTCGATGCTAAAAGAAGAAGAAAAGGGTTAAAAAGGGTTAAAAGGGAAAAAGAGAAAAAAAAAAAAAAAAGAAAAAAAAAAGGGAGAAATGGCAACTATCAGACCCCCGAGTCTCCCGTCCATCCCTGATCTCGAGCTCGACTCTCTTCATATGGACCTCGACGACGACCCAGAAGATGAGAAATCTCACCACCCCGCGGCGCCGCTGATAACTCTGGCGGAACACGACGACGATATGGCTTTCGAATCAACAACAGAATCCTCCTCTACGATCCTCCCCGCCGGCGCTTCGTCCCCTTCCGTATCCTTCAGCCGCAGCAGCAGCCAGATCCTCCCCCACAGACGGAGTATCCCGCTCCGGTTTGCAAGTCCGACTCCGTCGCCACCTTCCAGACCCGTTTCCTACATCTCTTATGCACCACCACCGGATCCGACCTCGTGCTATCTCCCTCCACCTTTGTACGTACTTTTTAAAACCCCCCCCCCCTTTTTCTTTTACATATATAATCATTAGCTAAAACTCCTTCCTTCGCCCCCCTCATAGAACCGTCGCAGACCCCAACATACCAGTCTACGAATCATACACTCTAACCTACCACCGCCCCACTTCCCTCACGACCTCCTCCGTCTCCCTCTTCGGCGGCCTGATCCCCCTGTACACCAAGCACCGGCACGAGCCCGGCCGGGTGGTTTCCATCGTGCCCAACCCGCACTTCTCCCAGGCCGAGCTGCGCGACGTCGCGCAGCGCGAGCGCGGGACCCTGTTCCCGGCGAGGACCGGCAGGCCGCCCAGCTCGTACGCGTGCGACCTGGAAGCGAGGCTGAGGGGCCTGGACTGGAAGGTCCAAGACGAGATCTGGGAGCTGCTGGGCGACCGGACGGGGAGCACGAGCACGGGGCGGAAGAGGAGGGAGTGGAGGGTCGCGGTGCTGATCGAGGTCGAAGGCGGGGACGTCGTCGACGGGTTCAATCATCAAGTTATGGAGTGGGCCAGCGGGGGAGAGGAGGAGGACGAGGAGGAGCAGGGACCGGGGTGGGGGGAAATGATCACGGGCCCCAGGGATGTGATGCAGACCGGGGGGTGGAAGGGCGCGTTGAAGAGGTTGGGTATGAGCGGAAGGAGACTGGGCTGCGGCGGCTGCGTAAAGGATTTCAGGAGCAGGAGGGGAAAAGGAGGGAAGAGGGCACCCCTGACCGAGTATAGATTGATTTTGAGAGGGAGGGAAGTGAGGAGCTGTGATTCGGGTCACAGGGAGGAAGAAGGGTGGAGATGGTATAATCGGTATTCGAGGCCTTGGAGGGAGGTTGATGAAAAGGAGGAGGAGGAGGAGAGGAAGAAGCTGAAGAAATCGACCAAGAGGTGGTCGAGCGTGACGAGGAGGAGTGATAGCATTGGGAGATCTACGGATGGCGGGCTAGTTGAGAAGTATGTTGATTTTTGACAAAGGGGTAATAGGGAAAGGATCATTGAAAAGCAACTCACTCAGACTGTGAGCATTTTTTTTATTCATCACGCTATGAATTATGTAACTCCCTCAACGATGCTAGAGATGACTCCCATCTTTGTTTGCGATTTTCGTCCGTGTCGTTCCACCATTCTGGCTTGCCGCGCTCTCCGAGGCCGAGTTTAGCCAAGGCCGTGGTTCGTCGAGCGAGGTTAATCTTTTCCGTGTCGTCTTTTTCTTGGTTTCGTTTTCGAACGCCAGATCGACCCTTGGCGAGGTAATGCTTCAGTTCCCTCAAGGCTTCATCTGGAATGTTGGGGTCCTTGGCCCGCCATTTTCGACCGTTGACGATGATGTAATGGCCGCCGGGTGTTTTGGGGGGAATTTTTGATGAACTTGCATGCAGCTCATTCTTGTTTTGTGTTCGGGGCTTATTTGAAGATCTTGTAGTTGGCATTTTGGTGGCAATGGTGGTGGTGGTAGTTCATGTAGTACGCCTGGGAAGCCTGGGTTGATAGTATAAAAGGGGCAGCAAGTACAGTAATGATTAAATGGGTGCACACCTAGTGGTGATTTGAAGTAGGATGTCGTCATTTGTCTCAAACAGTCAACCCCCTTTCTTTTGCTCTGGAGCTTGGGCCACATTCTTAAGCTTATACCTAACATTCTTAAGTCTGTACAATATATTAGTCGCAATTTGACGCCGATCATCGTATAATTGTAGCACATTTCATTTGGGATTTGTTTTCGTATGTTGATGTTTTTATAGTATTTGATTTTTTTTTTCCTTGGCTATCCTTTCCGTCACTACTGAAATGTTACGCCACACCCGCAGTGATGTTGGTGAAATAGGCCAACTTCGCCCAGTTCTCACCCTCAAAAATGAGCACTTGTTGACAAGTAATCATGCTTATCCGAGTCTATCCCTTTATATCCAGAAGTTATTAGACTCTGGCAAATAATGATTCATTGACATTATACATAGAGCAGCAGTATCTACAACCGAGTTGGCCTAGTAGTATATACACCTTTTTTTCCCTTGGACTGAAAACTTCCCGTCACCGAAACTTTCATTCCGGTGCACTCCATGTTGAGTAAACTAGCAGCTGTATGGCCCAGTCTTTGCGGTGAAGTTACCAGCCTGGTACATGCCGCCCGCATCACCCAAGCATTCAGCTTTAAGAGGGCAATAAATGTTAGCAATCTTTTGATTTATTACATAAATTCTAGCCGAAAAGTTAAAGATCAAACTTACCAACAGTGACAAGCTTCAAATTGTTCTGCTTGGCCCAGTTAATCAACCACGGCGTCAAAGTGTTGACGGTGCCCGCGTAGGTCTCGTGCATGAGGGGGATGTGTCCGTTGCCATTGGCGCCCGCCTGCTGGAACGTCTGCTGGCTCTGCTGCGGGCTCCTGTTGTTCCAATCTCCGGAATCGACGTCGTTTGTGATGACTTTGTAATTCATCGACTTCATGGTCGGCAGAAACTGGCCGCTGGTCTCGAGGTAGGGCGGGCGCATGTAGAGCGGCTTGATGCCGACCAGGTTGACGAGGGCATCTTCCACCTTGGTCATCTCGGTCCTGATTTGCGAGGCCGACATGGAGCCCATGTGGCCGTGCGTCCAAGAATGGGAGGCGATTTGATGGCCAGAGGCAAAAGTCTTCTTGACGGCATCGGCGTGATTATAGATGCATCCGTAGAGCGTACCAGTCCAGAAAAAGGTCGCTTTGGCTCCGCCCTTGTCCAGGATATCCACGAGTTGACTGGTATAAGTGTACGGGCCGTCGTCGTACGCGAGTGCTAAGGTTCCGGGAGTGGTACAGCTCCGGATAACTACCCCAGGATTTACTGCCCGCTTAACAAACTCAAGGGGAGATATAACCGGGTGAGCTGTTGCACCGGAGACCAACAACAGCCCTGCAGCGAGAGTTTCGATTGTGATGAGCATCTTGCTAGGTAGGTATTGCTTGAGACACTATTTTTTCGGGTCACTTAGACAAGACGGTGGGTGGGGAAGAAGAAACTAGAGTTTTAAGGGCCTTGGGTAACGTGGCTCTATATCTATTTACAATCATCTATCTGTATTGGCATTGTTATATTCCCCGTGGGGACGGCAAGCGGAGTATACCCTAAGGATCTCATGCCATAACCCCCGAGTTATTACGATGTCAATTAACCCACACCCGGTCATGTGGGGGAGGGGGAGACGGAATTATGGAGTATATTATAGTATCTTGTTAGGCCGTATAATTTACTCAAGGCACACGAGGGATAATCTGGGGTAGACATACATACCCGCGATCTTGGATACCGGGTGGCCGGTGCCAAGCTTGCATGATTGTTGGACAGCAAAGCTCCGGGCCGGCCTGGTTAAATGCAATCTTAGTTTGACCATATTGATTTTGCGGCAGTGATTAAATTGCGACGCGGAGGCCCCGGGGAATGGGCAGCGGAGGCATTTAGCCGCGCTGAGACCCAACCCCTCCCTCCGCACAAGCGGAAGCCTGATGAAGGTGTTGGACCAAAAAAGAAATAAAAATAAAAATACCAAAAATCAACTCATCGAGTCGATATTGGCATAAGTTTGTCTACGAGATATTCATGCACTGTAGTCTCGTGATGTTCACTTACAGGCACAGAGACATATTGACCACTCAGTGCCTCTCCATTTTGTCATATTATTCCGGAGCTTTTGCTAACAAAGCACCACTGGACTACCTTGGTAGGCTGGAGATATCTTGTGCTCTTAAGAGCCGCCTTCTCCCGGGGCAGACGCCAGTTCTAAACACAATGTAGTCATGGATTAACAGCTGGCGGGATTGAGTATCACTGGCAGCCAATGACAATCAGCGGACGCAGCTGTCTTGTGAGCTTCAAAACCTCTGGTCAGGGTTGATTACTTTAGTATAAAACCAGACAGGCCATCACTGCCCGGTCGGCTCGATGGTGTTTGGCTACAAAGTAGCTAGCTACGGTGATGATATTCCGGAAGGCAAAGCTCCGACTGTCGGTATGCTCTTGGTGAGTCGCTTTAGGGCAAGGTGCTGATCTTGGCAAGCCGACCTAATCTCTCCAGTTATCTTTATCAAAAAGTCCCGGCGGCTCCGCGGCAACAAATGGTTGCTTCTCATAAATGGTGACAAAATTATCGCCGATCCGTGTGCCATCTTGACCCCTCTCCAAATCGGACTGCACGACAGCATCGGCTCTCGGCATTTCTTGGCCTTCTCCAGATGAGGTAAAGCCCACGTGGTGCCGTTCGCCATCTCAGGCGTTAGCGTCTTGTGGTTCATCAATGAGAGCCCACTGCATTCATGCATCAAACCGTGCTTTTCGAATTGCTTTTGATGATAATTCTCCCCCCCAGCGTCCAGCACGGCGAAACCTCTTTTTTTTTTTTTTTTTTTGGGCTTAGCCGCGATGTCTTGATGAGTGGTGCGATGCAGCCCTGCACCAACCAAGCGGTCATGGTGAAATCATTGAAATGACCTCTGTGGGGATCAGTGGGACGCTTCAAGTCCAGACACGGTCTAGCGAGCTGCCAAGAGGCGCCGGCGATATGGCGAAGGGGATCCAGGGACCTGTTGTTTGGCTGGCATCGCCCTGCCCGTCCCAGCGCTCTGTGAGACATTCCAGAAGGCGTCGAATACCAGCTTGTTGGGGACTTTGAGGCTTGACCCGGGACGGCGAACCGGAGGGCGCCACCAACTTTCGCACTCGTTCGCTGCTGCTGCAGAACCTGGTCGGCAATCTTTTTTCCCCACCAAAAGGGGTCATTCTGAAAACGCCACACGGTCGAAGCGCCATTGCGGGGGGGACAGAAAAGATCGACAATCCGGAGCTTGCTCCGTCACGGAGAGAGGAAGCTGAATGGACTCGAGATCGTCATGGACGAGGGGGGAGGTTGCGAATCTGCGGGCTTGGCCCACTATCAACAGATTATGCGACTGATCACACCTCGTTAATATAATCATTCTGGCACTTGACAAAGACGCGATTTTCAATGTTCAACTTCGTTTCGGTAGGTAGCCCTGGCAGGCAAGCGCACCACCACCTACCAACGCAAACCAGCCGCAGAAGATGCCGGACGGATATGCACGCTGATCTAATTGCGGTGGGCATATTGCGTCCCCTCCAAGGACCTAGGTCTTGTTGGTGAGATGAAGACTATGTTGGTGGCTGATTACATCTAGGGGAAGCTGTGGTTGACATTGATTTGAAAAAGTCCAAGCTCAACGCTGCGTTGTGTGGTTTTGGAGATAACCGACGCCGCGGAGGTGCGTTATATTCTGCATGGTCCAGGCAATCGCCTAGTGACCGTCGGCACCTGAATGTGGCGTTCCCGACAGACAGGATGAGGCAACTTCCCTCATCAGTCTATCCTCTGCGCCTGTTCCTGTCCGCTAAGGGCATTTTACCGCATTGCCTGCCGCGTTAAATTTAGTATAGGATTCGTTAGTGATCGATGGTCTGGTGCACATCATCAACAAGCTTGTGGATACTCCCGGCAGGGCGCCCAGAAGATATGGTCACCGGGATTGGGGATCTCAAAGGTGCTCGCATCGAATTATTAAAGCGTTGCTTGCGTTGCTTATGATTTGTTGTCCACCACCCCAAGATTCTGCTACTTTCCCACTCAATTGGCACAGAGGAAACGCAAACAGATATTTTTCATGTCTTCTTTTTTTTTTTTTTGGGGGGGGGGGGATTTGAAGGCGGAGAGAGCGCCAGATGGTTGCTAATCTGGTTATGGTCTTGGTGCTGATGTCCCCCGCCGCCCCTCCCCCCCCCCCTTCAAAAAAAAAAAGGGTGCTGTCTCGAGATGATTGTTTGCTTAATTATTATCTAGACTAGCTGCTTGAGCCAGTTCCATGTTGGCGGTGTCCGAAAAATATTAGTGGCTTTGGGGTGAACGATCAGTGGGGCCCGACATGGTTGGCCACCCAATTCCCTGCCCAAGGGCATTCATCAGCAAGGGGTCAATGCAAGAGCGACGCACACAATTCGCCGCACCCAGCATGAAACAGCTGAGAGCGGGAGTGAGATGGATGGTTCGATTGTGGAAAGCTTCCTCATCAACAGAAACATGGAACGGCAAGACGGAAACACCGCATCTGTGCGCATCAGCAAGTTGGCTTTAGTATAGTGGTTTCGAGCATCGACACCATCCAATCTCAGCACACACCGCAATCCAGCCAATGCTCCTCCTTTCTTTCTGTGTGCCCCAAAAACGCGATATTTCATGTCTGGCGACGGCGACTGTGAAACAGCTACATCGCACCATAGATTATTTGCCCGACAAAGCTACCTAAACCGGATTCGTCTTGGCAGCTAAACCGATACTGGAGCATCTTTCCAGGTTGGCCCCAGGGCAAGGGCAAAAAGTACATTCGGGCCGGCCGAGGGTCTTCCCATACAGGTAGACACCACAAAACTCTAGAATTTTGATTGTCACCAAGGTGCCTGCCTGGTGGACTGCTGGCCCCTTGCCGCATCTGTTACCTCTCTACCTAGTTATGCGCTTCAGCACGGCCTCCCTCACTGCAATGGGCAGGTCGGCTAACGAGAAGAAGGAGAAGGAGCAGAAGGAGCAGAGGGGTGTAATTATTCTGAGGAAAGCAACGGCTCAATGAGCTCTCTTTGCAGCGGTTGACTTTGACCTGCGAGGGTCTGTGATGGTCTGTGATAGCGCAGAGGATGGAGCAGACAGAAGCAGCTTCTGTTTTTGTGCAAGTTCTTGGTCGCCGCCGTTGAAGGTGGATTCTTCCCATCTTTGCTCGGCAGTTGACGAACACGAGAGATTTTTTGGTAACTGGAGGAAAACCTACTTACCTTACCTTCGGCAGCGTTCACCGACTGGCCGCCGCTGCCGAATCGAACAATGAAGAATAATAAAAAAATGCACCTGCCTCATTGGTGTTGGTTTTGTGGATGTGACGGTGGGCTCTGTTACCGTCTTGCCGGGCACTTGGCTTGCCGATGTTGTGTTGCGTTCTGCGACCGGTGAACCACTGCAAACTCTCAACGAGCCTCGGCGCTCCTTCCCATCGGGTAGGCTGTCGGCAATAAACTTTCGTTTGTGCTGCGCCTGCCATCCTTTGAGTTGGAGATTGGGGGGCAATTGCAAAAATCCAAGCTGCCTTCCGGTGCGGTTGAAAGCCCAAACGACAACGCGACTCATTGGAGCGCATTTCAAGCAGCCGCGAGTCGTCCAAACAAAAACGGCCTCCGTCTCGCCCCAATCAGCTCCGCAGCTGTGGGGTGCCGGACAGTTGCCAAGCCTCCCAGAAAGCTTCCAAAAGGCTTCCAGAGTGGTGGCTTGTTGAACTCTCCACGTGTTGCTCGAGCTCTGGCCCAGGCAAGGGACATCTACCACAGTCTGCTACCTACTTGGCCGGCTCGGCTGGATTTGTCGGGCCAGATCGGATGGCCGCCCCAGCAGAGGAGCTCCACACCATCTCAAACACCATCCGTGAGGTCCCAGGGGGAACGCTTTGGTCCAGTGTATGTGTGCCCACCCACTCTGTTTTTCTCTCATTGGCGCCATCCCTGCCACTGCCCACAGCGCCATTTCTGAGAATTCCCCATCATCTCGGCGTCGTCTCGGCATGTGCATCAGTGGATTTCGCCGATATCAATGGTGGAAGGATCATCGAGCGCTCGTCGTCGCCGGTTCGGTCCAGAGCCGAAAAGAGAGGGAAACAACCTAAAGCTGCAGCCCTGCAGAACATCAGATGCTGGTGGATCGCCGACATGGCAAAGACGTGAACGCTGTGCTGTGCTGCTTCACCGGTGCGGGTCTCGCGTCAACGGCGTTGCAGACGGAATCTTCGCTACCAAAGCTGCCAGGCTGCCAGGCTTTGCCAAAGACCTTGTGCGATATGGACGCATTGGTAGGACTCGCTTCTGGAACACTGACGTGTCGCTAAACAACCGGAGGTCACCTATGGAGGAAGGTGCGCCGAGCAGAGGGAGAGGAAGGGGAAAAAAAAAAAAAACGCTTTGGGAGCCGTGCCAGACAGATCTAGGTGCGCCGCAATGGCTCGACGGAAGGGAAGTGTCCTTGATGATGCAAATCACGGACTCATTGCTGACGTTGCAGCCGAAATTCGACACGGCAGACCACCACGTGCTTCTGTCCTCTATGTTCCAAACCCCGGTGCGCTTCGACAGCCCAGTGCTTCAACCTTTGACGCTTCTCTCGCCTCCGCTTTGCTGTTCCCCAAACCACACCGCGGCCTCGATTCTAGCCCACGCGCGGCCGGTCGACTGACCGAAAGGTTGCGCTTGGAAGTTGACAAAAAAAGTGAATTGAACGGGGTGCGCAACGGCAAGGTCGCCAACGTGAAGAGTTTGATGGATGCCGCGGAGGAGGGGAGCCCGAATAAAACCCCAAGAATCCAGTCTGAATTGACCCAAATTCGAACGTCGATAGGGTACAGAGGGACTCGGTAGTGGGTACCTGGGCCAAGCAATCCAGGTCCCGACCGTTCTTATTCTCCGTTTTGTCCCTGGCCGTCGCTTGCGGCGCGCTGGTACCGATGGCTCATGTACTGTACATACATGCATACATACAAACCGATCAGAGGCGTTCCTCGCCGCCAATTGCGCTGCAGGCAAATACCGGCAGCACGGCGCGCAGTACAACCTCAGCTGTTCTGGAGTCATTGAGACCTCCAAGTCGCAACCGGGAGTTTATTTTGCCTCTTCAGCTCAACTTGACCAGCTGGGGGCCCCAGGACTGGTGGATGCACACGAGGCAGCGGATAGCTACAGGGACCAAGCATTGGGTAGAAACAGACTGTGTACAAGCATCATGCTTCCTGCTTTACGAGCTCCTCGTTGAGCACTGAACACTTCTGGAAGCCTGCCGATTCCGAGGACGTTTTGGACGGTGTGAAGGGGCCCAGAATCTGTGTGCGCAGTCACCATTTCGAGCATGGCCTGTCACAGCAAGTTTCTGAATTAGGATTTGGTTTCCTCTCCGTGGTTGCGCCATCCCTGCAATAGCATACACCCCCCTGCCATGCCACTCACGGATACTTTCGTGGACCCCCTCACACAGACGCGCGCAGACACACACACACACCTCGGCCCGGCTCAATCGAGCCCCTGTCCTGGCACTTTTGACCCTTGTTGACGCTGAAAATGTACCAAACAAGGGTTTGGTCCTCTGTATCCGCTGGGCACAGCTAGCTCCTCTTTTTAGTGCATATTTTCCGACACCTACCACACCATGCCCAATGTATTTCAGCATGGGATCCTGGTCCTCGCTTCCCTGACAGATTGCTCTGGGTCTGGCTTCTAATGTACACCCTCCTACAACATCCCCACGATGCCTCCTCGTCTTTAAATACAACATCGAGTCCGCTTCCTTCGAGCCCTCACTTCTCGATCAGACCCCCACCCACACACACAGATACACACGCACACACACACACACACACACACACACACACACACACACACACACACACACACACACACACACCAGGAAAATCTATCAACAAATCTCGAGATAATCATCCACCTCTTGGACCCTCATCAACCCATACTATCAGTACACTCTCTGTCACTGATCGTTATTCGGAACCCCAAGAACGATCGATATCTTAGGACACACCTTCGACTTCGCAAGGGCATTTTCAGCAACACAACAAAACACAAATATGTGCGACTACACTCAACGAGAGTACCGGTGCGGCCACTACCGCTGGATCGCCTCCAAGTGGTGCCCACAATACCAGAGCACTCATGTCAGATGTGACCCTAATGTCACACACTTTGAGTACAGGCGAGAGGAGCTTTGCGGTACGTCAATAGTCATGTTCCAAACAACCGCCATAAAATACTGACAAGCCCTCCTACAGGAGACTGCAAGCCCAAAGCGAAATCCCCATGGGATCACCTTATCAAGCGTCACCAGACCGGCCAATCGTCCAGGGCCTATTAAACGTTGTACGCAGTACCTGGGACAGCAGGGAGAAGAAAACAGAACTTCGCGATATAAACAACACACCGCGGAAGAGAAGAGGATAGCGCAAAACTGCTCAACACCGCCGATTCCTATCACAGAGGAAAAGGACGACAACTCCAAGTGCTTCTGGACCGCTGGGTCCCATGCTCATGGCGAGGAGCACCCAACACCACGAGTACAGCAGCAGCAGCAACACTACTGGTGATTCCATCATGAACATAAGCAACAGCCTCGGCGGCAGGTCACCCCGTAGAGGGGGGAAGGGGAAGGAGGGGCCACCATACCCATGACACCAATCTCACATTCCCAACCCCACGGAATTGGGACTGCGACACTGGACATCTCCCAAGCCCAACTCCGGAAAACAGGGCCTGCCCAAAAAAAAAAAAAAAAAGAGACCGAGCCCCGAAAAGGTCGAGACGGTCCTGTCAAAAGGCACCACCACCACCGTTGCACGCTTGTAAGCGGTCCAATTAAGGATCACTCCCTCACCAGGAAGAGAAACAGGAGGGTTACTAGACCCGCCCATCTCCTCCACCCCCTCCCCACTCTTTTGTACAACCAACATTTTTCGATCTACCGCTTGTCGTCATTAGCATTCATCGTCATCATCATCATCATCATCATCATCATCATCGGCATTGCTTTTTTTTGACTTTTTTTTTCTTTTTTTTTTTTTATACCTTTGGTTCTATCGTTCGGCGTCATGGCAAAGGTCGTCTTTTCAGCGCCAGCCGCACAAGGCAAGGGATTGTTCAGGATACCAGGATATTGGGGTAGGGCGTCAATGAATAGGGATATGTTATGATTTTGGATTTCTTTTTTCTTTTGGGGCAATTATACATATACACGGATTCAAGGAAAGCGACTCTGTGGGGGGAATTATTATTATAAAATTGGGAAACGGCCAACACTTTTGACTCCTTTTTTGTATATATATAGTAGAAGATTTCGGAAGGATACCCCATCCCGACTTGGGAGAAAACAAAATATGGAAAGAACCATCTTACGCCAAAAAAGTGCTCTTTTTTTTTTTTTTTTTTTTGTTTTTTTTTTTTTTTTTTTTTTTTTTTTTGGTTTTTATTAACTTGGGAGAACTCTGTATTGTATTGTACATACATACATACCATCTGAATCAAGATGTTTTTTTTTAACCAAATTATCTATGGTTCGTTGATGGTTACGGACCTCCCCACAAACAAACAAAAAATGTACACAAAGAACTGATTACATACTGACTTGAACGAGAAATATTCCCCAAATAATTATATGAGAGGGGAGCGTCGTGAAGTATTATAGTGTTATTTTACTTTCTTTTTTTTAAAAAAAAAAAAATAAACTAAAAAAATCCCAAAAAAATCCAGGTGGTTTATAATATAATAATAATATCTCCGTAATAACTCTTCTAATCACACAACCTCCTCCTCCTCTCTGCATGTGATGCCTAGGCATTTAATCGAGGAAAGTGGATGGATGGATGGTATGTATACCTCCGCCGGGGTTACACTTGTTAGTACGATTGCCGCCAAAATGACCCTGGTTTTGGTGAAATCGTACTAACAAGTGTAACCCCGGCGGAGGTATATACACAGCAGCCTCGGCGAGTCTCTTTATTGATAATATGATTGGTCAGCTGGCGTGTATGTGGGGGTGGGGTATGTGGGGCTGGGGTATGTGGGGATTGGGTAAGGGGAGGGCCTCGGGAAGGGACTTAATAATTAGTGGACCTCTTTCTCTCTTTCAGTTTTATTATACATACGTACTCTCTCAGAGTTGCCTCTCGCTGTGTTGTTGTTTCGTCCTTGTTGGCCCCTCTCTCATTCGTCTTCACCTCACGTCATCTCACGTCACAGATTTATTACGTTGGCAAAAGAATCTTTGTTGTTGTAGTTGTTTGTGTTTTTTTTTTGGGTAAAGAAACTAATTATCGCTTTTATGACCATTTTGGGGGTTTTTTAAAATTTAGGTTACATATAAAGGCAGGGAGCCCATGTCCGAATTCATCGGACTTGATGAGAATGAGGAAAAAGATCTACAGTGCATGGGAAAAATCAATCTTTTAGTGTGGTCTACACTATAATTTCGGGGGGTGACCGATCTGTGATGAAAGTTCTGGGAGATCTGGGGTTACACTGGCCTCTCTCCCGTGCGTTGGTCAAGTGCCAAAGTAAAGGCCCCCAAGAGAAACAACAAGAAAAAAAGGAATGGACAGCAATAGGTCGAGTATAAGATTATAAATTCTCTGCTTTGTCAATTAGTCTACCTTTGTGGTATTTGAGAATTCGAAAATTTTCTTCTCAATTCATTCAACAACCAACCCTTTTTAATACTCAAGTATGGGGGGGAACTTGGAGACGGCCTACTCCAAGCGGAGTCCATTACCTCTGATAGCCTTGGGACTTCCGCTTTCCGCTGTCGGATATTTGGAAGCAACAAGATACTTCATCCACAACGACCGTACCGCTACACGCCTGTCATACCTTCTACTCGCCGGTCTCGTCATCTTCGTCTTCAAACTCCAGCAACACATTTTCGCCCGGCTCGCCTTTGACCGTCGCGCCCGACAGTTAGGATGCGGTCCCATTCCGGTATACCCCGCAAAGGACACCATAATCGGCATCGACAGCCTCCTCTCCGGTCTCCGTGCAATGAAGAGCCACAAGCTTCTTGACTGGTATACCGAACGGAGCAAAGTATGCGGGAAAACGTATTACGGCCAGACCTTGGGGGAGTGGTTAATCATGACAAGCCACCACGAAAACATCAAGGCCATGCTCTCGACGAAATTCGATGACTGGCCCATCGATGGGCCCCGCCTTTATGCCGCCTTGCCTACCCTCGGCCCGGACAGTGTGTTCACGACTAACGGAGACAAGTGGCACGGCGCCCGCTCCCTCATCCGTCCCTCGTTCGTACGAGACCAAGTTGCTGATCTCCAATGCTTCGACCGTCACATCGGCAACTTCGTCAACGCTATCCCCACTGACGGCGAGGCCTTTGACATCCAAGCCTTGCTTCAAGATATGACGATGGATTCTTCAACTGACTTCCTTCTGGGATACTCAACAAACTCCTTGGTCGAGCCGTCAGAGGATGCAAGACAGATGCTCCATGACTTTGAGTTTGTAAGTCGAGAGAGCGCCAAGAAAGCTCGTCTCGGACCACTTCTATACTGCTTGCCCCACCCGGCATTGTATGCCGCCGTTAAGAGGACGCGGGATTTCATTAGGTTCTACATGAACAAGGTGATCAAGGAAAATGAAAAGGGTGCATCAGGAGAGCGCGGCTACGTTTTTCTGAATGAGCTGCTCAAGTTGAATGCGCCCGCGGACTATACCATTGATCAGATGCTGTCGATTCTTGTGGCCGGGCGAGATACCACGGCAGCCGCAATCACTGCGGCATTTTACTTTCTGGCTCGGAACCCAGAGGCCGTGAAAAAATTGAGAAACGAGATTGAGAGTGTTGGGGAAGAAAACCCCACGTGGGAGCAGCTGAAAAGCATGAAGTATATGAACAACGTTACGAGAGAAGGTATGGTGGTATTTCCCAAACTTTCGCTGTGAATTTTTGGCTGATTAGACGTAGCTCTCCGTCTGTTTCCTCCCGTGGCAACAAACTCGCGAAGAGCGAACAAGGAGACTATTCTCCCCCGCGGCGGCGGACCTGATGGGTCTTTGCCGGTTCTTGTCCCAAAGGGAACCTCGGCCCGATTTTTGACCTATACTATGCAGCGAGACAAGGACATTTACGGGCCGGATGCGGACGAGTTCCGGCCCGAGAGGTGGGAGTCGGATCTTCGAGCTGGGTATGTTGTTGTTGAAGACGTGTAGCTCTAACTCAAACGAATAACGAGGGCTAACGGACCAATGATGCGGTGCAGCTGGACCTATGTTCCTTTCAGCGGGGGCCCAAGAATCTGTCTCGGCCAACAATTTGCTCTCACGCAGATCTCGCTCACCCTCTATAGATTTTTTCAGAAGTTTGAGACGATCCAGGCCAAGGACTCGGGGCCATTACTGGCACAAACAAATTTGACCATCAGCTTTCCGCATGGGTGCAAGATCAGTGTCAAGCGGAAATGAGGAGACGGTAAACTTTGGGGGAGCATTGCGGCTTTGGCGTGATGTTTTTTTTTTGGATTGACCACTGTTGTTTCTCGGAAGTGGCTGGTGAGTTTCGGGACCGCTGGCAGGGACTTTCTTGTCTTGTTGGAATGGGAGATCTGGAAGTGCAAGCTGGTGGTGGTGAGCATGCTTTGTATCGCCATGCGCTGATTGATGGCACAAAGAGATTGCATTAGATGGGTGTAACTGTCTCGAGCATACAGTGCAACGACGGCCAGCGGGCTTAAGTGCTTAAACAAAAGCCATGCGGAGTAGCCACTAGTCATCTTGTAGGTTGATGGTTTCGGGTAGTTTAAGACACGGAGGCGGCAGCATCGAGTCTATCTTTATTCGTAGCTCCGTAGCTCCGTGTGGCGTATGATGTTCTTGTTCATGAGAGGATATTTTTGGTAACGCTGATCGCGAAAAGTCTTGCTTGGCGCCGTTGTCAGTTCGGACAGATCTGATCCAGTGCAGCGATCGCAGATGTTGTGCGAGATGTCGACAATGCTGGGGAACCCACATATGCGGTTCGCTGTGGTTGCGCAGGTGTCCAGATTTGATCCCGACCGGGCGGATATGTGTGTAATCCGACTGCGCTGCAATCGAGTGTGATCAAGGGGTGGGTAAATGAAGAGCGATGAAAGCCCGGAGCATATTTTCTTCTTACGCTGTGGCTGTTGTGTCCACTCTGAGTATCGTGCCTTCCAGCACAACTCTTTTCCCAGTATATTTCAGCTTGGTGGGAAAGTCTCAACGGGCTGAAAAAAAAATAAAAAAACTTAAATTCTTCTTTCCATTCACCTGGCAGTCGCTACTCTTTTGGAGTTACCATTCTTCCCGTCCCCAAAAGTTGTCACTCCGTCTGTTTGGTGCCATATCGGGGGTTTCTTCCTCTGTCGGGACCGGACAGATTCCGATTTCTTTGGCTTCGATATCAAAAACGGGCTACGGAATCTCAGAGTCCAGTCTTGTATTTCAGTTTCGTCAAACTCCTCGTCATTAGCTTGATTCATAATCTTCCCGCCCTGCCTGGATCATTCTTTGACGGTCCGGCCCATTCAGCAATTGCAATTGAGTACCTATCAGCTGTTTTCTTTTCCTAGCGATAGGTAAACAATCCATTTCCCCTAAATACTGGCCCACTCTAATTAATCAGAATAACACCTGAAGGTTATCAAAATGTCAGGCTACCCCAATTCTGGCGACAACAGTCCCCACTCCAACACTGCGCAGGATAACTTGGGTGGCAGCGGCGACATCACGCACATCACCGAGGCCGAGATTGCCGTGATTGTGGTTACGGTTGTTGGCCTGGCTGCTGCACTCGTGGCCGTCTTTTACTGCCGGATCTTGCGGACGCGTCGAGAGATGGATATGGAAAACAAGGCCAAGCAGCGCAAAGCTCCGGGGGAGGATCCTATTGAGCTGAGAGGACAAAAGAGGGTCTCAGGAGGTTCTTGTGATACGGGATTGAAGACCGAATGCTCCTCGCCTCGTGAGCTGGAGGCCAATTGTGATGGGAAGAAACCAAGTCTGAGGCATTACATTCACTGGAAGAACCCGGTTAAAGAGACGCTCCCACAAAGCCGACCAAGGGATTCTTTGGATGGTGAGTCCAGGTTGTGTAGGCTGTGATAATGCTGGGACTAACTTTGTTATGACAGGGAATCCGGCTTTACCGACCTCTGCCTACTTCGTCTGACTTATTTCTTCTTGACGTTGACGATATGCCTTCAACGTAGCTGGCGACTGCCCAAGAATTTTGGTGATGATATGATGGCTTCCAATCCCAAGTGTGGGAGTACCTGTGTTATATTTGCTGAAGGGCGTACGCCTACGAGAGATCTGGGTCAAAATTGTTGTAGACATAGATCGGGTTATGCCCTCTCAAGAGCTGATCAGGCAGGGTTAATGGAACCAACCACATGGGTGTCGGTGCGTATTTGTTCATTCTTATCATACTTTATAGACGCACCATGTCGAGTTCTAAAAATTTCGTTTCTAGAAGGGATCACAAAATTCCATGTCAATTATTTTGTCAACGTAAAAGATCAAACCCCTAGAGGCAATTTCAACACCAACAACAAACCTTCGAGAAACGTCGGATAGAAGCTTTGTGCATATGCCGGCAGTTATTTATAGCAAAGCAATTTTTCACTCAGAGGGCGGTTCGGCCAATCACCAGGAGATAAATCCAACAGGCATTGCAAATGCTTACTCCGGGAACCGAATTATGGGATCACCCGCTTCTCGCTTATTCCAGGATCTGAGCTGCAAGGACTGATAGTTTTGGGGGGCTAAACAATGATGGTGATAATCTATTGTTTGTATCTCAGCTTACCCAGAGTCAATCTCATTGCCTCGACAAGCGCAATGCTCAAAAGTTCTGGAAATGGTTTTAAAAAAGGAAAGATAAGTGAAGCAGAGAATAAATAAAGAGGTCAAAAAACTGCCCAGCGAGCCTGGTGTGGTAGGTATCCCCCCACCTCCCCCCTACCTCCCCCCTACCTCCCCCCTTGTACAGAGAGGACGGGCCCGTTGGGTCTAAACGGGTACTTTTGGAACGGGAGGCTTCCGGTACCAGCTTCCGGGCCCCAGGGTCTCCAACCGGTGGCCCAGACCACTCCGCCATTTCAACCTAATCTGAGTTGGAAGGAGCATGGGAGGTAGTAAATCTAGGGCAGAACCAGACTGGTGCCGATCTCGGCTTGATCGCGGCTTGATCGAAGCCACCTGGAAGAGGGACGCTCGGGACTTTCCGACGGGGTTTCATGATAAGCGCAACCCTCAACGTAATTGCCAGTACATTTTCTTCTTGCGCCGTTTCCCGCAAGAACATAAAGTAAATGAGCGGACGGGACAAGGATGATGAGCACCTCCATAAACAAGGATCTCGGGTGACACCATGATGGCAAACACATCGTCCCCTTGACAAGACGCAGGAATTATGCCATTACCTGGCAGGCAACCACGCAGTCACCCAAAAAATTGGCTCTTGGAGGGTTTGAGAGAATATTACCCAAGCCCCTGATCACGTCATAAATAACTCGTTTGTTGTCATGAACAATTCCTGATGCTGAAGCGCACATCAAAGAGTTTGAGATATCCACAAGCCCGCAAAAAAAAATTTGGACGGACATCGCTGCCCAAAATCAAGTTGATGGCATTGACCGGTTCAAAAAATTTTAAGGCTCATGACTATCTCATATTTTAACATCTGACAAGTCACATTCAGCAAGTTCGAATCGCATTTCTTTGAGGGCGGGGAGCAAAAGATGTCGAGAAGCTGGTTATGTAAGCGCCACTCAGATCCACTGAATCTCTAGTTCTAGATCTCAAAACCGATCTGCCTGGAGATCTTTTCCCAAAGTCACACTTCGCTTATATTTTCTGGGATAATAATTATTACGCTTTTTCCATACCTTTTTTTTCCGGGCCACTTCATCATGCCGTGAGGATTGATGCGCGCAGCAATTGTTGCGCACGTGTTTCACAGGCCATGCCGGTTGCCTGCGAGGATCCTCTCTCATCTCTATCTCTGCAATTGTTGCGCGCAGTAATTCGACATCTCGTCCCTTTACTTTAATTGGTGCGCTTCGTGACATATCCATTGTACGGCCACGCCTGCAGGACGACTCATGCCTATCACATACACTTATCATACACACATAACAAAGAAAACTTTTTTTTTTTTTTTTTAGCTGTGGAGGAGGAGTGTTATCAATTCTTGCGCGCAACAATTCAAACTTTTTGTTGCGCGACTGATGACTTGGGCAAAGTGGTTCTGACAACTTGGCATTTTTGCGCGCAGGTGTGTGTGTGTTGGCAAGTTTTGACGCCTCACAAAAAAGAACTTTAGTTATCATCCATTGGTTGCTTTTTGAGTGGATGTCGAAAATCTGAAAAGCATGAGGCTCACAAGATCAAGTTTGTATTGAGCAGAGGTCTTATGACATCTAACTTTGCCTATCTCTCTCTCTCTCTCTCTCTATCTCTCGCTCTCTATTTGTAGATAATTTATAGGAAACCACCATCAGGTTGCCTCACGCATCATCACTTGAGAGCTGATGATTTGTAGACAGCTTTGCATATGAGAAAAAATACATAAGAAAATGGAATTGTGCATCTTTTGTGTGTATGTATAAGAGAAAAGAAAACTTCGGTGATTTTTGTTCTCCAAAAAACCCAAACGGCCCGATAAAGTTACATTCGGACCCGCACGCGCAACAATTCCTCTTGCCGAGCGGGATTACGGGAGCAAGAAAACCGGGGCTCAAGTCCGGGTCCCCACAGCAAAAAAGATCCACCCTTCTCCGGGTGTGGTGCGCAACAATTCGGTTTTTGTGGGAAGGGAGGGGCGGTTTCAACGGAGCTTCGTGCCTATCTGCCGATTCCACCAAGACAAAAGCTTAAGAATCTACGGTTTTTTTTTTTTTGCGCGCAACAATTGAACAAGAACATATAAAAGTGGGCTTGTGGTTGTCCACATGTATGTATATGTATGTAAACTACACTACCGAGGTCTCAGTTGTGGAGAAATACCGGGAAAACTCACATGAACATGACCGTTTGATCTTGTTTCTTGTTTTGAGAAGCATAATCACATGATTGGGTTTGTGCGTGTCGCATCACATTTCAGAAGGCGGTTTTGTTACTGCACAAGATTGAAGTGAGGTGAGCTGGCTGGCTGGCTGTTGAAAGAGCGCATCGAAAATCATCACGGAGGGAGGGTCTGGGAGAGAGTCAATGAGGACCGCGGTGGCAGTGCTCATCTAGAGCTCAAGATCGTGATGGTGGGGGGGGGGGGGGGGGTGGGTTGTTGAAACCAGTGCCGGAAGGAAAGTTTACTCCAACTTTCCAAGCAAAAGGTGTGCCAGGGACCAAATAGGAGAACCTGTAACCATCTCAACAGCCCCCCTTGATTCGGATCAAACGGGATACGGATTCACCTGTTTTGAGCGGTACAGTATATGCCAAGTAAAAGAAGATTCATTCCGAGTTTGAGACGAGATTTCAAAATATGACAGAGGAGCGGGATCTCGATTCATACCACATCGATTTGATTAATTAAAGGATGACATCAAAATCCTCATGCCAGACACTTGGGGTTTAATAGTCGAGTAGAGCCTGAGCAGAGGGATACCCATCATGAGTTTGCCGATGGTGAACCATCCCACCATGGAAATCGGGAAAGTCTTCGTTGCTCAGGTTGCAGAAAGCAGAGATGGTGGTTTTCAGACCCGCCACCGGATTGAAATCCTCCAATCGACTCTTGCCGTCACTTATCGTGAATCTTCCCGTCGGGCATTCTTGCATGTTTTGAGACGACGAGAGAGGGGGTTGTGTGACACGCCTCAACCTGGTATTATCATTTTTCAATTCACAAAAATAAATCACAAAAGTCAAGAAAAATAAGGAGATGAACGCTTTGGTGGCACACATTTGACACGATACAAAATGTAATTGTGTTCTTCTTCATGAGCAACGGAATGATATCTTGGTTGAGGTTACATCTCAAGCCGTTATCTCACTGATTAAGGATCTTCTATATCTGTGTCAACTTGAGGGAATTCAGTATCACTGTGGCACGACATCCCTGTCCTACAATAATTTCCTTCATTATCTCGACTGTCATGAAGAACATAACAAACAGTCATGATATAGCAATCAGACACCAAGTCATAGTTTCACATCCATACCATCCATCTCATTCGGTAGCGTCATTATTTCGAAATTCCAGATGATAATGTGCAAATATCTTCCAAAAAGAACAACAGTGAACTCTTCTCCGAACTGTTTCCCCCTGACCCACGTACTTTAATCAATTAAATCCCCTCAAAATAAGCCCGACGTGTACCACTTTCAGTCCTCCGCTCTCCGCTCCTGTCTAATGTAACACACACACACACACACACACACACACACACACACACGCAACAAAAAAAAAAAAAAAAAAAAAAAAAAAAAAAAACAAGCAGAGCGAAGACTTGGTGCCCTATTGATATATAAGAAACCTAGTCAATACGTAACAAGAGATACGGCATTTTAATGGCTTCGATGCTGTGACGCATGGGCAGGGACTTCAACTCTGATTGCGGATGTTTAATCTCGACGAAAAGGATAGAATTTTTTGAGGGTGAGAGACAGCTATCTAATCAACATAACAATATTTGGTCATGGTGATTTGCAGAAATGAAAAAAACGAGTTCATGATCAATGATAATATGCCGGAAACTGCACATGATACAAACCATATCCCCCCCTTTCCACACATAAAAAAAAAAAGGACGAAACAACAAATGCTGTTGTAATTATAGAGACGAGGCAAAAAAGCTTCCAAGGTCAACAAGAGAATGAATGGACTTCCCCAGGGTCGTCGCGTTTATCACTCAGCTCAAAAAGTCCCAAAGCACTTACTATTGTTAATATCCCTCATGAAGAAGCACTAGGTGCCATGGTCCTTCACCCAGAATCCAAAACCTTTCAAAAAAACTCGACAAGCTTCAAGGGAATATTTCTGTGGAATTGCGGTCAATTTATACAAACCACCAAAAAAATAATCCAACACAGAAAAAAAAAAATTATTTTTACACGACCGTGTACACAACCGTGTAAACCACATCAGCACCAACAAACCAATCAGAAAGCTCGAGACAAAGAAACTGACCAATGAGGAGTGAGAAGGGGCCGGGCTTTAGGCTTTTTGGTGTACACCGTCGTGTAAAATCGTCACTCACACATAGGCGCGTGGGGTTGGTATGTGTAAAACCTTCCCCGCAACCGGTGTACCATATCTCCCTCTCCCCCTCTTCTGACGTGGAAGGGAGAACAAATGATGCATGTAACCACCCACGAGTAATCAGTATCCTAGTAGGCATTTGCATAACGTAAAATGAATTTATTTCACCAAGTTCCAAGAACGAATACATACTTTCCATCGTCATACTACAAAGTACTTAAATGGTTCCATGTGTAAACCAACTGTCACAAGAAGCTTTTTTTGGCTTGGAAAGACAAACTCGACATATCCGTAAATCCTTGACGTCCCCCAACGACCTAGCAGCCTAGACCGGAAAACTGCCTTCTCCCCAAGAGAGTAGAGATTGTTTACTTTTACACAACATCATGCAATAAATGGTGAAAGCTTTCTTTTTTTTTTTTTTTTTTTTTTTTTAAGCAGTTCGCTCACTACCGATGTGAAGCCTTTACGTATGCCACGTAAAAATAAATATGTTTGGGTGCGGCAGGGAGGGGGCGGGGGGCGGTTGTCTCAAGGTAGGCATACTATTATACGACAGTGGTGTTGCGATATTGCAAATCTCGGTGAGATTGGGGTCAATCTTTTTCTCTGTCCATCATGATGGGCAGAAAAAGAGATCAAACATTCAAACGAGGAAATGAGATGCGAGGTTTTGTTTTACACAGTCGTTGTACACAGAAAACGCACCCAGAGAGGTGTAACTACAAAGAGGAGGTGCAAGAACAGATAGACGGCTAAAGAGAGAAAAAAACCAACAGAAAACATAAAAAAAAACCTAAAAACTTAATAATAATTGAGTATACGTGGATCCAATAGCGTGCATGGGATGTTCATAAAACATAATACTGATTTGATTAGGTACCCAAATCATGGAGTGCAAAGAAGTGTGTGTGTACGTATGTATGTATGTATGCATGCAAGCGGTGTAAATTGCTATCTAGACGGAACCCCGACCAACGGGAAGGAAATACGTTTTACACTACACAACAAATGTACACGATTTGTGTACACCAAATGTGCAACAAAAAAAACACGCGTTGTACACACACACACTCGTGTACACAAAGGGTGGAAAAAAATTGAAACCTCAAAAAGTCAGCAATAACTACCTTACATACCTGGTGATGTTCATCAGCCGACAAATAAAAGTTATAAATAAACTATTCTAGCTTGAAAATGATACGTAACTCCATCAAAGAAACGAACCCACGGACTCGGGAAAGAAAACTTTAAACGGGCGGGAGAGAGAGAGAGAGAGAGAGAGTGGCGTTTTGCTTATTTTGACGACCAAAGAGGGAGCCACAGGGACTGAGTGAAACTTCAGAAGCATCAAGGGTTATTAATTTATTATCAATAAATCATCGCAACCAATGCAATATTTTGCCAAAATACCTAGTAGTATACGTGTGGGGGGCTCAAAGCCAAGCCCGACGGGATTGAAAACTGTCCTTGTCCACTCTGTAGCGCGGGTACTGCAACCGTCCAATTTTGGAAAGGGTGTCGTACCCGATTTGGCGTATCGTCGCTTCAAGAGGGTACTGTACCCGGTTTAAGTATATTTGCATCGTCGGATTTTTGTCGTTTTTCTTGATATCTTGTGGGATGAGTCTCCATCCAGCATTGCCTAATGTAAAGTTCAATTTCTCCATTGATCGCCGCTTACAAGTCCATAGAAAAAAATTTTCATTCTTGACGCTACTATTATCTGTCTAAAGAATCACCCGACAAGCTGGTTCCCTGAATAAAACCTTTAGCTTTCAAACATCAACCAGTATCCGACTGAAGAGTAATATATCGCCAGAGAATAAAAAATAAAGGATATAGATACATATATCCATCGGTCCACCCAATTAACACCGCCCAAGTTCCAGCGTCAGTCTTGCATGACCTACCGACTCAAGTTCCCGACGCCCGCGGGAGCCCCGGTGCTGTTTTTACCCGCAAGGCCAAACTTCGAAATCTTGCACGCCTCGGTTTCTTGAACCTCCGGCAATGAACCCCTAGTGATCCCATCTAACGATTCGACTTTGGCATATATCGACTCTTGATCTGTCCCAGAGTTTGCCCCATGACGCTCTGATAATTCGTTAGCTGGAGATTCTAACGAGAGTGTGCCCGCCTGCGGAGCGACTTCTCGGGAGCAATGAATGTAGAGTCAGCACCCATGACTTGGACGTACCATCCTGCTAGCAAGGGTGGTATCCTGCATTCCACTAGCTAGAGCCTCCTCCATTGCAGATCGAGTGACCGAAGCATCTATATCGATTTTTGTAAGCATTTATAGGTTTGGTACGGAGGCAACAAGAGAACAACGTAGAAGCGAAAATAAGCTTACCATCCAAATCACTAAAACTACTCCCCATACTTCGGCTTCCAGTCCCGTCGCTCCCCATGTCTCTCAAACCCCCTTTTCTCTTAGCTTCATCCGTTATCCTAGGAGATAAGTGTCCTCCAGGAGGCCCTCCATACCCGCCACCAGGGTACCTATGCCCTGCTCCTCCATCACGAGCAAAGTTGGACCTCGTTTCCCGCTGGGGCTGCTCAATAATTGCTGCCGAACTCCCAGAGGAATCTTCCGAAGTCTGACTCCTCGAAGCTTGCGCAAACGATGCTCCTCCGCGCACCCCAACAAGATTCCTCAAATTGAGATTACCACGCAGAGTAGACGTCATGTCTTGATTTGAGGTGGACGCAGAACCGGCTACATTAGGAGCAGCGAATGGCAGGAATGCCGCTTCGGGTTCTTCCTCGTCAACGCCGTCGAAATTTGTTCCCGCTCCGCGATGATGAGACGAAAACGGCGGTCGACGAATGATGCGGCTTTGAACAGGCGAATCGTCCGAGGAAGAGTCCTCGCCGCCTTCGTCAGATGAAGAGGACGCAGGTCCCGGACTTGCTGGCCCCGCATCACCTTGCTTGGCGAGCCGTGGAGAAGGTTGCTGCGTACTGAAAAAGGATATACGCCGACGTTGGCTCTGATGCTCGTTAAGTCGAGTCACTGCCGTTGTCGGTCTGTTGTTCGCTGCATTATTCCCTACAGTATTCTGCGTGGGAACTGTAGTCCCAGACGAGGAGTTCCGTGACACGGTCGGCCGGACCGGGATAGTGGTGGTGGTGGCGGCTCTAGTTGGTGGCCCAGCTCCGGAAACTCTACCGTAAGCTGGCTCATTATTCGGAAGAGACGGCCCGGGCTGAGTTTGGCTGCGCATAGAAAGTGCCGAGCCTGGCCGATTACCTCTCGCTGAACCTGTTCGTTTCATGGCTTCGGAGGCGAAGGCATGGCTCGTAGGTTCGGAGCCCGGGATGGGAGATTGAGTGTTGGAGCCTCTTGCCGTAGAGGCGGCAACCTTGATCATCTGTGCTCTTAGTTGAGACGCATGGCGTTCTGCGAGATAGCTTGACATTTGGAGGATGAATTCCAAGCTGACATTGAAAGATGAGGCTCTAGAGAAGGTTTGACAGTGTCAGTACTGTGCGTCTTGCTGGCAAGTCAAGGCAGCAGGTCTTACAGCTCATTCCCTGCGCGGAGTGTCAGATCATCATTTTTCGGACTCGAAACGAAGTTGGCTATCAAAACTTACAGTTATGGTTGGCGCGTGAGGTATCTGATATGATGCTCCATAGTTCTGCCGATTTCTTTTCATCCCAGTTGACCTTAAGAGGTGGTGTTAGTCGAGGGTGTACTGCACAGTGTGAGGTGTAGACGGTTGGTTGCAATTACCGGTGGAGGATCGACAAAGTCACCGCGTTTGAAAGGCAGCCGAACATAAACAGTATATTTCGGGGTTTTGTCTTCTTTTGGGGCTTGTTTGGATGACCTATCTCTCTCCCTCGAAAGGGCATCAGGTCTGCGTTTGGTTTCCATGGCGAGTTGATGGATGAGCTCTTGCGGTGTCAGTGCTTGTGTCGCTGTCACAAGGCTGGTCCCAGGTATTTATTTATCAATGACTATGGCCGTCTTTATCGCTTTACCGATGCCGCCCGATGGTGAAGTCGACGCGAATGCACAAATGTGTGTATGCGGATATCGGGTCATCAGCTTATTAGAAGTCGCCTCATGCTGGAACTGCGAATGATGTCGAGACAAAAAAGAGCCGCCGGTACCATCTATGCTCAGATTCAAATTAAACTCTCATAGGATAACAAAGGATGAGTGAAGAAACGGAACGCAGCGTTGTCGGTTGTTTGCATATTCATTTAAGGGGATGGATTCTCTCTCGGTTTGTGGAATATTAAACGCACAGGCCCTTTCCATGCTTGGCAGTTGTTGCCAGGGTCGCCGAAAGAGTGCTTGGTGTGGTACTTGCACTGCAACACCCAAAAATCGCGTCGCATTCTTCCAGTTTGTCCAAGAAAAAGAGAGCAAAGGACATTGTCGCATTTTTACCATCGATTAATTCTAACACAACCTCGCCGCTTCGATTGGTCCTCGAGAGCTCGCCCTTGAATTCATTCCCCTCCTGCACTGTGTAGAAACCCCTCCCTTCTTCTCTGCGGTAACCTCGATCAGCATCGGGCAGGCCTGAGACATGGCTCCTTTGATTCTCCACAACGTCCCGGAGGACGAGCTCTATGTTGGCGATGATGGCGTCAAGAGACCCTTTGCCATGCTCTTTCCACAGTCTGTCCCCCCCCGCCACTCCACTGACTAACCACCTACTCCAACATCCCGCAGCGCAACCCGCGCACTATCAGCAACTGAGAGCTGACATGGAGGAAAACAGCCAGGACGGGCCGCTTCGCGCAAGGAAGGGCATGAACGAGACGGGATCATTCGGCAAGTCGACGCGCCGAGCGAGGACCAAGACAGCAACCCCGGCGAGGAAGGAGGACCCAACCGTAGCCGCCGCAGACCGAATCTTTAGCAGCTGGACGGCCCAGTGGAACCAGAAGGAGCAGCAAGACTCGACGACGGCATCCTCGACGACCACCTCCAACGCCCCGCAGCAGCGACCGACTCTTCCCTCGTCCGCGTCCTCACAGAACATCAACGCCGATTCGGCGGCACCCCCAGCCATCAAAGCAAAACCGAGAGAGCCCGTCGAGGTCATACTGCGAGGCTACCGATCCCCCCAGCAACAGTACGCCGCCCTCAACCACTACGAAGAGCTGGCCGGCAGAATATGCGAAGACTACTCCCGCGAACCCCCACTCGAGAGCAGGCGGTACAAATCCGAGCTCCGCGATCCGGCCTTCGCCCGCCGCCGCGCCCTAACCCCTGCCGAGCGCGTCAAGGTCAACCAAGCAGACAGCGGCCAGCACTGGGTCAAGGTCACGTTCGAATCCGCCGAAGCCGCCGACGCAGCCATCTACGCCTCCCCCCAGAGCGTGTTGGGCCATCTAGTTTATGCGGAGCCGTACCACGGCATCCCTCCAGCGATCGACGAAGCCATCGTCGATTACTCCCAAGCCGACGACGTTTTTGCGCCCCGCAATGCTTTCAAAGCCGCCTCCTCCTCTGGTAGACCAAAAGTCGGCACCGCCGCGGCGTCAGGGTTCAACCCGGACTGGTTAAATCCCGGCGGCGGCGGCGGTGGCAATTTCGATCACTCGCCCACTTCGTCGCATACAGCAGACACCGCTACCGTCGGTGGATCTACGACTTCGTCGGCTACGGTCACGGGTCCGATTGGGAAGGCGTTAGTACCGGTCGAGGATAAGATGAAGAAGAATAACAATAATAATAATAGCGGCAGCGCCGACGATGTCGAGTTTTGCAGGGCCATTCCCGAGGCTCGGAAGGCTAGGCTCCTTCCCATGGAACAGGCTCTGCTTCCCGCTCCGTCGTACGCGCAGCGCCTGGCCAACTACGTCCCCTTCATCAAGTGGTTCAACGGTGCCATGATCGGCAGTCAGGTGCCCCGGACGGATAATGGAGAGTTTGACTGGGCCAAGGCGAGCTTGTACTGGCAGTTTTTGTGGTGGTTGGATTTCCTCCTGAATCTATTTGGAGGCGAGATTCGTAATGTTGCGGAGCTTGACGAGTAAAAAAAAAAAAGGGGGGGGGGGGTTGAATTTGTTATATTAAGGATCGAAAGAGAACCAGTGAGATGAGAGAAGGGCAAGAGAGAAAAAGAGAGAGAGGGGGAGAAAAAAGTGGGCTGTTTGTGTAAGTAAGAGAAACCCGGGCTGTTTAATTCAAGGCGACGAGGTTATTTTTGGAACGAAACAGAAAGAGAGAGAGAGAGAGAGAGAGAGAGAGAATTCAAGTACGAGAAAGGCGTTCATGGCTAATCCAAGCAATGGATTTTGTTTACATAGTACCCAATTTTGTCAGGTTGTTTTTTGCACCGTACCAACGCAATCAAATTCGAAAAAAATTGTATTGTATCTCCCTTTCAAAAACCCGAAAAAGAAAAAAAAAAAACGGTATATATAAAACATTCGCGCCCCCCCCCCCACCCCCCCAAACTCTGCCATATGACCCCTTGTTCCCATGTAAAAATAATGCCATAATAGTATAAATGCACTAGCGTCTATAAACAAACATGGGTATATCATGATTTGATCCAGCTCTCTTCTTCTAAAAAAAACAAAAACAAAAAACAAAAGTGTTCCATTCCAAGCTTCCTCCCTCCTCCGTTTGTCATTCATGACTTATCCATCCGCAACGCTGGTGACGCTCCAATTGTCTTCTCGTTGTTGAGGATCCCCCAGGCTCGTGCCAACCGATGCTTGAGGCCGTATCACTCCTCCCTCCAGAGAGCCCGGTGACCTCCTCAGACCCTCATTCCTCCACGGATGAGCGTCGTCATCGTCGTCATCGTCGTCATCGTCATCATCATCTTCTTCTTCTCCTTCTTCTTCTTCTTCTTCTCCTTCTTCTTCCTCTTCCTCTTCCTCTCCTTCATCATCCCCGTCCTCACCATCGTGACCATCCGTTTTGCCACCTTCATGCTTCTTCTGTTCCCCTCCAGAACTACTGGCCAAAGTGCTGGTGCTGTTATTATCAAGGCTCCCCATGATGATATCCTCCGGGTTCATGCTGATAGGCTGAGGTTGAGGCGAGAAGGGCCTGACCCCTCTGGACCGGTTGAATTCCGAAAAGACACTGTCGGTATCCCGGCTGTCACCCCCCTTATCCTTCGCGCCAGCGTCCCCAGTTATCACCACTCCGGCCAGCCCGGCCAAACTCTGGTACCTCTCGGCATCCACCAACAAGCTATCCGCCCGATTGTTACTCCCGAGCCTCATCGTATCCCCCGCTCCGGCCGTGTCCGCCAAGATGCTCTTGGGCGGCAGGATGCTGAACAACTTACTCCCCTCGCCCGTACCGCCACCTCCACCATTGCCACCCCCCATCACCCCGGCGCCACCTATCCCTCCGTCCTTCCCGCCGCTCAGATCCCCGTCGTTAGCAAACAGATCCACGCCCTTTTCCAAAACGTCCTCCAGCCCCCCTCCCGTCCAGCCCTTCCTCGCAAGGCTCTCAAAGATGTCGACCTCGGCCCTGACCAAGCTGCAGCTGGCATCGACGATCTTCACGCTGGTCTCCTGCGACTCCCTCAGCAGGGTCCTGGCGTGCTCCCCGTTCAGCGACGTCAGCCCGTCCAGCTTGGTGGTCAGATCGACCAGGTGGCTCCTGAACTTGCCCAGGTCCCTCCGGCGCTGCTTGTGCAGCTTCATGCCTTCCTTCTCGAGCCGCCTGATCTCTTTGGACTGCGCCGCGACGGCCTTGCTGTAGCTCTCCTCCTCGTCCTCCACCGTCGCCCGCCACTTGTCGAGCTCGTGCAGGAGCGGCACCTCAAACGCCCTGTAGACCGTCTCCGACAGGATGTGCTGGTGGTTCGCCACCAGGTGCTGCAGGCCGGCGACCGTCAGCAGGGGATCCGCCGTGCAGGTCGAGGCGGCGGGGTGGAACGAGTTTGAGAGGGAGCCGCCGACGCCGACGCCCATGCCGGCGACCGACGAGAGCAGCGGCTCGGCCCGGGCCTCCTTGAGGCGGGCGCAGGATTCGAGCGCCGAGCCGAAGGCCGACGCGGCGGTTGAGAGGGATGCCAGGGCCAGCCGGTAGGATTTGGCTGTCGCCAGGAGGTCGGCGTAGGCTTGCTGGGAAGCTTCGAGATCGGATTTTGTTAGGACCGCGTGGGCCGGTCGTGGCGGTGGGGGCAAGGGGAGGTTGAATTGTGATAGGGAAGGGCCGGGAGCTGTTGATGCGTAGGAATAGGTAGGTGAGGACGGGACCGGGGGCAGCTGGGAGGGGGAAGGGGAGGATGGTCGACCGGTGCTTGTTTTTTGGGGGGAGGAGGAGGTTGTTGTTATTGGGGGGAGTTGGGGCGCCATTGTTTTTTTCTGGTGGGATTTGCGACTGACTGCAAACCAGTTGCAGGTTGGCCGAATTTATCTGCGATTTTCGATATATACGAAGGAAAAGAGAAAGAAAATAAAAATAAAAAGCAAAAATCTGTGTCTTCGTGGGTGGGGGGTTGTGTCTTTATTTACACTACTTTTTCTCGAGCGCACCTCCGGCGTGGGGAGGATGACGACGGCGGGATCCCGTCCTAAAGTAGTATAATAGTATCTCGATGTGTGGAGATTCGACTTGCAGTAGCTCGATGCGAGGCAGGCGGGGGAGAAGGGGTCTTTTGTCTTTTTTGGGTTGGGTTATCACTCAGTTGGAGTCTGAAGAGGGGGAAACAAGAAGAGAAGGCGCTTCGCGGATGAAGATCTTCTTTGTTGATGAGGCTGACAAGCCGAAAGCTACTGTCAACAAGAGTCAAGAGACGTTCAAAAGAAGCAAGGCAACAAGCGGCGTTAGGTAAACTCGAGTGCAGGTGGCTTGCAGGGGTTTACATGCTCGTGATGGCCGGGCCAACAGCGGTCAAGGGATGTGCCCGATAAAGATAGCTGGATGCCCAGCCATAAATTTATGGAGGGGTACAATTTGCCCGATTGTCGCGGGCAGGATTTCATCAGACATACATTTTGGCGATGAATCAGGATATATATTTATTCTCGCAGTTTTACTTAGAACGCGTATACCTTCCTCCTAAATAACTTTTATTCTGCTTTTCAGACTTTAATATTATGGATAACAACATCCGGAAAAGGATCCAACCTGATCGTTTTATCGTCAGCGGGCGGCATGAGGGGCACATGTGGCATCCACCACCCACATGCAGATCTGGTTCGACGGATAGGCAACTTTAAAATCATCCTGCAAGGAAAAATCTACAAGTCGCATGATCACCGTGGAGCATTTGGGCATGATTTCCTTCCTAACCTTTCGGTTTCTTTGTTTTTTTTTTTTTTTTTTTTTTTTTCTTGCTGTCTCTTTTAAGTGCTGTGTAAGTGCCCAGCGGTGAGAACGCATGCAAATCAAGCCCAACCAGTGTAATGATTTTTTTTTTTTTGACATCCTACCCCAAGAGACAGCAAAACCCACTCTATCATATTTTAGACTGCCATGTCTAGAGTCTATATGATGCTTTCAAAGCGCTTAAGCGCAATATCAGAAAGTACCGAATCATTCACGTCATATATTGCACGCAAACACACATTTTTCCTACAACTCAGTCTTGCCATCGCTCTTCTCGGCCTTGGATGGGAGCCTCTCCTTCAAAAAGCTCTCAATGTCATCCAGCTCCTCCAAGCAAGCCGAGTGTCCCATGCCCCTGAAGCGCTCCTGTTAGCATCAACTCAAGAAATACTCAAGAGGCAAAATGTTAAAAAAAAAAAAAACTTACGGATACGTCTTAAACGTAGCATTAAATCCCAATCCCTTCAGCAAGTCGTATGACTTCTTCCCCAACTCATGATTCACAACCTGATCCGCATCGCCGTGCGCCATGAAAATGGGAGTATCCTGGTTGGGAGCGGGCTTGGGGACCAGGTCCGCAAACTTGAGGCTCAAAAGCAAGTAAGAAGACAAGCCGATAATGCCCGCCAGCTTGTACTTTGCCGTGAGGCCCGAAAAGATGCTCATGGCGCCGCCCTGCGAGAAACCGCCGATGACGATACGCTCGGGAGGAATCCCGGCATCAACCTCCTGCTGGATCAGACCGTGGAGATACTCCTTGCTGACTAGAATTCCCGTTTCGTCCTCGTTCTTGCGGAGCGACTCGGCATTGCCGTCGATTGTGTGCTGGGGGACATGTTAAAAACATGGGGGGAATTTTTATTTATTTTTTTTTTTTAAAAAAAAAAGAATGTTGGAAGAAGAAAAAACGTGTGGAGGTGGCTTACAATATCATACCAGCCCGGCATCCTCATACCCCAGTTGCAGGTGATGGGAATTGCGGGAGCGTTGGGGAGGATGAACTTGACTTCATCGAGACGTTGGCGCCGGCGCCAGTTCTCGACGGCTCCAGCCCAACCTGCGCCCGTGTCGCCGAGACCGTGGATGAAGATTACCGTCGCCGTGTGTCTGGCCGTGGCCGGAAAAAGAAGGGGGGGGGATCGGATAATGGCCGACATGTTTGAAAGGCCCCGTTTTTGCTTTTTGATGTGGTTGACAGGGATAATCTTTCAAAATCCGGACCCGGATACGGAAGGCCGCGAATCAGGTCGGAGGTGAAAGATAGGAAGACTTTGGGGGGGGGAGGGTTCTGCGGGTGGTATGGTACTGACAGATTTGGCCGGGGAAGGGTGCGGGGAAATGTTAGGGAACTTATCGCTGTCGCGTAGTGATATCTGTACTAACAATACTTAATGTGTCAGAAGCGTAAATTAGTTAGTATCCTTAATAGAGCAGCCAAATATGAACCACGGGCATGATATATTCCTCTTACCGACAATGAATGCCGTGAAACTGGGCACATCTTTTGCTTACCAAATATCGAGACATTTCTTACCAAAGCAGTGACAAATTGGAGCCCACGATTCCGAAGATCGGTTTGTAAGATTATGTAAATTTGTAAGGTAATTATCCTTTGCTGTATCTTTCATCCCCCTTATTTCCGTAACAAATGTGCAGACTAGTAGTGCAGGTCAATGAAAACGGGATTTCCTCTTTCGAAAACGTGATGATTATAATTACCTAGGTAGTTTAAAAGTTGATTGGAGCTCCCAATATCACATCTCGAATAAATACTTCCCGCAATGTTCGACACTTGGGTTCTACGACGTCCCACATTCTTCATTCTGCCAACCCTTGTTATCATCCTGGCTTTGCTCACCAGTTCGTTGTCCCCTCTGCTGCTTCGAAGCCTACCCGTGGTCTTCTCGTCCCTTGCAACCAAACTCAAGGACTATTCTCCCCCCTTTAACAACATCAAGAGAGGCATATCATCAACGACGGAGACAACAACAACAACCTCAACTTCAACCATTAATACTGCTCCCCCCGTATCATCCATCATGCCCAGAACACCAGTTTACTTCTTTTCTCACGGCGGCGTAGGTTTTTGGTTTTTTATTACCCCTTTTCTTCATAACCCCCCCCCCCAACAACCCCCCCCCCCCCGGTCTCACTAACACAAAATTTCTCCCACCAAGCCTGACGTCCAATACAACACCGCCCACCCGGTCTACCCGGTCCTCCAGCGCATCGGCAAGGAAATCACCCAAAAGGTCAAACCCAAAGCCGTCGTGGTCTTCTCCGCCCACTGGCAGTCCCCCTCGGCCGACGAGATCCACCTCAACAACGCGGTCCTCACCGACCTCATCTACGACTTTTACGGGTTCCCCCCCAAGTTCTACGAGGCCACTTTCCCCTCGACCGGATCCCCCCAGCTCGCTTCCCGAATCGTCTCTCTGCTCTCCGAGGCCGGGATCCCCGCGAGGGGGCTCAAGCGCGGCCTCGACCACGGAGTCTTTTCGGGCTTCAACGTCGCCTTCCCTCCCGAGTCCAACCCGCTCGGCTGCCCGCTGGTGCAGGTCTCGCTCTTCAACTCGGAGGACCCGGATGCGCATTACAGGCTCGGCCGGGCCGTGGCGCCGCTCCGCGACGAGGGCGTCGTCATCATCGGGACGGGAATGACGGTCCACAACCTGAGGGACATGAGGTTCGCCGCCGGCCGGTCCGAGCCGCTTCCCTATGCTGTTTCGTTTGACAATGCGCTCAAGGAGGCGGCCGAGGCCGATCCGTCGGTGAGGCAGGAAAAGATGCGCGAGGTCACAAAGAGACCTGATGCAAAGCAGGCGCATCCTTGGATGGACCACCTGATGCCTATTCACGTCGTTGCGGGCGCCGCTGGCGAGGACAAGGGGAAGCAGACTTGGACCTTGCACGAGGCGAGTTTTGCGTGGGCGCAGTATAGGTTTGGTGACTTGCCCGAGGAGGAAGAGAAGTAATTGGAAGGTGCCTTTTGTTTTGTGGCCCCCTTTTGTTTTGTTTTTTTTTCTCCGTTTGCACGAAGAAAAGGAGAGCAGGACGCGGATAGAAACTTCCTTGGAAAGCCGGATGTTCTGATCAAAGACGGAATAATCATGTTTAAACTGATACCCACCGAATAGCATCTTGATAAATCATCATCTTGACAAAAGTGATTAAATTTCACCTTAGCCCTTCAATTATCAATAATTCTTCTGTTGCCAGTTCGCTGTGATCTGATATCTACCCTAGCTTGCGCTCCAATCGAGCAGTTCCGCTCTTCACCCCTTGTTAACTACTTCTTACAGCAATGAATCAAGAAGATACCACCCAGCCCCCAGCCCAAAAAAACATGCACAGGTAAGAAAGCACCCATTACTTCCCATTCTCCGATTCCATGCCTATAATGATATTAGTTATTTCCCATGTTTCAACCATAAGCTCCCTAAATAACCACAGCAACGGTATCATTCATCACATCGGATAGATCCCCGAGGAAAAAGCTGGACAAAACGGCCACCCCTCCAAATACCAGACTGCAGTAATAAACCCACGGATAGGCCATCGAATACGCCACTTGGCCAGCAGCAACGATCTCACCCCATGCCTTCTCGTTAACCCCGGGAAGATATCTTATCTCATTGAGCAACGATTCCCCCGTTAGTCCAATGATTTCTCCAATGATCTTCACGTCATGAATCCCGGCTTGAACGCAAGCACCCCCGACAATCTCCGTCAACAATGGGACCAGCTTCGCAACGAAAACGTTGTAATAAATCGTATATCCGATTGCGCCACCAACAATCCGAACCGCAATCGTCAGAGCTGTGACGGTAGCTATCACCTCGCTTGGGCAGATGATAGTCGTAATCATCGAAGCAGGGACCACTATCCCTCCAACCCCAAGCCCCGCAAAGAGCAAGATCGCATAGACCGATTTGATGTTGTCGAGTCGGGCAGCTGCAAGTGACCCGCATCCAGCAGTCATCAACACCGACGATCCAAACAGAATCCACTTGATGTTGCCTCGGAACCATGACAGCAAAAACAATGAGATGACACAGCCGCCCAGGATACCGAACGCAAATGGCATACCGCGGATCCCGACTCCGACGGGACTATTGATCAGAGGAATCAGTCAGTCCAAAGGGATCATGACACACGCCATGAAGACAACAATCTTCGACCAGACAACCAGGAAATGGGAGGAGGGGAATGAACTTACTCATGTCCATAAACATTATAAGCCTGGCTAGGCCAAAGCATCAGGACGGAAAAGAAATTCGCCCCGGAAATAAAAGTAATGATGAACGTCAACCCGAGCGTCCAAGGATGCTTCCCCATGTCCCTAGGGATCATGGGTTTTCCGGCCCACCTCCACTCCCAAAACCCGAATAGCGCCAATGCTAGAATTCCCAAAATGAGCGGGCCCAGGACCTGAGCACTCTTCCACGGTATCTATTTCCACTGTTAGTTACCCTTCGTCCGTCCATCGGCCTCGAACAGAAACCGTACCTGGTAACCACCTGCCAGCAACCCAACCTCGACGGCCACCAATCCCAGCATCGACAATACTCCCCCAATGAAATCCATATCCCCCAATATCTCCCTCTTGTTTCTCCTGTCCCCTTGCTCTTGCTCACCCGCCGCTCCCCCATTTGCGACCCGAGCCCGTCTCGGGGGCGGAGGGTGATAAAAACAAAATGTCATTATCAACCCGATAAAAGCCCAGCCCCCTGTGACATAAGAAATGCTCCTCCACCCTTCTGAGCTAGTGCTTGCAATCAGCTGCGCGTACAGCACCGAAGGAATAAAAGGCAGCATGGTAATAATCAGCCCCGCAACGTAGTAACCTCGCTGCTTGACGGGGACCAGTTCCGCGGTACCCGCCAGCGCCGTGAGTTCGTTTATGCCTGTTCCCGTGCCCGAGATTGCCATTCCCACTTTCCGTACGTTATTATCATCAGAAGCAAGTCTCTATGTTTGAGGGACAAGGGTATGGGGCAGAACTTACAAATGAACACCCACATCTCTTTAGCAGTTCCGCAAACCGCTTGCCCAATAATAACAAGCATCGACCCCATCAGCGCTGCGTATCTCCGCCCAAAGAGATCCGAAAGTGCTCCAACGAAGGGCGCTATGGCCGCTGTCGCAAGCAGGTTGGCCGAGACGAACCAGACCCAGTTGGCTGCGCCATGTAGAGAGGAGTATATGTGGATCGGGGCGCCAGCTGCGACCAAGATGTCAGTAAATATGTTAAGAAACTAGCAGAAATAAAAGGCGTACCAAACATGTACAAAGGCACCTGAGCATTCGACCACATGCATGCTAGGGCGGCCATGGCCAGCCAGCGGCGCAGGTTATTCTGGACGTTACTGATCAGCAAAGTCTCCATCATCTCATCAGTTACGACATGCTGTCCTCCCGTTATATTTTGGCTGCGGATTTTGTCATGTTTGGGAAGCACAGTACTCACCGGCTGATTCTTATTTTCGTTCCCAGCGCCATGATCACCAGGCCCAGCGTCGCCCTGTATCACACCTCCGCTTCTAGCTACTCCTCCTCCTACAGTCCCGCTAGTAATATCGACAGGTGCCTTGGCCCTCTGATCCTCCATAGAAATTGATTGTACCCTCACCAAGGTGCTCAGTCGATTAGTGGATGATTCTTCTTGCTGAACAACCTGGCCCGGATGGGTCGCCGTGGAGGCCGAGCAAGTCGAGGGTTCTCTGGTGGACTGGGATGCCATTTTTTTGATGGTACCTGATCTCAGCTCGAGAGAGAAAAGAAAGATTTGGGAATTGTTGGCTACCAGGGAAGTGATGCGTGGTGAAAATATATCACAAAGTATACCTAAGAAGAATAAATCTGGGGGCCCTCTAGCCCAGTAGCCCACTTTGACCCGGTACCAAGGGCCATGCAAGACTTAGTGTGATGCTGATTTGAACTTCAGATAGTGAGAGAAGTGTGGGCCGCGTGCTTATGTCTCGGAGCATGAGGCGGAAGGGAGAAGAAATTGAGCTGAGAAGAGAAAGAATGGAAGATCAAAACGGGTTGAATATCTGGTGATATCGAAAAGATGTCGAATGGTTGGTATAAAGAATATACTTTGGCGACCACCGCTTGCTGAAAAAAAAAGGCGTTGGGAGTTGGATCACCGAGTACTGACAGGTTGTGATTAAGGCCACCGGTTTGTATGTACCTGAACATAAAGAGTTTCTCAGGAAGGAAGGCATGGGGACACACCCACCTGCCTTACCGAAAGTTCGTGTGGGTTCCTCCAGTTGGTATGCACAGTAGGTACCTCTAAAAGCACCCCCGACCCTCCTGCTCCAAATTCTTCAGAAACAATCTATCTCCAAAAGATTTCAAGGTTTTTTTCGGGGTGAACCTGACCGCTTCGGAGGACCTTCCGCCGGGAAACTGACGGGAACGTGAACAGCTGCGTTCAAGCGATAATATAGGCCATGCAGGTTGGGTGACCACGGGATGGGATCTGCTAACAGGTCATTGGTTCACAACATGGGAACTGGGAAAAGCTTATTGATGTCTCACTATGAATGAAAGGGATCCCATATGTATTGAAGTTATGATACTCGGATGTAAATGGTAACAGGCACAGCTGGCTCTGTAAACCACATGGCAGAGGTTGAGACCTTGTATGCGGGGGCATGTAGGTATTCTTTACCATGGTTGTCCGAGACAGCCAGACGCCACGCTCCTCCTCCCAAGAGTGCACCTACTTAGTAGGCAACGTCCCGGCGTGCTCGCTATAGCAGTTCGTGAGTGCGAATGTGATTGGAAGGAAAGGACACGGGTGAAACCTCAAGTGCATTTCCATGAGTTTTCCGAAGATTGGTCACGACCAAATTACTCATCTCATCGCTGCTTTGAATGATCCCGGCGGCCAGGGATAAAAGTGAACCAAGGAAACATGCACACATTTTCCAATCCGTTGTGTAAGGCCCGCTTCAGTTCAGTCTTGCCCTCCTTCTCGGAAACCGAGGGAGATGGCGTGGCTTGTATGATCTCCTTTTCCCATCCATGATCCCAACCGGCTTTCGCAAAACCGATAGCTCCACGTCTCTTGTCTCGGTGACACGACAGCTGCAATTAGATACCGGTAATTACGTGCGAGAGCAGTTGAAGAGGACCTACTTGGCTTTGGCACCGTTGAGTCCAATGCGTTTGGGTGAGCGCCATGGCTGTCTCTTTTGACCGTGATTCGTCTGATCACGGTCGATTAGCCCCCCACTCCTCCGCCAGACCGTCTGCTCGGCCGAAGTGGCTTCTTTCCGTTGTGGGAAGGAACCGTTTTGTTTCTGTTAGCTTAAGACTAGATTGATAGTCTGGGGAAGGTGGAGGCCGAGGTTGGCGTTGAGCCATCTGGGGATTGCCAAAAATTGGCACATACACTTGCCATTCAGATCTGGTCTCCAATGTTGTCCACCCCTGTGAACTCCGGGGTAAGACCCCATCACTCTTACCGTTTCCTTCCTTGTTCAGGTCGCTCAACACATTCAAAATTTTAATTACCCTCACCGCTCATGACAGCGATGCAAGGCCTGTTCGGAAATTTCACCACGGGCACGATCGGAATGCCCAAGCCGAGTTTAGAAATTTCGTCACACCTTCCTGTTGAGGGCCCATAGCTACTTGGCCGCGTATCACGAAAATTCCGTGGCTGCTTGTTGATGTTGGATTTGAAAGTAAACAAAGCACGAGCTGATCGTGTCGATTCTTCTTTATCGTTGACACGGTGGAATCGCGGTGATTACTAGACGGGATCTATGAAACCAAATCCACAATGCCCAAGACTCTACTCTCAGGTTGATGATCAGCAGCCCATTACGCAGAGTTCGCCAGAACTTCATCTAAACTTTGCTTGCCTGTCATACCTGTCAGGCAAAAATGTTTGCGTTCCTCCCACCGTCTGAAATTTCTTCCGTCACGGCTAGCTGGGCTCCTCTTGTGCCCAGCCTGAGACCTACATTTTTCTTTTTAGATTTTTCGGGACCGACCAGTTGAATTGAGAAACTGTAAAACTCTTCATATTAAATCATCTCGGATTATATCTTCATATCTGCTTTCCCACGATCTGATAAATTAATGCGCTACACGACATGAATCATCGGGGAAATGTTTACCAGACATATACTCTCTCTTGTACTAAGAATTTCCAAACAAGGCCACGCACGAATCAACATGGTTACTTGCCTATTGAGTACTGATTTCATGTTCTAGGAGATGATAAAAAAAAAAAAAAAACAGAAGAAGAGAACTCTGGTTCAGCTTAGAAGCAAGTCCTAATCACTCAATCAAATCGGTGTTTGCCAGCCCCTTTTTTTCGGGCCCGACGTGGGGTCAGCACCTACAACTAAACCCCCCCCCCCCCGTCGATGAGAGTCTTCCAAAAATGGGGAGTCAAAAGAGCTTCGGAAGTGAAGTTTAATGTAATTCGCTACATCTCTCACTGTCCTTGGTGACAGGGGGGGGGGCAGCTAGCAAACTTGACCCCTCGAATGATAAGAGACGAACAAGGGAGGTAGCCCAGGTTCAATACCTACGAGGGTAGATAAACTTTTCAAAAGGTAACGTATTTCTCTCCAGTAGTTGGTGTTCACGGAAAAATTATTTGCAAGTAAACTGCTTTTTGGACATGAATTGTCTGATTTAAGTCTTTTCTGATTTCTGAGTTCACTTTTATTTCTTGTTTATCATATAGATAAATAACGCTCCCCAATCAATTTCATTCCTCGCCATGTAAGCCGTTCTTTTCCTCTCCATTCAACTCATCATTACCTTCACACATGGTTGGGGCTGCCTCAACCATCCCACCAAGAACACATCTAAGACCAGAGATTACACAGCAGAGCAAGGCAAAAAACACTAGGCAAAGTTGAACCTTTGAGGTTTAACTACCTCTGAATTTAATAGCCATTATCATATATTTTAAACGCTGTTACGCTTCCATCATACCTCCAGGGTGTTGCCAAACTTTTGCCTCTTTTCATCTCCTCATCTATTGCTCCGGTCGGGCCGTGGCCTGAGACTATTAATCCGGACTCTCAAGGATAAGCTGAACGGAGCTAAGTCTTTATGAACAAAAGCGATGAAATGGAGGTTTCACACCTTTTGTAGGTGGTCGGCAAGCTTAATTGTCTTTTTTTTTTTTTTTTTTGGTGTCAGTACGTCAGTTACAATCTAATAATTCACCTTGAAATATGCTGCTTCTCCAAGGATCGCTTCACTTTGCGAGTATTCCACCGAGATCAACCTCCCTTCCCCTCCCCCCCGCAAAGATATTGTTTTACACCAGACTTCAGCAATCACTAAAGCAAGATGAACATGACCAACAGTAAAAAACCTGATAATAATAAAAAACTAAAAGCCATGTTTAGGGTATATAAAGAGTGACACACAAACATGTATAATATATATGGATCTCTTCTTCTTCTTCCCTCTTCACCCCTCCCCACTTCCAAATCTAACTGTATTCTCCGACTCATCCTTTCAATCCCATCCAATTTCTTTAATCAATCCAATCAAACATTTAAAACATACCAGAAAACCAAAAAAAAAAAAAAAAAACCCGTCATACTTTTACAAAACGTACAACAACAGCAACGAACTTTCGAACGAAACAGAAAGAGAAGAAGAAGAAAAAAACAGCAACCCTATCTCTGCCGTTGAAGGGAGGGTTATGTATAGTAACATATAGCTCGCCTCGCCCTGTTGATTATTCTTTTCTCTAAAAAAAATAATAATAATAAAACGCATCCAACCAAACCAAACCACCCCAGGGGCTTGACCCCAGTCTTTGTTCTTTTACCATAAACAAAACAAACTGCTATGCGGTTAGAGTTCAATCCCCTCTTTCGTCAATTCCTGGTCTTTAGAACGCCAAAACTTTGCTCCACCCTGTTCGAACGAATCGAAAAAAAAAACTAAAAAAAAACTCCAGTACCGCATGAAAATGAAAACAAGAAAGAAAGCAAGGGCGGTAAGGGTTACAAGATTGGAAGAGAAATAAGACCGTAATAAAGAAAAGGAAGCAATGTGTGCTCGATATCGTGGTTGTGTGTGTGTGTGTGTGTGTGTGTGTGTGTGTATGTGTGTGTGTGTGTGTTTTGATGACAAAAAAAGTAGAAAAACGACGTGAGTATGTGCGTATTGTACGCGTTGCGTGCGTGCGTGTAGTATAAAGCAAGAGAAACAAAAAAAGGTTAAACGGCCTCCCCTCTACTCTCCGGCATCTGACTGGCGCCACTCATCCCCAAACCAGCACCAAACGACCCAGACTTCTTCATCAGCGTTCTCGGACCCTGAAATCCTGTCTCTTGTCCCTGCTGCGGTGGTGTCTTCCCCACATCCTGCATCTCCATTCCTTCCTTCGTTTCCACACCTCCACCGTCCACGTTCTTCTTCTCCCCATGCTCCCCTTTCATATCCCTCCTCCTCATAGCCCCAAACCTCTGATCGCCACCAGCAAACTCCTTCTTGAACCCATAATAAGTAGGCGGTCTCGGCCTGCAGAGAACCACGAACCAGTTCTTGAACCAACTTCCCTGCGTAAAAGCCCTATACCGATCCTTTTTCACGAATTTGTGCGAGTTTAGGTACTCTCGAGTCGTCTCGCCCCTAGCCATCAAGAAAACATGGTACCCCGTCAGCGCGGCGGGATAAAGGAACGCCAGGAAGCCATAAATAACCATCGCGAAGGGGACACGGAATTTGGAGATCGAATCGCCGAAGGAGGCTCCTTCTGTTCGGTTCATGTAGACTAGGATTTGGGCAAGGGATGCACCGGCAAGATAGAGGCCCAAAAACGTGGCGCTGGAGATGAAGGTAAAAAAGTATCGGTAGTTACGACGCCCCACGCAGTTGTTGAGCCAGACGCAGTGGTGGTCTTGAGTTTCTACGCAGTTGTCGCACAGCCGGCAGTGGTGGGCTCTTGGCGGACGCCAGATCTGGCAGGTTCGGCAGTATTTAGTAGGTACTTCCATGGCTGCTGTTGAGCGTTCGGCTGATTTGATGAGCGTCCATTCCGTTGTCGGCGGGCCTGGTCGCCAGGGGTCATCGTTTTCTTCTGGCGGAGGGAATCGGTGAAGATTGCGAGGCAAGATTCCCGGGTCTGAGGCGGACGCGTGCAAGAAGGATGAGACGCAGATGTAGTAGAGATATCCAAAGGTTATCGGGACGGCGGGGGAAATGTTGTGCCATATCCAAGAGGCAGAGAAGATGAAGAAGAGGATGCCGGGGATGACGACTAATGAACCGGTAGCGATGTTTACTGGTTTATGTCGAGTGTTTTGAAGGCGGCCGCCGATGCAGAAGACCGTGTTGCCTTGGAAGTACTCGTAATTGTGTCCAAGACTTTGCTTGGCTTTTTCTATCTTGGAATGCATCTCCCCGTCATGATTCGGTGGTGGCAGTTGAGGTGATGAAGCAATAGAGTCCAGCTTCTCGCCGCCTTCCATTTCTCGGTTGCTTCCTCCGGAGTCGCCTCGAGGCATGAGAAAAGAGGATCGCAAAGATCGAGGGGTTCGAATCGGGGTAGGCACGTTCACCTCAGCCTTGTAGTTCTTTGACATGTCAAGGGTGAGCTGCCTCCCATCTCCGGGCTTTCTGTGAAGAGGGCGCACACTATCCGTCAAGCTGGAGTTAGCTTGGTGGCCGTGAACCGGACTCGTGTTGGCAGTTCGACGGTCGTAAGTGTCTTGCTCGGTGTATTCAGTGCCCCTGGAAGGCGGCCCTCGCATCACGTCTCCCTCCTCGACGGACTGTTCTACTAAATGGGCGCCGGCGCCCGAGGCCACGCTGTCACGAGCCGGATCGTGGACCTCGTCTTGAGATACGAATTGGCGGTTCATTGTCGTTGGTCTTGCGAGACCCCGTTGCGCTTGCAATTTCTGGGAGCTCATGGGTCGGAAGAAGGCATGCGACGTAAGAGATGGGACGTGACTCCTGGTTGTTGAACTTCCTGGTCGAGGTGCCGTTGACGAGCTTCCAACACTCCCACGCTTTCCCGATAACCCCCTTCGAAGAGGCGTGCCCTGCGCCCAAGGGCCCCTTTGCGACATTCCTGTTCTTGCAGTGCCCGGTCGCGAACTGAGGTCCGAGTAGAAGCCGCTCCTCCTCTGCGCGCTATGCCTCCTGTGCGTTTCCGTGTCCCCGCCATCATCGGTCATGATATCTGTCATTCGTGAAGAGATGATGCTTGGAGGCGCAGCCGGGAAGGAATCATCTGGTACTGATGTGGGAGAGAGAGCTCTCGGGGCTCCCTCTCCAGTTGCCATGATTACGGTCGAACGTGCCGAATATCTGCTGGGTCGATCGCAAAATGATCGCTGGATGACCCGGGTTTCAGGTGTGCATATAACTGGTTCTGCGCTATAACATTTCTTGCTGGTTTACGATCTTGGAAAATGGAACGGATTCGTCGTGATGTGATTGTGTCGTGTGTGTGTGTGTGTGTGTGTGTGTGTAACTGCTGTACACGGGCTAAAATAATTCAATTATTTCCTCTTTCTGCTATAATTCGGGGTCCGGGCGCGTCAAGCACACGGCTGGCTGCGGATTTGCGGATTGCAGACGGTGGGCGGATGACGGCTTGATGTCAGTTCTGCGTGCAGCCAATCCACCATAACCACAACTCCTGAACTGAGTAATGGATTCCAAGTTGGTTCGATTTTGTTGCGAAATGAGCGGACGGGTTATGACAAGACTGTATTTGAAAACGGTGGGGGAAAAAAAAAAATGAGCGACGAAGAATTACAACTAAGGGAGAGGGATTATGGCTGCGCCGGTATCATCAAGGACCACCACACCTTCCAAAAGTCAAAGAAAGACCGATGGGAATTTTCTTTTCTTTTCTTGGTTCCGTTGTCTCTTCGCAAAGTCGATGATTTGGATGCTCACTGGCTGAGGGGTGGGCCGTGCCATCCTGGGGCTTGGATCGTTGTCTTTTCTTGGTTTGCGCAGCCGAGCCAGCCAGAAGGCAGCAAAGCCCCGGCACTGTGGGGGTGATGCATTGCGCTCCATCTTTTTTGGGTTAATTGCGCTGCGTCAGGTTGCCCCTGAATCCAGTGCAAACGTTCAAATATCACAAAGGTTTCCTCTGCAATGGTACCTTGCATAATGCTGGGAAATCAAAATTATATGCAAACATCTATTCGTCGGTTTGGACATTTGGTTCCTCTCTGCCTACCTTACCGCTAGAGGTGAGGTGACCTGATCTGCGTTTGACAGCAAATATGGAAAAATCCTGTGTGAGAGCACGGAATACTTTGGCCACAGCATCGAAGTGTGACGAAAAGGAGCATGTGCCCGCTCAAGACCTGTGATGCAACCCGACAGCTGCCCGAGGTGTGACACTGTTGAGAGCGGAAGGGCACTGGGGCAGGACCGTGTCCCTGCGCAAGCTCAGTTCGGTCGGACAGAAAAAGGCGCGGGGAAGTGTGTGCCAAGGGAAGTCAGCCCAGACAGCTGGGAGAGGCACATGCCAACTGGTGAAGCTGACATTTGCCGGCTCTCCCTTCGATTCCGACAAATTATTGGCCGGAAGACTCCTTGAAATAAACAGCCAATGACGGCACACTTCCCTTGCCTTACGTAAGTATTTTTTCCGCCAAGCATTTGGAGCTCCCACCTTGACGAAATCGTATGAGCGCCTTGTATCGTCATGAGAAGCCAAGCAGGATCCTAAAGCTCCATTTCCGTCACCATCGATTACGCCCGTCTGCCCCGACAACACCACCAATCCGCCCCCACACTCAGCAGCAATGGCTTCCCTCATCGCCCGCAGAGCTTTCACTACCTCGATCCGCCGGTTCGCCGCCTCCGGTGAGCAGAAGGCCGGCGAGCAGGCCCTCAAGAGCGAGTCCAAGAAGAACCCCGAAATTCTGGTGCGTCAGATCATATGCCGACAAAATACACATTACGACGACGACAAGTACAGAGATTTTAACCGAAGGCGTAATGGATAGGTTCTCGGCGGTGTCATGGTCTGCGCTTTCGCCGGTGCCGGCCTCTACTTTGGTCCGTATCGTCGTTTTTATACCTCTCTTTCACCCACACTCAAGCTCTCAAGCTAACATCTATATGTTACCTCTTTTTTTTTCTGCTTCAAGGCCGCACCCCCACCACGTCGACTTCGGAGAGCACCGTCCCTCTTGCCAAGAACAGCATGCCTTGGGAGAGCGGCGCGACCGAGGGCAAGTACCAGTACTACCCCGGCGGTGATTCCAGCGCTGCCCCCAAGGATGCCCCCAGCGCCGTCAACGTTGTCGTTGTCCCCAACGTGAACCTCCCCAAGGTACGAGCCTACAACATCAAGAACGCGAGAAAAAGGGAGGTGGAAGGAATACTGACGTAGATAAAAACAGCACCTCCACGAGAAGTACAACAAGTGGGGCAAGGAGGGCTACTAAATACCTTATCCGCATATCCTTGATATTGAAATCGAAAAAAGTCGGGAAGGACGAAGGTCCCGCGCAAAACAGCAGCAAGTGAACGATGGCCCCTTGGATGAGGGGAAAAACACATCGTTTGTACATAAATATCTGGGCGGTCCTGGCTGAAAAGGATTGATGCATGATCTTTGGGGGGTTTTGCGGAAGAGTAGTAGATTCGCAATAAAGCTTATTTTTGGCTTGAATTGAGCTATCTTTTCTTTGTGGCCCAGGAGGAGGAGGCTCAAAAACGTTCACTTCGTGATGCTTTGTCTGTACCAGACCTCGAGGATTCCATTGTCCATTGTCCATCGCCACAAAAGTTTCTGTCTCCAGCGGCAAGGGATACGAGATCATTTTCATAATTGGACAAAGATGCCGTGATGTCCCACCTAACACAGGATAAGTTCGCTATCAGTTCCTCCGAGGCTTATTTCATTATGCAGCGACTGGGATAACTAAATACTAAAAACCTCCACCCAATCTATGGGAGCGGAGAAATCTTTCCTCAAAATCCATAACTCTTGGTGTAACGCCAATCAAATGCAGTAGGTAATTCCATCTGTCCCCAACAGCGGCATGTTAAGGAGATAGGGGTATTATTCATCACTATGTTGCAGAGTCTTTTTCATTTGATCTCCATCATCAAATCCTAAGTGTGCCTCGCAGCAGCTGCAGCGAACTGCTCTGCCTGCAAACGCTCCAGCTCCTCCAGCGTCATGCCACTCTGCTCGAACTTGTTTGCCTTCTTCTCACGACCCTGCTCTCCCGTGGTTAGCAAATATAACAAAACGATAAAAAAAAAAGTGTAAGGCGGTTCACCTTTTGGACCTCCTTGTGTTCTGCAGCTGCCTCCAAGACCGCAGGAACATAATCGGCGAAGCCGAGCTGCTCGAGCGCCTTGGTGATGTGGTCGCACGCAATCGTCTTTTTGGCCTCCTTCTCTGATATCTCGTTGGCCTCGGACGAGATGAGCGTGATGAACTCGACACAGCATTCTATGAGAAGGTCCCGCGCCTCTTTGGAGAAGGCGATGCCGACTGACGAGGGAAGAATCTCGCTGACTATCTTTTGGACGGTTGCTATGTAAAGTTAGCATATCTTAAGTTGTTACTGAAAGTGGTGGAAAGCCTCGGCTAAGTGCGAACGGTGCAAACAAAAGAAGTCGAGGTGGCCCAGTGCACTCACCCTTTGGCAAAGACAAGTCGTCATTCCCTGCAGCGGTATTTGTGTTAGCGAGACCGACTTGAAAAGACATCTAATGCTGGCATGTGCTCCTGTCTCAAGCGAACGAAGAAAATACCAGAGAGGCCATTATCAAAAGCTTCCCAGTAGCGGGTCGAACGAGCGACATGGTTGTGATGAGGCGCCATGCTGTCGGCAATATGAGGGCCTAGGGAAGGTTGAAGAGCGTATAGTTTGTTTTGTTGTATAAACAAACAGATGAACAAGAATAACTTAATAGGTGAAAAGTAGACGTCGGCAACAACAAGCCCAGTACGGCTTATTGAGGTCCTTGATGGCTCTTTCTGAATGGACAACAGAGGCATTATGCCAGTATTTGCCAAGTGATTTTAACGGGAAAACTCCAGCACTCATTCAACAGACTGTACAACCTCTCATCATCACGACACAATCCGCTGGGAGGTGCTACTTCATCCTTGAGATGAAACTTGTGGAAGGTTGTGACAGGCCTAGGTTCACCTGAATGAGGACCTGCATGAGGCGAACCACGATGATGATATGGCGTTATGAAACAACAGGTCCTGAAGGAAACAATAAATAGAAAAAACATGTACGAACCTCCAATCTCGTGGTCTGACATGCTGATATATATGGATGGGATATACGGCGTATGAATAGCGGGGTGTAATAATTACGAGGACCTTTGATGACGCTGAGGCGGGCAACTTTAATCGATATGCCTCGTAAAATGGGGAACGGTCAAATTCCGGAGGACGGGCTGCAAGATGCAAATGGCTAAAAAAGGTATTTATAAAAAGAAAATCAAATAATCTAGCTTTTGTCTTTTTGGTTTTTTCTTTTGTCAAGGTGTTTTGAGATTTTTAGAGACGTAAATCTTTAATGGTTGTGAAAGCATTTTATGCTGATGAGAGAGGCCAGACGTCGCGGGTGTGGGGAGGGCGGCGGGCTACTGTTTTAAAGTTGGTAAGTCTTTATACCTACAATGAACAGGCAGTCAATCACACACAACAGGTGGTGGTGGTTCCTGAATGGGCTTTCCAATTCCCAACCGTGGTTTGGTAGGCTCCACAGCGTGGCTTAGTCGAGAAGACCCCTCCATTAGCCACATGGCCTAAGGTGTTTTGGAAGGCTGAACGGCTCCACCCAGGGACCAGTCCCAGAAGAAAATTTGACCCAAAAAAAGTTCGGAGCTCTTCCAAGACCGAACACAAAAAAGAATCAAACCTGCAGTTACAGGTTCCCTTTTTTTCCTTTCTTTCTCACCACAATCCGACCTGCCAAACACAGGTTGCAACAATGGGCGAGTCATTTATCATGACGCTGTCGTCCTATTTTGGCGACTGGGAAAGATGCCCAATTTGCTTTCAGTAAGGTAAGCTCAACATGTCAATTCTCTCTCCCCAAATCGAACCTCTCTTCCATGATGAAAAACAGTGTCGCCCCAATCATACACAACTATGGTGATTGACTGTCTAGCCAAACGACATATCTGATCTCTATTTTCTCCAACTTGTTTCTCTATCGTTGCACCTTCTTCTGGAACCAAAACTGACAAGTTGCAAAGTCTGTAGATAATATACCACGTACTATCATCAACCCTTCGGTCGATATTCGACGCCGGTGATCTTGACCGCGTGACGACGAAAGCGGCTATCAATTCCTCATTGCTCGATGCGGCAGAAATACGTGCCAAACCTTCCCCCCTGTGGTAGGTTTCTTTCACAAGTAGTTATACATACACACAAACAAACAAACAACATGATGATCAACCTTACGTGCAATTGTCCGAATCCTTTATGTGGATAAAAAACAGACTTTTCATCTTTCGACTGAATTTTGTTTTCCTTTTTCCCAAGCCTATCATTAAACACTCGATGTTATTTGCCGGCCAGCGCGCTTACCATTTCCATCGAAGTAGGTGTCCCGCCATTTTTCTCCCTTCATAGACGATACGTAGAGCAATGACGAGTGTCATCCTGTCCAAGAGAAATACATAATCACTTCAACTCGCCCAGAAGCACATTTATTGTTCCTTCAACATTAGCCAGATAGAAAGAAACAAGGAAAGAAAAAGGAAGATGAAGGAATTCTTTCAATAAAGAGTATTCCTGGTATCATAAAAAATCAATGGCTGAAGTGAATGACCCAGCTCGTTTCGAGGCCAGTTGTCATCCTCTCGTATTGTTCTGTAGACTCGGTACTGATCGTGGTGCGACTCAAAGTAGTTCAACTTCTTGTCCCCCCATCTACGAGAATTAAAAAGAAAAACAAAAACAAAAACATAAGTGTCAGTACCTTGTAGACCCTGATATACAGAAAACGCACCTGTAATGTTTTCCCGACATCTCGGTCGTGGCCCATATTGCTGCCCTTACCAGCAAGGCGGCTACCTTTTCGGGTCTGAGGAGTTTATCTTGCTGGTATAACCTCTCAAACTCGTCTCTTGCTTCGGGGTCCATCTGCTCGCCCGAGTGCCTTCGGATCTCTTCCTGCATGCCGGTGTCGACCGGGTCAGGGCTGATGGAGACGCACTTGATTTTTGGTTCTTCTGCCGCTATGGTTCGGGACAGCTGTTCGAGGGCGGTCTTGGAGGCGCTGTAGGGGCCCCAGGCCGAATGAGTCTGCGAAGGAGCCGAGACGAATATGATTCGACCTCTGGTGCTTCGCAAGTGAGGTATTGCATATTTGCACTTTTTATATTATTATTATTTTGGAGCGGGAGAAGAAGGTTAGAAGTTTTTTTTTGGGGGGGGTTTTTTGGAGTTATAGTTTTTTCGAAAATTTCAAGTCTCATATATTTTTCCCCCTCCAAAACTTCATTATCTAGAGAATCTTTTCATAATTGGGTTATGAAAGAAAAGAACGAAACGAAAAGAAAAAAAAAAAAAAAAAGGAAAGAAAAGAAAAGAAAGAAAAGACTTACGAGCATAACAGCACTAAAGAAATTGGTATTGAAAACGTGCATCCAGTCCTCTTCCAGGCTGCTGTTTTCTACTCTCTTCAAGGGCGGGAGCACTCCGTGGTTGACAATCATGGCGTCGATCTGGTTCCACCTCTGGACTGTAGCGTTTATCACGGTCTGGGCGGCGCCGGGGAGGGTGAGGTTGATGCAGACAAAGTCGACCTGGCGCGGGTACGTCTCCCGGAGGGCCTGCATGGTGTAGAGGTCCCGGGAGACGATCATGACGTGGGCGCCCAGCCTGATGAGGTCGTACGTCATGGCTATTCCTATCCCGCGGCTCGCGCCCAGGACGAGGACCACGGGACGGTCCGGGGCCAGGATCGAGCGGGAGTAAGGGAGGTATATGGGCGAAGAGGGGGGGGAGGAGTTGTTATTCATGATGAAGATGGCGGGCAAGCAAGTTGTGATGGAGGGGAAGGGTGAGAAACTTTTGTGGTTTGTCACGTTTTTGTGTGTAGCCGTATGTGCGTCTATCTTGGTGGCTTGCTTCGTTGTAGGAAATTAAAAGGAAAAAAAGAGAAGAAGGAAAGAAAGAAAAGATAGGAATAGGAGGGGGGTAATGGAAAGGGGTTGGCAGGAAGAGGAAGAGGGGGTGATTTTATGTATTCCTTCGGGAATATGTAAAGTAGCACAGCAGCGCAGCGTTGTTCACAATCTGTAGGAGACCACCACCTCAATCTGAGTCATGGAAGTTATGAGGTGACCTCGTGTAGATGCCAGAGATATGTAGATGGAGGGCAAGACTTAGAGGTGGTGTGAGTGTATGTGTGTGTGTTTGTGTGTGTATGCAACGAGACGGATAAGGACTGTGGAAAAAATAAAAAGAGCAGCCAGCCACCAATTCTGCCCCTTTTTCGGAAATCGGAAAGTCCGGCTAGGTGAACCGAAAAGATGATGCCAGCGGATGTAAAAAGACGTATCTGTCGATTTCCCCAGTTTTCTCTGCCGGCGATTGTGATGGGGGCGTGTAGAGAAGAGACAGAGAAAATCAGCACGAGCGGACGGGGAAGACGGACGGACATATCTAGACTTGGCCCCCGGGGTTCGGGGATGCTGTGGGTGTGAAGCCGGGAGGGGACAGGAGGTAGTTGGGTGTGGTGGTGGTGGTGTAAGACAGGGATGGTGGAGACAAGTAGAGAGCCAATATAGTCATGCAATGTAACTGATGGCGCAGGTCGAAACAGGCTTCCTATTTCCCCGGATTGAATTGAATGGTACACGTTGTGTTCTTGCATAGAAAGCTTTGTTATAGAACAAGAAATGCGATATATGAGCTCCTTGCAACTTGGTTTGCAGTGAGCTGTATCGGGTAACAATCCCGGGGTGGTCGACAGGTAATTACTGGCTACGTCTTTGTCATACCGTTTATGCCCCGAGAACGGTGTTAAGGTCATGGAGAGGGGCCATGTACCTGTGTGCTGCTGTTTGTGTGGATGATGATACCAAACATATGAGAACATCCTCCTGAATGTTTGTTTTACACAATCGGTGTTTTCAAAGAAACTAAAATATTTGAAGCTTCCTTGGATACATTGAAAGTGGAGTATGCTATTTAATTCTCAGTGTTATTGGTGGACTAGGCGTAGCGCAAAGGGCGTATCACTGCCTCTTTTGTAGCGTGGATCTGAGGGGTTAAAAGACTCGAGATACATCGTGGAAGGTCGACTCACCCTTTTCCCGTCTGCTTCTTCACACACAAACTCAACGACCTTGTGTGGTGCAGGTCACAATCAAGGTGCTGCCAAACATCAGCTGCATCATGTCATCCTCCCAATCTTCCACCGCCATCATAGGCGCAGGGATCATTGGGCTCTCGACGGCCTATTATTTGTCCCGATATCAGGATCCATCCTCGATTCACATCATCGAAGCATCCCCGGAACTGTTCTCGTCCGCCTCAGGTTATGCAGGCGGGTTCTTAGCGAAGGACTGGTTCGCCCCGCCGCTTGCTAAGCTGGGTATCCTCAGCTTCAACGAGCACCGTCGACTGGCCGAAGAGAACGGTGGCGAGGACAAATGGGGATACTCCTCCGCAACTTGCATTAGCTATGCCGCATCGGCGGTTGATCGAGACTCAGCGAAGCGAGGCGACGACTGGCTGCGGGACGGCACCAGCCGGGCAGATGCCGCTCCTGTTATTCTCGATGACAGCAACCTGAGCCAGAACCCCGGTTGGTTAAAGAGACGAGAGGGAGACCGCCTGGAGCTGATCAGCGATGAAGGGACGACAGCACAAGTGGATCCCTTGCGGCTCTGTCAGTTTCTGTTGGAGGAGGTTGTGAAAAGAGGCGTGATGCTTCACCACCCCGCCAAGGCGGTTGCCGTCTGTACGGATGGGGAAGGGAAATTGAACGGAGTGCGTGTCCTCAAAGATCTCAAGTCCGGGGGAGACGGGACCGAGTCTGTGGTGCATTGTGACAAAGTGGTCATCACGGCGGGGGTCTGGACTGGCAAGGTGTTTGAGGAATTGTTTCCCACCTCGAATATCAAAGTTCCCGTTCGCAGCCTTGCTGGGCATTCCCTTGTTTTGAGGTCGCCTACATGGGATCCGCAGCTCGAGAAAAACGGTTGCCACGCCGTTTTCACGACAAACGACAGCCAAGCTTTCTGTCCAGAAATGTTCTTCCGTGTTGGGGGCCACCTCTACTTTGCTGGTTTGAACTCGTCCACGATCCCTATCCCTGATGCGGAGGGGGGCAAGGCCAAACCGCACCCTGATGCGCTGGCATCGCTGAGAACAGCGGCGGCTGATATCCTGGGAGCCAGCAATAGCGGTGGTGAGGATGATCTGATTGTCGTGCGGGAGGGGCTTTGCTTTCGTCCAGTCACTCCGTGGGGCCACCCGATCATCTCAAGGATAGATGACCGTGAACTCGGATCAGGTGTCGCGACAAAGGGAGGCAGTGATGGTGGTGTATATGTCGCCAGCGGACATGGCCCGTGGGGGATATCTCAGAGTCTTGGCACGGGGATTGTACTGAGCGAGATGGTGGCAGGCCGTGCAACGAGTGTCGATGTGAGCGGCCTGGGTCTTCGGTGATCTATAGATAACAGCGTAGTAGGTGGTAGTGAGTACCTAGTATCTGAACCTGAAATGTTCGGTCCTTGTTTCACCATTGATTTTGCGCTATAATTAAATATGCTAATATCTCGATTGACATGTCGTCGTCCATTTTGACGAGTTTTTTGAAACTCGAGATACAATGTATCGAAGCTACACAGTAAAATTGGGGTCAAAGCAACAGCAATTGGCTGCAGCGGAGTGGTGCTGTGCCGAGCTCACTGTCAAAGCTTCATTGTCTGTGCAACGGGACGTTCCGATATTGGACCCTTCTTCTGTCATCGAGACTAAGATGCCTTGTTTCTCGCACTGTCCACTCCCGTCCCAACACTGGATGATCGCCGAGTCTCCCGCGGAAGAGCTTGTTGAAAGCTGGGTTTGATTTGGCCGCTTGGCATTTGGCTTATTCGACCAACCGTTCCTACTCGCTAAGGATGAACAGTTTTTCTCTCCAAAAAAATGGAAGAAGAAGAAGAAGAAGAAGAAAATAAAAAAGGGAACAATCAATTTGTCGATTCTCATTGGTTTCCATCTGTCCAGATTTTTGCTGAATCAACCTCATGATGATGCCATTTGCTCGTTGATTCCTTGCCACGCCAAAAGGAGAAATTCATCAAGAGTTGTGATTTTTAAAGGATGGACCAACGCAGCCAATCATCTCATCGCTTTTACCGCCCACGCTTGCATTGAAGTTCCCCGCTTTCGACGACCGGGAACTTGCATGGGGCACTGACCTTGACCGGCCGTGCTATTGCTCCCCTCGTCCACTGCCATTCGCTCGCCAGGCTGCCATTTGCTAAGCCACAGGGTTCTCATCACCGCAAAAAGTTGGAAAGCCCATTTCACATCACACCAACCAGAATTCGCCTATTGGACCTCTATTGGACCTTGGCTTTTCAAAATAGCATTCAAGTGTGGGGAAAGGGACCCGATGCGCCTGTCCGGCTCCTCCATCCGCAGAATTCGAATTGTGTGATGAATGATGGTCGGGGATGAGGGAATTCAGCGATAGGTCCAATCGTCACATCTGCCGGACTTGTCGCAATGGAAACACAGCATGTGTTCTCTCCCACGTTGCCAGCTGCATGTTTGTGCATGTTTGTCTCGGTCTCGGCCGCTTGTGCAACGTTTTGCGCAAGAAGAACCCGCTGCGATAACAGCTGCCGAAGTCGTGCAGGATCTGCGGTGGAATATGCCAATCAAAAATGTTCCCCCAACAGTTTTGCGAGTTATTTCTCTGCTTTTTTTTTTTTGCTTTTCTTATCTCGTTGGCTTTTGCTGGTCTTCTCTTTCGCCCAGTTTTTTTTGGGCCCTTCCTGCTGAACATTTTCTCCATCTTCAAAACCCAAAAGAGGAAACCCAGCACCCACTTTTCTCTCCAGGGGGTTGCCGATTCTGGTCTAACGGCCCCAGAATACCAAGACTCTCTGCAGCGTGACATGCAGTTGATTCACAGCTGGGCGAGCTATTCATCCCAGGAACGGGACGGCCATCAGCCAATATTAAGGTCCAGCCAACCGCTGGACTGAACGCGCATCTCCATCCGGGCTATCGTCATTGTCACCGTCACCCTTTTTTGTTCTTGAAAAGGGACAAGCTTTGAGCCCGATATTGCGGTTCCATCCAAGAGGGACTCGGGAAGGGAATCGCAGGAAGCGAGGCACAGTCCAAGCCTTAATCCCCCCCCCCCCAGTCCACTAGAACGTGACGGGTTTGCGGATTGGCATCTTTCACGTACTGTATTCTTGTTTTTAATATTGCCATTATCGAATTATCGAAAAACTCAAGGCGCTACTCACTCACCCTTCTCCAGCAAAAGAAGGAATATAATATTGCGCGTCTCTCCCGTGCCGCCGGCCCCGCCCCGTCGACTCTTCCTTTCCTCCCGATTCCTTCCCGACGATTGTCTGCGGTGTCTGTCCCATCTCCCCAGTCTCTCGTTTTCCCAAATGGCCCTTTTACGTCGACATTACGTTCTCTAATAATAGTTACCAATCGAGAGGTCTGGCATTCCTCGATTTGCCATTGTCTGGTGCTTCGCTCATTGACGACTGGCCGGCTTCTTTCCTTCAGCTTGTTTGATAATAACGTTTATATACCCACATAACCAATAATGGCCTCACGAGTACAACCGGCGCTCCGAAGCGTCGCCGACGCGTCCTCTCAAGCAATCGCTCAATTAACTAAGCGCATCAGCATCCCGCTCGCACCAAACAGCCCCCCAGGTCTGGTACAGGCGCTCACGTTAGATCCATGGTCCAAATCAGGTAAATATGCCCTGGGCTGGACATATTTTGCGCTCGCTCTAGGAGGGTTGGCGCTGTTTATGAGGATATGGCATTATTGGCAAGACAAGATCCGCCAGGCTATTTACAAGCAGGAGATGGAGCAGCACTTTCGAACCTTGTACAGCTTGGAACCAGACTGGGACAGGTCGGCAGCATTAGCGACAGGGGCAACAGGACAGGAGTCGAGACGGCACTTCTTTCCCGAAGAACAGGGGATCGATGAGAAGAAGAACTTCAAGCCAAAGGCACATTTCTCGTCGGTTGGGTTTGTCAACGACACCTTGGCCTTATTCAGATGGGTCTTTTACCGACCAATGCCGGATATCGTTTGGAGGAAGCACCGATTCACCTTCTCATCATTGGCCGTGTTGAGCACAATGTTCATCGCCACGGCCTTCGTGACGGTGTATTGCTTCCTGCAGCAGCCGTTGTACTGGCAGAGCATCCGATTCGGCTCGCCACCGCTCGCCATCCGATCGGGCATGATTGCCGTCGCCATGACTCCGTGGATCCTGGCAACAAGCACAAAGGCCAATATTCTTACCCTCATCACCGGAATCGGACCCGAACGACTAAACGTGTTTCACCGCTGGCTCAGCTATCTTTGCCTGTTCCTCTCGCTCATCCACATGGTTCCCTTCTACATCCAGCCGGTCTGGGAGGATGGTGGCATGGAGGTGTTTGAGAAGCTGTTCCCTCCTGGCAGCGGCATGATTTACGGTTCGGGTATCGCCTGCATCGTTCCCCTCATGTGGCTATGCGTGGGATCGCTGCCTCTGGTACGGAGAAAGGCATACGAGCTTTTTGTTGTCTTGCATGTGCCAGTGGGCTACATTTATGTCGGCATCCTATTTTGGCACACCAAGAACTTCTTGATGTCGTGGGCCTATCTTTACGCCACCGTCGCCATCATCGTGTTTTGCAATATTTGGCGCTTCTTCAAGCTAAACTGGACTCGACCATGGCGCATGTCGTTCTTGATTGGAGACGAAGCAGCCATTAATATCATGACTGAGGATGCCATCAAAATCACCATTCCGACCCAGATGCGATGGAAGCCAGGCCAGTATGTCTACCTGCGCATGCCAGGCATCTCGGTATTCGAGAACCACCCATTCACCATCTCCTCACTCTGCAGTGAGGATTTCCCCTCCGAGTACGGAGAAGATTATCGAGATTGCGTGCTGGTATTCAGACCGTATGGGGGCTTCACCCGCAAGGTCCTTGAGACGGCCATCGAAAAGGGGCCTTACCACACCTACCGCGCCTTCCTTGACGGACCCTACGGAGGAATGCGTCGAGAGCTTGCCGCGTTCGACACTTGCATCTTGATCGCCGGAGGTAGCGGCATCACGTCGCTGATGTCCCAGCTGCTGAACCTGATCAAGCGCATGCGAGATGGCAAAGCCATCACCAAGAAGATTGTCGTTGTGTGGGCATTGAAGCGGCTCGAGGCCATGGATTGGTTCCGCGAAGAGCTGCGCATCTGCCGCGAGGCTGCACCCCCCGAGAGTGTCACTTGCAAGTTCTTTGTCACATCGTCTATTCGACAGAGCGGAACTATAAACCACCCAGCCGGCCAGCCACATCACGGCCGCGCACCAAGGCCACTGAGCAACATGTTCCACGACAAGCTTGACGGATTCGTAGCAGGCATCGCCAGCAAGCGCAACAGCGCTTTGATCATGTCAGAAGCGCAAGGCAATCCCGAGAGGGAGCGCGAGCTTCGCGCCGAGGACGAGGACCGTATTACCGCCCTTCCCCAACAAAAATACCTCCAACCTCACACCTTCCCACCACCCCCGCCCCCTGGCCCTCCACCAAACAAGACCAACAGGTTATCCATAGCCGAAGAAACCCTCCGCAGGCTCGAAGGCCGTGACGTCGCCGAATCCCAGAAAGTATCAACCGACGGCGGCTCAACCAAGAAGGCCGAGCCTTCAGCAGGGGAATTCCACTTTCCTCCTCTGGCCAGAGAGGCTGCCGCTCCGCACTTTAATTACGCACCTCCGGCAGGTCGGCAACGGTACAGCCAAATCCTCGCAGAGGCTGACCCACGACCAAGCCAAGCTGGCAGCGGCGTTACCGGCGAGCGGCCCGTCACTTCTACCAACACCGAACATCAACAGCCATCGGTAGCGGACGCCGCTGAAGAAACAAATGAAGCCGCACCAGAACCTCAACAACCTCAACAACCAGTCCGTCCGCCAGAGCTCGCACACCTCCGAACGGACGTAGGCGGCCCTTCCCGCCCACCAAGGCCAACGAGCACGTTTGGTCCACCCTCGGGATTCGATTTCGGTTTCCCGGAAACGCCGACCGAGTTCCAGCGCTCCTTGATGAGGTTCGCTTTCCCTGTTCCTCACGAAATCGACGGAGGCTGGAGCGTAGAGTACGGCCGACCGGATCTGGGTTACATGCTTAAGGAGTGGGCCACGGGCGGCCCGGATGGGCGAGGTGTCCTGGGAAGGAGAACAGCCGTATATGTTTGCGGGCCCCCGGCAATGAGAGTAGGCGTGGCCAACACTGTTGCGAGATTGCAAGCCGAGATTTGGGGTGACGATCTGTTGGAGGAGATCTTTTTGCATACCGAGAATTACGCTCTGTAATCGGTTTTTGTGTGTATGTTTATGTATGTATATATGTTTTATCCCACTATTCCTTACGAGAAAGAGAAATGTGAACAAGGGGGAAACTTTGATCGGTAATAAGAAAAGAAACCGAAAGGGTTTGTTACTTGTCCCTGTCATTTTGGGTGTTTTCTTGTGTCTCTTTCTCTGTGTGTGTGTGTTTTTTTTTTTTTTTTTTTTTTTTTTTTTTTTTTTTGTTTTTTTGGTTCTAATGTATCCTCCTATCTCGAAAGATGCTTGACTAGATAGTCTATGATATCATAATTGTTTTCTTTTCTCCGTCAGCTCAATTCCAAGAACAACTTCGACCCCACAATCTCATACATATGCTGACCATACCATATACTTACTATACGTACTCTTTTTCCTCTTGTGTTAAAACCCACGATCATATATACGAATTTACACCATAATCTAGCAGCATGATTGCTTAAATTTTGGTACTTTGATTTCATGATTGAAACCACCCATTTCAAATCTTTTAAAGTCGATATTTCCTTCTTTATTTCTACCCGCAACGGTAAGTCTTGTAATACTTTACTTCTCTTCTTCTTTTTGTTCCTGTTTCCCTTTCTTCTTCAAAATAAAACACGTGTATCTCTTTATATAAATTCAAGAAAACCATTTCCCAGTAACGGAGGGTAACATATCCTCTGTTGCTACCCCTCTTTCTACCATCTCGTCTTTCAGTCCAGCAAGCAAAATGAAAAAAAGGGTCTTCGACTCAATAAAGAGGAGACACACAGAAACGGCAGAATACCCATCATGAACCACCCACACGAACCAACCCAGAACCATATGCGCTTCAAGCAGTCAAATGACGAATCTCCTCTTGCGTGAACCCGAACAAATACAGCAAATCCAGGAGCGTATCCCCATTCAACCTCGCCGAAGCCTCCATCTGCACTCTGGGCTTCGCGTTCCATGCCACGCCCAGCCCAGCAGCCTCCATCATCAACAAGTCGTTCGCACCATCGCCAACAGCCACCACCTGCTCGAGCGAGATACCTTCCTTCTCGGCAATCTCGATCAGCAGCTCCCTCTTCCTCTCGGCACCGACAATCCGTCCCTTGACCTCGCCGGTCAGTTTCCCCGACGTCTCATCGATATAAACCTCATTAGCATGAGCGTAATCGATGCCCAACTCTTTGGCCAACCAGCTGGTCAACGGCAGGAACCCGCCCGACAGGACCGCCGTCTTCACCCCCAACCTCTTGAGCGCTTTGATCAGAGGTCTGACGCCCTCTGTCACGTTCAAGACGGGTCTGAGCTCATCAAAAAGGTTCCCGGGCAGTCCCGTAAGCAATTTGACTCTCTCCCTGAACGCGCCCTCAAACTCCAGCTCGCCCATCATTGCCCTGTGAGTGATATCCGCTACGCGCGCAGCCAGGTCTGGAGGGTCCTTGATGGTTGCCGCAAGCAAGTCGATGACTTCCTGGGTGATCAGCGTGCTGTCCATGTCGAAGACTACGAGTCTGGGGTACCGTCTCCAGAGGGTATCGGCTCGCAACGCGACGTCCACGTTCCATTCCCGCTCGAAGCGGTAGATCATCTCGTGCTTGCGCAGGTCCGCTAGAGGCAAGTAGTCCGCCCGGGGGGCGGGGGAAAGGGTGAGCTCCACTACGGTTGGGTGGCGCTCGTTTTTGTCTCCCGGGTGGGAGTGATCGAGCTTGAGGCAGCGGTGGGAGGAGCTCAGGTCATTGGATCCTGCCGGGAGAGGGAAGGTGGACATGAGATGGAGAAACGCGGCTATGCACATTGGGGAGACGTTTGAGCCGTAAAGGTGGTCGAGCGGTTCGGGCTCGTTGGCGGGGGGCTCCATGGGGAAGGAGTCGAGGCTGGCGGTGGGCGCCATGGTGGGCGGGAGGTCGGTGGTGGACGAGGAAGGGTCGGTAGCGGCCGCGATGCTGCGGGTGGGGGATTGGCCGCCCTGGGGGGAGGATTGGCGCATGGGTGAAGGAATAGCATTGGAGATTCTAGGGAGATTGGATTTGTAGAACAGGGTCGCGATGAGACGGTCGGTGATGCCTCCTGCGAGAGGAGTGCAGTTGGGGTGAGAGAGCTGGTGGCTCAGACCGCTATCGACAATCGTAGGAGGGTTCTCGGCCGAGGGAATGCCCTTGAACGTGGTAGCAGGGGCTGCTTCGCGCGGGGGCGAGATGGTGGTTGTTTGGAGGTCCTCGACGACCGTGTCGATCCCGTAATGGTTCTCGGGCTTGGTGGGCGGGCGATATTGTTGATGCTCCCTGAGGAACGAGCTGCTGCGCATGGCCGCCGTCATTGACGGTCTGCCTTGCTTCGCAGCGGTTGCAGGTTCGTCGGCCATTGTTGCTGCTTCCTTCGTGTCTACCTAAAAGTGACAGTATGGTCCCTTCGTTTTCCCAAAATTTGGTGTTGGCTGAACGGATTTCTCTCGCCAGACCAATTCCCCGCAGTTCCTGGGGTTGGGCACGGCTGAATGCGGCCACAATTGGCGGGAAAGCTTCCAGGTTTGGAGTTGACCCAAAAAGCAAGGCAGGCAAGAAAAACCACCACACGGCACTACCTTGAAAACAGGGCCGCCCCACCATTCACCGACGGTGAAGTTCGGTGTGCCAGGCACACCATTGCAGCGCACCGACCAGCCTCTCCCCCATGAGAAAGCTGCACGTTTTTGGTTAAACCCGACATCGGTATCGGATGCACGAGTGCCGAGCCCCTCACTCCACGTCCCCAAGCCCAGCCTTTATGTACGTCTGCACGGAGCCGAGGCGGGTGCTTGCAACAGCTCAGCCAGCGTGATTTTGCGTCTACGGATATCGGGACGGCTGTCGGCGGATATCGGCCACGGCAGAGTGGGAGGATTCAATTCCCCCGGAGACGGGGTGTCATTTGCAAACGAAATGGTTTGATCGTTGCTCTTCACCAATGGACCTATCTGCACACCTTCTTTTCTCTGGCGTGTATGGTCCTAACGAGGCTCATCCGCGGCATTGGTTCGGCCGTTTTGATCAGCAGAATAATACGGTCATGTTAATTTAACAGCAGATCCTGGGTGACAGAACAGTGGTGCGGTGCTCTTTTCCTTTTCTCGTCTGTTGTGGAACCTCTCAAACCACAAAGGAATTATCTTTCTCAACCCTTTTGGGGTCTCGACAAAACGAGAAAGTACTACAATGTCTATTGTGTTTGGTACACTAGAAACCTTTGGAAATTCTCGATGATTTGAAGCTGCGAAAGATTCCCAATCATCTTATCTATCGCAGGTTCCACCTTGGCCTAGAGAAAAAAATTTCAACAAATCCATACGGAAGTGGAGGATCCCGTTTTGACAGTTCTGGGGAACAACGCCAAGTGACATCATGTTGAAGATTCTCAATGGAGTTCTCCCTAGCAGTGCCGGCTGACTAAGAATAGACTTTTCTAGTCTATTTCCATTTTGAACATGTCTCTTGCTGGTTGCTTTGGGAGGCTATCCGTCAAGCCTCAAACATGACGCCTTGATCTCACTCGAGACGCCTTCAGAGGAAGATGCACGGGGCAACAATGATGCCACAAAACTAAGCAACGGCGTCCTCGCCACATGGAAGAAAAAACAACGGGCCGGGCGGGACGACTGACAAACACTCGAGGTCGAGACCCCCACAGAAAATGGCAAATTTGGCCAATCACAAAGCCTCCAGATGTCGTGATCAGCCTCGCTGAAAACACCACCACTCTAGGGGGAAAGCTTCGTCAGATGCGGTCTTTGCGAGTACCTCCGCCGCCCTGTATTCGGTCACCGTGGCCCGGTTTAGACAGGCAGGAGGGATTTGCTGTGGTTGGTCGGTGGCTTCGATGACCAAAAGAATTCTGGAAGAAAGGCCATCATTAGTAACACTCGACGCTCTTTAATCCGTGGAGACCTAGATGCCTTGCCCCCTCCCCCTTCGCACACCCCATGCCAACCGGTGAAAATTCAGTCTGAAAATTGAACGTGCGAGGTCGCTTTCGGAAGTGCGGATATTTGTGCGCGGAATCATATTCCAGACGGGACACTTCATTTATTAGTCGTCCCTCCCCCATCCCACGTCTCAAGATCCTTCTGACCTCACTGAGCCCTGCCCCCCCGCCTTTTATATCACGACATCCCTTGCGTATCTTGCGTGGTTTGCTTACCTTGGTTCCTCGCTCCCCCATCCTCCTTTTCTTTCTTCCCAAAACACACACTCAGCCGTTACATCCAGCATTCTCTCTCCACCTTGTCGTACCATTTCCCCAGATACACATCCCGACAACGAAGCCAACCCCATACTTTTCGAAATGGCTGCCGAAGACCTCAGAGACAACAACACGACCTCTTCGAGGTCCTCGTCCAATGGCGATGATGCCTCTGTCGACTCGGGTTTCGCCTCAACGGGCAACTCAACCGCTTCTCTCCCCACCATCTCCCTCACGCCGGCACACATCAAGCACCTTAACAAACAACTCGAGAACTTGGAGCCCATGGACATTCTCCGCTTCTCCAAGATCTTCTTCCCCAACCTCTACCAGACCACCGCCTTCGGGTTGACCGGTCTCGCAACAATCGACATGCTCGCCAAGATTGAAAAGGAAATCCCAGGCTCCCAGCCCGTCGACCTCATCTTCCTCGACACCCTCTACCACTTCCAGGAGACTTATGACCTCGTCGACAGAGTCAAGGAGCGCTATGGCCTCAACATCCACGTCTTCAAGCCCCTTGACGTCGAGACCACGGCGCAGTTCGAGGAGACGTATGGCGAGAAGCTGTACGAAATCTCATCAGAGCTGTACGACTGGGTTGCCAAGGTCGAGCCCCAGCAGCGCGCCTACTCGGATCTCAAGGTAGGCGCCGTCCTGACTGGCCGTCGCAGGTCTCAAGGTGGACAGCGTGGATCCATTCCTGTTGTTGAGGTCGATGAGGAGAGGGGTGTCATCAAGATCAACCCTCTGGTCAACTGGAACTTCAAGCAGGTGAAGGCTTACATTGATGAGAACAACGTTCCCTACAATGCTTTGCTTGATAAGGGTTACAAGTCGATCGGCGACTGGCACTCGACTGTTCCTGTCGGCGAGGGCGAGGATGAGAGAGCTGGTCGGTGGAAGGGCCAGGATAAGACCGAATGCGGTATTCACAACAAGCAGAGCCGCTATGCGCAGTGGTTGGCGAAGAACGCTAGGGAGGAGGCGAAGCAGGCTGTTCAGCAGACTGTTGCCGCTTGAGAAATGAGTGATGAGGCCCGAGAGATGAGTGGGGGGTACGAAGGTTAATGTTTTGCATACTGAGGGGGCTGACAACATACATTTCTGGGATGATTATCAAAAACGGCGTTTGGGGGGGAAATCTTTATAGTGGCGTTTATCGGTTGAGCCTTGGTCAGGACAACATGGGAAGGGGGAGCGTTGCTACTTTTATTTGCATCAGCATTTTGATGAGCATCTTCAAGAATTGAAGAATATTTCAGATTACTGCCTGACGTTCATCGTGAAATGAAGTTGTTTGATGTTTTCTTTTTCTTTTCTTTTGGAGAGCTTGTCAGCTGATGCAAGCCCAAATTCTCAACTTGGACAAGGCTCTGTTCGGTGATTGGGTGTTTTCGAGCCCTCGTGTGCGGAGTATCACCAATAGCAATCAAGGATTGAGTGAGGAATTGCAGAAACACTGGGGCTGGTGAGTTATCCTCATTCAATCTTCTTTTTTTTTTTGGGCATCTTTGCAGTGGTCTCAATTCTCTGATCGATGTCTTATTGAATTTCATGCCATATGCTATCAGGACCTTTGGGCATAATGAAGGTTCAGGGTCATCATGTCCCATTCATTTATTACCAATGATGGTCTTGACTTTACCACTCCGCATGGTATTTTTACAACTCGTACTGCTGTGGGCCCGGGCGTTTATCGAGATGTAAAATACAGACATGGAACTCTTCCCCATTCTCATCACCATTGCTCCCCTCAGCCATTTCTTATTTTATTTAAAGAAAAAAACTTAAAAAATTTTGTGAGGAAACCAAAAGTATACGATGATTTTCGGATAATTTTTGTTGAGCGCTCACGGCAATGGTGAATGGGTATGTCGAATGGGTTTTATGATCTTCCTGTCTCTGACACATGAAGCATCATGTATTTCAGCCTGAGTAGGCAATCATTGCGGGCCATGCCGTGCCAATGAGACCTCTCTGACGGAACACGATACTTTCCCGTTCCGATCTATTATACGGTATGCGTCGACAACCTTTTTGATCCATTCCTGTGAAAATGACCAGCGGCTCAAATGCGATCCGAAGGTAGGGGACATCGACATTTTGGCTGCAAGCAAGTGCAACAGCCATTCATTACTACCTCTGGCTTGGATAGGATGTCGTGAATCGAGTCGGCACTGGTGGAGGGCAATAACCGGTACTGTTTGAACTGGCTTCCAAGAGGATTTACCGGATAAGACAAGTGAAGCTTAATTACCCTCCTCTCTTATAATATCCCTACGATCTTCCCACTCAGACAGGTTACATATGTTCACTTTCGTTCATGTTCGTGATGGTCGGCCTACAATCGACCACGTAATTACTCATGATGCGTCTCACTCACCTCCTCCCACTCGGCCTGGCATGCCAAATCTCTGCCCAAGCCCTCTCAGCAGTTCTTACAAGCAACAACGCAACGCTCAGCACATTAACTAGTAGGCAAAAAGCCCACACGAGCAATACTTTGAACACATGGTTTGCTAACACTTACTTACCTATATAGATCTCCTAACTCTCGTCCCAGACCTAATCCAGACCCTCTCCACCACATCAAACATCACCATCCTCGCCCCTTCCAACTCGGCCTTTGCAAGCCTAATGGCGCGCAACCCGCGCTCCGCCGAACTGACCCGAAACCCGCGAGCCTTATCCGGGGTCCTGCAATACCACGTCTTGCTCGGCAGGATCCCTTCCTCGATGTTTTCCACCACGCCAATGTTCCCTTCCAGCTTACTATCGGCCCCCTTCGCCAACGTGACAGGCGGGCAGCGAGTCCAGTTAGCCCTGGTGAACAGTACCGCTCGAGTATTTTCGGGGTTCAAGCAGATGGCTTCCGTCGCCACCGCCGTAAGTCTTTCATTTCCCCCCTCTTCTTCAGTTTCTCCACATCTCCTTGTACATACATACACAAAATAAAGAGAAGTTCTTAACACTCAATTTTACGTATCAGGATATCGAGCTGGACAACAATGCCATCCTGCACATAATCGACTCGGTCCTGACCGTCCCGGCCAGCCCGGGGCAGACGGCAACGAACACGGGGCTGACCTCGCTGGCCGGAGCGCTGACGGCCACCCGCCTGCTCGACGGGGTAAACTCGCTGTCCGACGTGACCATCCTTGCTCCGTCCAATGACGCCTTCACGGCCATCGGGTCGGCGCTGGGCGGGATTTCGACCAACGACCTGGCCAACGTGCTGGGGTACCACGTCCTGCCGGGCAAGATAAGGTTCAGCACCGAGCTGCTGGCTGCCGACCAGGTTGTGCTGCCCACGCTTCAGGGGACCAACCTTACGATTCGACGGGACGGGGGGAACGTCTTTGTTAATTCGGCGAGGGTCGTGCTGGCGGATGTTATAACCGCTAACGGGGTGGTGCATGTTCTTGACAAGTAAGATTTTTTTTTCTTTTCTTTTGGAAAAACTCAGAGGCAATGGTTTGTATATATTTGCTGTACATATGCTAACGGTTATTTCGTTAAACAAGCGTCCTGAACCCCGGGAATACGACCGCGACCCCTGATCCGAGGGCAAGTGTGCAGGCGCCAGCTTTTTCAGGGGCCATGGCTGGGACGGCGGCACCGTTCACGCAGGGTATCGTGCCGACTACTACTTTGGTGCCCGCGACGGTGCCGTTGAACGGAGGGGTCGGATGGATGGGTGCTGTGCCAACTGGGGTGATGATGATTGCTGGTGCGGCTGTCATGGCTGCTGGGATGTAAAATATTTTGTGTAATTGGGAGAAGCCGTTGGTCTGTATATCTGAAATCAGAGGCTTTGTATGAGAGTAATGTCGATAATTAGATGGCCCGATTTTGATGGGTCCTTTTAGGGGACGTATTAACTAATAAGCATTTTTTTGTTTCTCAATGTATTATTTTGCTTTATCTCACCCACGTTCATGGGATTTTGAAATCATGTTGTTTTCGGGCACAGAATTGTATTGATTGAAATAAAATATGTAAATTTTTATTTTTTATTTTTTTTTTCTCAAAAAAAAAAAGGGGGGGGGGGCTTCACCAGCCTTCAACTGTCTCTGTCTCTGTGCCTTTGATGTGCGGTGCGGGATGACGACACACTCAACACCCACAAACCGAATTCCCAATCCCACCGGCAAACCAACCAGACTGGACACCATTAAAAACATTGAATTAAAACTAACAAAAAAAACTCAATATAACTCCTCTTTGTTGACACTTTTTGGGCTTCATAAGACGGCTAGCTAATACAATTTATTCCCAAACACGTGACCCCACTTTCTTTCTATCAAACCTTCCCATTGAGTCGTTACTCCTCCTCATCCTCCTCTCAAGACTCACTTCACAAACTTTTTTTTTGGCTCATCAAGCTATCTCACACCCCTCTCTCAAAAGAAACTCAAATTCCACAGCTCACGTATTCTCTCCCACAAATAGATACTTGTACCTTAATAAAATGAAGTCCCTCCCATCCCCTTCATCAGCATTCACCACCCGAAAATCAAAAATCCTCTCGCAGCTCTCCCTCCCGGACGCCGAGTACACCGACCTGTCCCCAAAGGGCTCGGTCGACGTCGGTATCCGCGACCTGATTAGCGAAATCAACGCGAGGGACGGGTTGGTGACCACCTCGAGCTGCGCGGGGAGGGTGAGCGTCTACCTGGAAGGCAAAAAGTCAAAGTCTTCGTCAACATCACGCCTACCACAACAACAACAATCAGAAGAATCAAACTCGGAGCCGGGAGAATTGGGCGTGGTTGTTGACACCACCACCACCACCAGCAGCAGTACGGTTGGAGGCAAAGGAGGCGGCGAGTGGCTTTATGTCTCACACGACCCCGTCCCGTCGAGCGAAAACGGCGCTTATGAAGAATTATTCGGCTTGAAGGGGAGAGGGAGAGGAAACTCGGGTTACGGTGACGACGACAGTAAACTGGACGAAGAAGGGAGGTTAATCCATTTCAAATTCGAACCTATGGTAAGAACTATTTTTTTTTTCTTCCTCTCCATTCATGCAGTCGACTTCCATTCTGTGGTTCAAAAAGAGCCACTACCAGTTTGACTTGAAAATAAAAAAAATAATAATAAATTCCATTCAGATTTTGCATGTCTTGACTGCCTCCCTCGAACACGCGCAACTGGTAATCCAGTCCGGCATAGAAGCCGGTTTTCGGGAGACCGGAGCCGTTAGTCTCCTAAATAAAGACGGAACCGGCACGGGGCCGATAGTGGCTGTCCGATCGATGGGATTATCCTTTGAGTCCTTGGTCGGGGTCGAGCGGGAAGAAGACGGGGTCAGGAGAGCCGTCGTGGCGTCGGAGTACTTGGGGATGTTGGTGAGGATAAGTCACGAACGGTTCGCGGAGAATTCCAAGAGAATAGAGAGGTTCAGGAAGGCGTTGGAAAGTGCGTTTGAGGGACCAGCGGCTGGGGGTAAGAAGGAGGGATGGGAGGATGCAGATGCTAGGAGAGAGAGGAAGAGGCTAGAAGGATTGCAGAGGAAAGAGGAGACAAGGAGGGTGAAGGAAACGATGAGACAAAAGAAGGAGGGGGACCTGGTGGGTGTTATTTTGCAGGAGCCTGATATTTTGTAAGAAAACATGCCGAGTGTTGTTGAATGTGGTTTTTCTTTTTTTTTTTGCCAACGCCTTGCCTGCTTTCCCTTTATCTATATGAACGAGCCTTTTTGGTTGTTTATCAGGGAAAGCCGAACCACTTATTGCTTCCCTAACACCCTTTCTTTTATGATACACTGTGCTTCACTTGTTTTCTTCAAAACAACAAGCACCCCTCCAATTCTACTGTCTGCCTAAGACCAGAGAAGCCCCCCCACCCCTTTCCTTCAAAACGCCAGTTCATCCACTCTAGCCAACAACCTTATCAACCCACCCCTTCTCCATCCGTCTTACTTCCTCCTTGAAAGCCTCGACCTCGCGCCAGCAGTCCAGCGGCCTCCTGTCGTTATCCCTCAGGCACCGCACCAACTCGCTGCGGGACTTCTCCACGCTCTCGGGAACCTCGCGAAGCTTTCTGCGTTCCTCGAGCTTCGCGCGCAATGCCGCAACCTCCTTGGAAACTGTGTAGTGGCTGGGCTTGTTGGACTGGGCCGGATCGTCGGATGGCGCCTCGGCGGAGAGCTTCTCTTGGGCCTCGCGAAGGGCTCCGGCCTCCTGCGCACGGAGGCGCTTCAACTCTGCGGCAACGCGGGCTTGGATCTCGAGCTCAATGGCTTGTTGGCGGGATGCATCGGTCTAAAAAACACAAAAACGGGTTGTGTGAGTTTTTTTTCCCTGGGAGGGTGGTTTTAAAAAAGGACGGAAGCTTTGATTTGGGTAGTAAATCACCTCTGGGCTGGATTGGAGGGACTCGATCAAGTCTTGCGACACACCCGTCGAAGAGTTGCTATTCAAGAAAGAAGAAGTCCCGTGTCAGCTTGGATTCAGCAGATACAGTTTGTAGGAGCTTAGATGGGTAGGTATAGAGAGAGAAAGAGAGACGCAACATACCCCTTCCAAACATGTGGAGAAGAGATGCCGGAGGGCTTTGAGGAACTCGAACCCATGGTTGGCGCTTGTTTTGTTCAAAATCGCTCAATTGGTTGTTGGGTATAAGGGAAGGACGGGGGGATTCCCTTCGAGCCTCTTTTTTTTTTTTTCGTCGTTCGCTTGATCTCGAACTCTTCTTCGGGTGGTGGGCTTTGCGCGCACAACTTTCTTGGCTGGGGTGGTGATGCTTTCCGCGGATTGCTTGGCATTTCTCAATTCCAAGCTCCGGCTTTGCGGGAAATTCCGGCCAATGACGGGATTACCGTGTTTTCCTTACTGTGCCGACACTGTTTTCTGTTACATTTGACCATGACCTTTTTTTTTTTTTTTTTTTTTTTTTTTTTGGGGGGTTTTTTTGTCAACAATTCTTCATTCATTTTCTTCCTCTTCTCTCAACCTGAAAAATAATATGATGTCTCGATTTTAACCAGTTCTCCTCGGAACCCTTATCGGCCTGCTTCTTACTCATTTGATTGTCCAGATAACAAACTGTAGCCCTGGCCATTGTGAATATTGACTTTAACTCATCACTTTGAAACCCAATGTATTTGGTCGTTTTCCCACAAAAGAATTTTGATATAAATACATGGCATGACCCACGGATGATCATTTCATCCGTCCAGATTCTCTCATCGTTAGCCTTGTAGGGCAAAAACCTCAGGTTTTCCCAGGGCTGTGGTTGGCCAGCTTCTTGTTCAGATATCTGAAAGATAACGACCGACGAAGGTGGGCTTGGGGATGCACCTCATAATTTCTCATTACCTCGGATTGGTTTCTCGATCCCGATCGCGCGATTTGCACACCGAGATCCGTTCCCGTCACCCGGTGAAACCAGTCGGTTTCGTTGCTTTGGCCATAAGGCACGAGACGCCGGCGCGGTGCTGTGATTGTTAACGGCGTTTAGTCTGTTCACGAGTCAGCTCAATAAAGAGCTGAACGTTCTCCATCTCTTGGTTCAATTGTCTGGGAACCGAGCTCTGAAATATAGACCAATGATTATGTTTTCACTTCGACTTGATGCGCAGTCAACAGCAGATCGTTAGCCCAGATCAAGCATTTATAAGGCTCAGGTTGCACCGACAATTTTATCCCACAACACAAGGGCACGCTCATCTGTGGGATCAAGGGTACAATTCGAGCCCAAGCAGCAAGGCCACACAATATTCAAACAAGATCACATGTGATGGGGAATCAGTACCTTTGATTAGTGGTATAAAACACAGCACCAACCTCTTGTATTGAAGCTGAAAACTTGAGTTGTGAACCGCACGATTCGTCTACGAGCACTCCGTCGAAGCGACCGAACCGTAAAATTTCTTGGCCAGGGCTTGCTTTATCTGGGCATAAAGTCAAATATGCCCAGGCGGAGCGCTCTTGAAGTTGTCGGACCATCGGGAACCAGGACTGTGATCGACCGCAAACCTGCTCGGCACGTCCCGCCTGTGCCAACAATGGATAACGAAGAAAACTGGGTGACGCATCTGTCTTTATTATTAACGTACTCCATCAATCGCTGCTCCTGAGATCGCGACAGCGGGCCTAGCTGCCGTAAGCTGGTCCGATGTTTCAAAGACTCTGAACCACATGCCAATGACGGGAGGAGGGAGTGGAGCTTATGTCTTCCGTATTTCCCGATTAGGAAAGAAACAGTGAGTAAGACGGATTGCGCATGACTTCCAAGATTAGGAAACCAGGAACCGATTCCCATCGCCCCATCACGGATTGCCCAAAAAAAAAAAAATGGAAAAAAATCATCCCAACCTTGTGGAGCATATGTGGTGCATGTGGTTGCATGTGTGCATGTGTGCATATGTGCATGTCTTACCAGGTTTGTCATCCCATCATAACAGGAACGCGCAGAACCTGCTTGTACCGAAGCGGTGAGTTGTCAAGTCGGCTCCATGATTTTGGGGCCATCAGGCAGGAAATCAGGTCAGTATGGGCACTTTTAAAGAAATGATGCTATCGTGGGTTGTCTCAGAATCCAAGAACTCCGAGCCCTTTGGTTGGTGTCGAATCGAGGAGAGGTTTGCTGGTTGACATGAGGTTGCTTGGCAAAAGTTTTGTTTGCTTCTTGCCCTGGCCTTGGCAGGGGAGGGAATGAAACATCCAGCGAATCAGAGGCCGTCAAGCCCTCAGCTGGGCGAAATTCTGAATCCGTTGGCAGAAAAAGCCAAATGCCCCGCACCCTATGATTTCACTGCCACCCCAACACCGACATGTCGGACCCCAGTCTTGGCTTTCCGCCTTTTCCCCTTGACCCATCTTGGAGGATTCACGAACGACTGACCAGTGACAGATGGAGGTCTGAATGCGGCCTGCCTGCTTCGGGAATAGTTTGGGCGCAGAGGCACTCACATCTGCGAGTCCGGTTGGGTGACGACAGTTTGCAGGTTTGGTTTGCAGGAGCCCTCCTCCTACTCCTTCCTCGGTGTCAGCCAGAGAGGTGCCCATCGGGTGTTGCGCCGCAAGGGACGGACAGGGCTTCTCCTTGGGTCGTATGTTCGAGAGCGGTTCAGTCCAGGGGTAAGATAATCATGAACCGAGTGGTAAGATCGTGGACTCCGGAGGTAGCCGTATGTATGTCTCTGATCTGGTGTTAAACTTTCCATTTAATAGAGTTGTTTGGGCTGGCAGTGCGCCCCCTTCCCCAACCTTCCCACATAACTCTCCCGCACTGCATTTTTGGTGTACCTTTTTTTCTTTCTTCCTTCTTTTTTACTTTTGACTTTCGGCCCAGGGCTCTCATCCCGAGAACCAAAGCATCAATTTCGTCCATTCCATCTGGGCCACTACAGTCGGCCTTTCTATTAGTCGCCCCCAGGTCACTTGGCAAACGGACCAAGTCGGGGCTGTGTTCTGGCTGGCTACCGGTTCTTAGTTGCCTATCTAAGCAGTTGACTGTCGATCAACACAAGAGAAAAAGGCCTCCCTTTCTCTCCACTCACGCACGCATCGGCGTTCACTCTCTTTACCTCCCTCGCTTTACTCGTTTGTCTGGGAAGGCTAGCCCCCTCCTGAGATTCTACCATTACTTGCACTGTTGCCGACTGGTTCAGCTCCTGTGCACGCTCATTAAGCTTCCTTCCTTCTCCACGACAACAGGCGTCGAGCAGCATTCCAGTTATTGGCCGACTCTTTCCCCCCACCTCCCTCCCTTCGCAATTGCAAATTTACGACTTGTTTTTTCTATCATTCTACAAAACGCTCAAAACACCCGACTCCGGGGACACTAGCAAGACTGGTTGTTTTGGGGAAAATCGAGCACTTGCTCAACGGTTTGGCGCCAACTCAACGGCGTCGACAACGGCTCATCTCTCGACCTGACGATCAGGGTCATAGCTTCTAACGCCTTGTTCTCTCCTTCAGAGTCAGCATCGAGGTTCAGAGGGGGGTGCTTGTTCACCAGGGCACTTGGGCGATTTTTTTGATTTTTTTTTGGGAGGGCTGAGATTGCCAAAGAGGAATTTGGTGTCTTCTCCTTGTCCCTCTTACTTGTTTTCTTCCCACCCTTGGGTATTCTTTTCTTGTTTACGTTGTTGTTTTTGTTTTCTCAAGCAGGGAACAATCGCGACGTATTCATTGTTTTCCTTCACGATCACTACCTCTATTGTCCGGCACACACAATAGCAATGTCCTTGGGGCCTCACTTTCAATAGTGACGGACATACCGTTGCACACATCAGAGTTGTACCAACTCTGACAAGTCATTCATTGCCTGTTGGGAATTCGCAGGCTCGCTTTTCCAACACGACTCGGCTCCTCTCAGTCAAACCTTACTCGATACCTATAATTCCCCAACAGAAAAAAAACAGGATAGGAAAAAAGTCATAGTCGACCATGGAGATGCATAGAAGGCGACTCGCCGAGCTGGGCCTCAAGGCCTCAGCAGAGATATTACAAGTACGGGACTCTTCAGAACCAACACGAACCGACGCACAAAAATCAAATCCCACCATCGCTCCTTACAATACTGGCCTTAATGGGGTCAATCAACCAAATAACATGATGTTTACGGATATCCTGTGGTGGAGTTTAGGGGCGGTTGGGTTTCTGGTTTTGATAATAAGGATAGGGCAGTTGGCATTGGCGAAACTACGCCTAGTATCGGCCATGTCATTAAAGGCAAAACAACAACACTTCTGGAAGACCAGTCAATGGGGGTGGATGCCCAGCTTGAAGAGGAACCTCATCTACGCACCATTATGGAAGAAGAGGCACAACAGGGAAATTCGGCTATCCAGCGCCATGAACATGGGGACATTGCCGTCGAGGTTACATGCCATCCTCCTTCTGGGATACGTCGCCAGCAACATCGCTTACATGTTTGTCCTGGACTGGAAAAACGCAAACAAGTACGCACTCTGCGCCGAGATTCGCGGCCGGTCAGGAACTCTTTCGGTGGTCAGCATGATCCCTCTCATCATCTTCGCCGGGCGGAACAACCCCCTCATCGCCCTGCTCAATGTCAGCTTCGATACCTACAATCTCCTCCACCGGTGGATGGGTCGCATCGCGGTAATTGAAGTTATCATCCATTTCATTGCATGGGCGGTCGTTCAGGTAGCCGACGACGGATGGGCAGGCGTACAGCATAAGATTCTCTATGACCGTTTCATCGGCTCAGGCACAATCGGCGTCATCGCCATGACTATCCTTCTCATCCTCGCCATGTCCCCAGTCCGCCATGCTTTTTACGAGTCCTTCCTCAATACCCACATAATCCTTGCCTTGATCGCCTTTATCTGCACCTGGATCCATTGCGTCTCAGCAAGCGTCAAGGGCGGACTCCCCCAAACCCCGTGGATACTGGCCATCATGGCCCTCTGGGCCGCCGAGCGCTTCGCAAGGGTAATCCGAATGGCATACGCCAACAGGTCTTCTAGAGGGTACACAGAAGCCATCGTCGAGCGCATGCCGGGAGAGACGTGCAGAGTAACAATGAAGCTGCCCCGATACATACCTATGAAACCTGGACAACACGCCTACCTCCGCTTCGCCGGAATCAATCCGTGGGAATCCCATCCGTTTTCTATCGCCTGGTTCGAACACCACACCGCCGATCAGGAGTGCTTACCGCTCAACGAAAAGGATCTACAAAGCAGGAATACGCAAAACCCCGTTTCTACGACAGTCAGTTTCCTTATCGGCGCCCAGACGGGATTCACGAGAAAACTCTACAACGAAGCTTCCTTTTCCTTTCCTAGACCGATAACGATGCGAGCAGCCTTTGAGGGTCCCTACGCAGGTCATCACTCCCTTGACTCATACGGGCACGTAGTCCTCTTCGCGGGAGCCACGGGAATCACGCATCAAATTAGCTATATCCGACATTTGATAGACGGATGCAACCAAGGAATGGTCGCCACTCGCCGGGTGACGCTCGTATGGGTCGTCAGGGAGAGCGAGCAGCTGGAATGGTTAGGCAAGTGGATGAACCATATCCTTAAGATGGACAACCGAGCAGAGATTTTGAGGATCAAGGTTTTCGTTACCCGACCAAAGGTTGCGACGGAACATTTGAGTAATTCCGGGAGCGTACAGAGGCTACCTGGGCGACCGAATGTTTTGACGCTTTTGGCAAAGGAAGTGGATGAGCAAATGGGGGCCATGTGTGTGACCGTTTGTGGTCCTGGGGGGTTGGCTGATGATGTTCGGGACGCGGTTAGGAAGTTGCAGGGCAAGACGGTGTTGGATTTTGTCGAGGAGAGTTTTACTTGGTAATTTCTTGGAACCACAAGCATCTTGTGATAATTTTTTGTTGTGATTTTTTGGGGGCTGGAGGAGTAACATTTTTGATGATCAAAGGGAGCGGGTGTTAAATGGGAAATGGCGAAATACTAAACCGAACTTTTCAATGGGGATTTCCTTTCTTTATCCTTCCTTTCGAAGCAGATTTTTCTTTCGATGATTTATTAGGGTTAGCAACTGGTATGGAAGGTATTGAAGGGATGGCGACTCTCGATGATGGAGAGATTGAGATGACGGCCTCTCTTACTACGGAAAGAGTATGGGTTGTTATTTTTCTGTTGTATTTATTGTACTTTTATGTAGGAATGGGACGGGATAGAAATCCAATAGAGACCTTTTATGTGAGATTTCTCGATGGTATGTGAAGACTTGAAAGGGTTCAAATGGGAAGGAAGACTTGACGAAACTGATGGGAGCGAAATCGAGATGGCATCGTGAAACTTTTGGGTATGCAGTAGCATCTACTGCAACCGAATGACGCAGGTGTAGGTAGATATCGGTAGTAGTGATTTGGGAAACGGAGGGTAACACCCCGCAGGACAAACCGCTGTTCTTCTTCTTCTTCTTCTTCTTCTTCTTCCGAGCATTTTAAGATGTTTTATCTGCTACTACTTCTCTGAGTCATTGCGTGTGTCTAACTTTATTTTACTGGGTAGGTAGTCAGAGCTTCCATAGCATGGTGCTTGTGCTCCCAGGTCGATCATCCGAGATATTTATAGCGTGATTGGCAGCCATGTAACGGTGATTGTATGTATGTGTGTACAGTGTACACATGTAAGTCTTGTTCAAGTAGGCTGTTACTAATTTGTTTTGGGCCCCCCTTCCCCCGCCCCCCCCCTTTTTTTGGGGGGGGGGGGGGGGGGGGGGGGTGGTGGGGGGGTTTTCTTTGAAATACACGGGTTTTTTTGTTTGTTTGTTTTTTTTTTTTGGGGTTTTTTTTGAAAACAATTTGTGTA
>MU864929.1:424323-557906 GCA_033576145.1 Cladorrhinum samala | reverse complement strand
TCCGTTGGGCGCCCCCCCCCCCCCCCCCCCCCGGGTTTTGGTGGGGGGGGGGGGGGGGGGGGGAGGGTGTATGTGTGTCTTTTCTTTATAATTACCAGGTTTTTTTTTTGGTTTTTTTTTTTTTTTTGGGTTTTTTCCTCATCCGCTTTGTTCTCGATGACCTGTATATATATATATATATATATATGATTGCATCTTTGAAAAGGAAAAAAAACCTCACGATGATTCATCGGAAAGCTTGCAAAACCATATGCAATGTAAACCACACACACACAAACATATATATATATATATTTTTAAAAAAAAAAAAACTCCAAAAAAACTCCGGCTAATTAACCTTTTTAAAAAATAATCAAGGGAATCAAGAAAGGTAAAAGATGATGATGAAGCTATATTAAATCTTGTTAATCAGAGCCTTGTTTCATGATTTTTAGTTGCAAGCGCCGGTCCAGGCAATGACTCTTGAACTCTAATTATTAGAGTATCTCTTAAAGAGAGAATGAGAGATGGAGAGAGGACAAGAAAAACGAAGCCTACGTATGTTAATCTGGTTTTCCCTTGTCAAAGGTTTGATTCTTGGCTCTGTTTTTGTCTTCTTCCAAGATTTGTTTCCCCTGATTACTTTTTTTTTTTTTTTTTTTTTTGTATTATTTATTTTGTCTCTGTCAGCCCATCATGAACTAATAAGCGGCACGCTGTATCATGTCAACCGTTATTGACACCGTTCATAACCAATTTTATTTACATCTTGAATTTTGTACATACATAACCCGCCGCCGCCTTGTTTTATGACCCCCCCCCCCTTCGACACCGACGCCGACGGGTGGCCCACCGAGCTGAATATGCAGGTCCATTCGCCCCCTTTTCTTCATGTTGTGGTACCGTGTAACGGGCCGAAAAATTCTGGTTTTCCGGGAGCATTTTGTATCTGCAAAATCTTGCTCCTCGAGGTTCATTGATGTCATTTCATGATTTCGTGGCTTGATGCCAGAACATGCTAATCAACGGTAGGACCTTGACGATGGATGGTCTTCGTTGCCATAACCTCCATTGGGGCAGAGATCTACAAAAAGCGGCAAGCAAGAGAGAGAGAGGAGGATTAAACATACGACGATGTCGGAACGGGGGATATGGATGGCACTCTGAAAATGCATCCATACGTAACCACCTCGACGGCATGCAACGCTCGGTGGGGGATGAAATGAAGGTGCGGGATGCATGTCATGCCAGTCAACCTCGCGTGTCAATAACGAGGCCTATCATGGCCTGAATATTTCAAACTATGTATGACTGTGTCAACTAGATAGATGGGAACGGCTAGCGGCTACTGGCGTTCGGGGGCGCTACGAGTGCCATACAAATGCCATAAAAACAACCGAGGTGTTACAGCAAGGAAATAATTCGCGTTCGTCGCACATCATTGAGGGGGGAGTCAGACTGGTGATGGCGCAATCCGATGTTCGGTGCTAAAGCAGCTGTTGAATGCAGGTCAACCAGGAATGAACGTGAACGGATGTGGGGGGGAGGGTTGAAGATCCCTGGGAAATCCACCCCTCCAAGCCCCTCCTTTCACGCCCACCCTCGGCGCATTGGGGCGGGACCAGAGCCATCATGTGCCTGCAGGACGGGAGCGTTTGAACGCAGACGAAGAACAAGGGAAAAAGAAAATCAAGAAAAAAAAAAAACCTGTCTACTAGGGCATATGCAAAGCCACCGGGCCGCCGGCTAAGACGACGCTGTCAACAGGCAGGCACTCAATGCTCGCTGCGCTGCTGGTGTCATTTGGGACTTGGCATTTCCGAATTGGAGTTTGATCCACTCAGGTTGACTGTGGAGAAAAAGTCAACATCGAGGGGTTACACACGCCTCCCGTGGCTCGTCAAGTCTGCATCATTTGAAGACAGCTCTACCCCGCCATTGGCAATTCCTATTGGATGTTCATCCCATCTAACTTTTCAAGACCCCTTCCCTTTCTGTTCATGTGCTTACTTTTTTTTTTTTTTTTGCTCCAAGAAGCAGCGGCGTGGCAGGAGGTGTGCAGATTAGCAGCTCAAACCAAGCAATTCTTTCCGGGCGGCCGGCCTCGCCTACTGGGAAAATGGACAAGACTCACTCACGATGGTGGGGCAATGCACAGAAAAGATGTGGTCCCCAGCAACACCTACTGCTCGCATGGCTGGGCTCGCAGCAACCCCGGATGATCCCTTGTTTTTCGTTTGGCGGTAGTGGCATTTCTCGGGCGCTCTTTACCGGGCTTCCATGACCTTGTATCTCCTCAGCTATGACTCAGGACATGCCTTTACTCGCTGCCGTGATCGTCTAGCCGTATAATAACCTGGGTATAACACCCTGAAGCATCTACCTTTCCATACTAGATTTACCTACCTTTTAGCTCCTTACATTCCATCTGAATATTTTCTTTCATACATACACCTATACTTAAAAGTTTTGGCAAAATTCCTGGCAACGGTCTACCCCAACACCAATCCTTTCTTTCCTCAAAACCGTTGGAAACCACCAGCCCATCAAGCCCACCAGTCCGCCAATCCGCCAATCCCCTTGCGCTCCCCCGCAGCCCGTCAGTATGCCGATGTAAGTTGTTTGTCGAACCACCATACGCCAGAGCACAGCAGCGATTGCTCCCAGTACAACGAGACACAAAGACCGCTGACATACCCCTTTGCGACGTTGCAGGCTCAAGGACCCCTCGAAAAAATACAAGAAGTTCCAGCCCTTGAATCTTCCGGACCGCCAATGGCCAAACAAGACCATTGACAAAGCCCCAAGATGGCTGGCAACGGACTTGAGAGATGGAAACCAGAGTCTGGTAGATCCCATGGTACGTCGCTCTCTTTTGCTTATCCGGAATGGGCATTGCGAGGGCGGGTTGGCTAACATGACCATTCTTTGCGCCTTTCTAGAACGGTGACCAGAAGTGGGAATACTTCCAGATGCTGTGCGAGCTTGGGTACAAAGAGATCGAGGTTTCTTTCCCTTCAGCGTCCCAGACCGATTTCGACTTTACAAGACGTCTCATCGAGACCCCCGGCGCAGTACCGGACGATGTCTGGCTCCAGGTCCTCTCCCCATGCAGAGAAGACCTCATCCGCCGCACAGTCGAGTCGTTGAAGGGGTCCAAGAAGGCTATTGTTCACATCTACCTCGCCACGAGCGAATGCTTCCGGCGGATCATCTTCAACTTTTCAGAAGACGAGAGCGTTGAGCTCGCAAGTAGGTGCGCGGCTTTGGTGAGATCTCTGACCAAGGACGATCCGTCGCAATCAGGCACAGAATGGGCTTTCGAGTTCAGTCCCGAAACCTTCTCTGACACCAGCCCCGAGTTTGTCGTGAGGATCTGCGAGGCAGTCAAGAAGGCCTGGGGCCCTACCAAAGAGAACCCCATCATTTTCAATCTCCCAGCCACGGTCGAGATGTCTACCCCCAACGTCTATGCCGACCAGATTGAGTACTTTTGCCGCAACATCACCGAGCGCGAGACGATCTGCGTCTCTCTCCATCCACACAATGACCGCGGCTGTGCAGTAGCCGCCGCCGAGCTTGCTCAGATGGCTGGAGCGGACAGAGTAGAGGGATGCCTGTTCGGCAATGGTGAACGCACCGGCAACGTCGACTTGGTGACCCTGGCCCTGAACCTCTACACTCAAGGTGTCACGCCCAATGTTGATTTCTCCGACCTTCAAAGAGTCATCAAGGTTGTAGAGGAATGCAACAAGATCGAGGTGCACCCGCGTGCGCCTTATGGCGGTTCCTTGGTCGTCTGCGCATTCAGTGGGTCACACCAGGACGCTATCAAGAAGGGCTTCCAGATGCGCGAGAAGGAAGGCAAGGCGTACGAAGATCACTGGCAGATCCCCTATCTCCCCATCGACCCCAAAGATATTGGTCGCGACTACCAGGCTGTCATTCGCGTCAACTCCCAGTCAGGTAAGGGTGGTGCCGCCTGGATCATTCAGCAACATCTGCACCTCGATCTTCCACGCGGCCTACAGGTTGCCTTTGCCAAGGTTGTGCAAGACATGGCCGAGAAGAAGGGCCGCGAGCTCCTCCCGACCGAGATCACCCAGCTTTTCAAGGAGACATACCAGCTGGAAAAGAACCCCCGTTTCAGCATTGTTGACTACAACATCAACCCCGACCGGTCGACATCTCCTGCGCCGCCTGCTCCCGGCAAGACTCAAGACACCAAGAACCTTATGAGAGTCTTTGAAGGAGTGGTATCTATTGACGGCAAGGAGTTCCAGCTCCGTGGCCGCGGCAACGGTCCGATTTCCAGCTTGGCAAACGCACTTAGGACTATTGGAATTGACCTTGACGTTCAGGACTACAAGGAGCATGCAGTCGGCAGAGGACGGGAAGTCAAGGCGGCAACATATATCGAGTGTGTGGCGCCGGGTGTAGAGCAGAAGGTTTGGGGAGTTGGCATCCACGAGGATGTGGTTCAGAGCTCGCTGATTGCTTTGCTAAGTGCTGCTAGCAGCGTAAGTGAAATCATCATTGAGTTTGGTTGGGCAGGATGTGATAGCTAACGAGATTGATCACATACAGTTTGCCAAAAGCAGAGAAGGCAGCCCTATTCTCGCCAAGGCTAAGTTGGCTAACGGAACCAATGGCCATTTTCTGAAACCCGATCTCATCAACGTTCTCCAGCAACAGGCTGACGAGATGTAAACCTGGTCTCGAATAAGATCATGTTAAAAAAAAAAACCCCCAAAAAAGGGGGGAAGGGGGGGTTGGAACGGAAAGAACAAAAAGCATATGATGACATGGTTGGTCTATTATTTCCTTGCTACTAAATTGTATTGCAGACTGGAGGGTAAAAATCTCGTTCCTTTCTTTTCGGTTCTTGGAGACGAAAGATGGCCAGCGAGATTGTGCTTGGTCATTTTCGTCAAGTTTGGCATCTTATGAGAGCGTATTTGCATTTTCAGAGAAGGCAAAAACGACGGGTGTTGGACGTCGAGACGGGGCAAAGGACAGATGACCTTTTTTTATGATTAATCCAAAAACGGTTGGGAGGGGGGGGGGAAGGTTTACGAAAAAGTTGGAACAGAGCGTTTTGCAAAATGGAGGGTGGTGGTGTAAGCCATCGCAGCATGAATTGTATCTATGTTGTATCATCAGTTTTGGAAGAACCTATTTCGGTCTGTGTTTGATCATGTAACCCCTTTACTGTGAAGCGGAGCCTGACAGAAGCTCTGCAATACGTTTGCCAGAACTGCGAACAATACCCTGACAAGGTGGTTCTGGTAGTTCTATCACATAACTGGCTAGTTGTAGCCTAACTACCTGGTGGTCGTGGTGCACATTGTATGAGCAAGCCACTGCCGTCCCCTCTCCAGGTTTTGACTGGCTAGAGGTGTTGTGGGTTGGTGTTCAAGCGGGTGTGGAGCAGGGGCAGAAGAGTCACTTGTTATTATCCAATCACGGTTTAGCTGGACAGGCGATCAAGTCGTATGAAAAGAACTCTCTAGAAGCTAAGAGGTCCATACCCTACGGTAATTACACGTGGAATGTGGTGACATTGCACACGGTACTCGGCTGCGTTGTTGTCTAATGTCTACAGCAGTCTACACCCAAAAGACACCAAAACACCCCTATTCCTTTCTCACCGTCTTCCTCAACGGTACGTAGGCGGTCAGGATCGTTCGAAGGATGCATTTTGGGCGCGGTGCAGCAACTGTACCTATTAGGATCTCACAGTGCGAGAACTTGCCGAACCATTCTGCGAATTGTATGGTGTTGATAATTGGTAGGCGCCATCTGCAGATTTGACCGTTTTGAGCCGTCATGCTGGTCACAGCGAACTACCAAACTCACTAAACTCCGGCGTGGGGCATTTGCCCAACTGCTGATGGTTGCATTATTATAGGTAATTATAGCAAACAGAATAGAGTTTAGAGAGACCTGGAGAATCGCGGCGCATCAACTGTGTCATGTGTCTTCTCCCCATTCCCATAACTGCTTCGCCCTGTAAGGGCCCTTGGGGTCCGAGCGTCACTCCCGTTTTTTTGAGACTGCGGGGTTCGGGTGGCACAAAGCCTCTCAGCTTCCAAGTAGCACAGTGCGGGGTCTGAATGAAAGGGTGAAATGGATAGGAACCTCATCTTTGGCCCTCCACTGAAACAAAACCTGTCTGCCACGCACTGGGGCTCATCCTTTGCCTGGGTGCCGTTGCTGCTGCTGTTGCTGTTGCGAGCGCTGTTGTCACTTCACCTTGGTAATTTCTAGGGCTCCCCTGCTCCGATACCAAAGGTAGTCACAAAACCAATCTGATCTGTCCCAGCCGTCCGCTTCTTCAGAAGCTCCTTTGTTTCGTTCGACAGTTGGCCTGCAAGATTACCTAGATACCAACCTGTTTCCTTTCTTCCTCTTTTCAGCAACGGAAGCGGCTTGTTGAGAGATCGCTTTGCACCTGCGGTGGTTACCGGTTGTGGTGCGTCGAGTATTGGCGGCATCCACATTTCGCCAAACTGGGGACCTTCAATTGTTGACAAAAATTTTGACAAAAATAAAAAACAACAAAAAAATAACATAAAAAATAACAAAAACAGACCCGCACCCTAGTCTAACGCAGAGCTCCTGTGAACTCTGCGAACGCTAGGGCATCCTGCAACCTGCAACCTGCAACTTCACTTTCACTAGTCGACTCTTTTTCAACTTTTTTTTCCCGTTCTGGTGCCTTTTAACAGGAACGACGTGTTTGGCTGGCTGCTGCCTTTGAAGTCCAGACTTCTCATTCCCACCCAAGTCCTAATCCGATAAGCCTTGTGGATCCACGACGAGACCCCCCCGCTTGTGTTCCAGGCAAACTTTAGCTGCGTCGAGGACCGACTTTCTCTCCCTGCCAACCCTCCTCCTCTTCGCCTTCTCAACCACATCCCGTCTTCCATCACAGGACACGGTATCAGACAGCAACCATGGAAGGCTCACCAGACATCAACAGCGTCCTCACCAACTCTCTGAGTAATGGTACGTAAACGCCCAGTCCTTCCCCTCCGGCGAATCCCGTTCCTCGCAGGCGAAACACGGGCTAGTCGACGCCTCGCTTGCCGACATCCATGACGTTTCCCATGCTGACCACTTTCCAGACGCGACGTTGCGCAATGCTGCCGAGCAGCAACTAATTCAGGCCGAAGAGACCAACTTTGTAAGACTTTCCCTCGATTCCCACTCCCTCCCTGCCCACGAACCTTCCTCCCGCGTCTTCCCCGCGAGCTTCAAGGTCTTTGGCTAACCGACGTTTTTGCAACGCAGTCGCAATATCTCGTCACCCTCGTCCAGGCGTTGGCGAGTGAAGATGGAGCGTCACACATCCGAGCCGCCGCCGGTCTTGCCCTGAAAAACGCTTTCAGCGCCCGCGAGTTTGCCCGGCAAGCAAGACTACAAGCGAAATGGCTCAACCAGACCGACGGAGATACTCGAGCGCGTGTCAAGCAGCTGGCCCTGGAGACGCTCGCATCTCCCAGCAGCCAGGCCGGCCAGACCGCCGCCCAGGTTGTCGCTGCCATCGCTGCCATCGAACTTCCCCGGGACCAGTGGCCCGACCTCATGACTGCGCTCGTGCGGAACGTCAGTGAGGGTACCAGCCACCAGAAGCAGGCTTCGTTGACGGCCATCGGTTTCATCTGCGAGAGCCAGGACCAGGAGCTCAGGAACAGCCTGATTGCACATTCCAACGCGATCTTGACAGCAGTCGTACAGGGTGCCCGGAAGGAGGAAACCAACCTCGAGGTTCGCCTTGCCGCCATTACTGCCTTGGGCGACTCGCTCGAGTTCGTTGGCAACAACTTCAAGCACGAGGGTGAGCGCAACTACATTATGCAGGTTGTCTGCGAGGCCACCCAGGCCACCGATTCCCGGATACAGCAGGGCGCCTTTGGGTGCCTTAACCGCATCATGGCGCTTTACTACGACAACATGCGATTCTATATGGAGAAGGCCTTGTTCGGTCTGACCATCCTTGGCATGAAGAGTGACGATGAGGATGTGGCTAAGCTTGCGGTCGAGTTCTGGAGCACCGTTTGCGAGGAGGAAATCGCCATCGAAGATGACAACGCCCAGGTCGAGAGCTCGGAGCAGATGCGTCCTTTCTACAACTTCAGCCGCGTCGCCACTAACGAGGTTGTTCCCGTACTCCTTACCCTCCTCACCAAGCAGGACGAGGATGCGGCGGATGACGAGTACAACATCTCGCGCGCTGCGTATCAGTGCCTGCAGCTGTATGCCCAGTCCGTCGGAGCTGCCATCATCCCCCCAGTTATTCAGTTCGTTGAGGCAAACCTTCGTCACGAGGACTGGCACAACCGAGACGCCGCCGTTTCAGCATTCGGTGCGATCATGGACGGGCCCGAGGAGAAGGTGTTGGATAACATTGTCAAGTCTGGAATGGCACCTTTGATTGCCATGATGGATGATCCCTCCATCCACGTCCGGGATTCCACCGCGTATGCCTTGGGTCGCATAACTGAGACCTGCGCATCGTCGATTGACCCAGTCCAGCACCTTGACCCCCTGATCAACTCCTTGTTCAACGGGCTCATGAACAACCCCAAGATGGCGGCTTCGTGCTGCTGGGCGCTCATGAACATTGCCGAGCAGTTTGCTGGCGATGACGAACATCAGAACGCTCTCACGCCCCACTTCAACCAGAGCGTCACCAATCTCCTCGGCGTCACTGGTAGAATGGACTGCGAGGCTGCCGTCAGAACTGCCGCATATGAGGTACTCAACACCTTTGTGAGAAATGCTGCCGCGAGCAGCTACCCGGCGGTTGCTTCCCTGTCAACGGTCATTATCCAGCGTCTAGAGGAGACCGTCCCTATGCAGGCCCAGGTTGTCAGTGTTGAGGACAAGCTCATCTTGGAGGACATGCAAACCAGTCTCTGCACTGTCCTCCAGGCCATCATCGAACGTCTGGACAAGGAGATTACGCCCCAGGGTGACCGCATCATGGGAGTGCTTCTCCAAATCCTGAGCAGCGTTGGCGGCAAGTCCAGCGTTCCGGAAGGTGCCTTTGCTACCATCAGCAGCCTTGCGAATGCGATGGAGGAGGAATTCGTCAAGTACATGGATGCCTTTTCACCGTTCCTTTACAATGCTCTCGGCAACCAGGAAGAGCCTAGCCTCTGCTCAATGGCTATTGGCCTTGTCAGCGACATCACTCGTTCCCTCGGCGAGCGCAGTCAGCCATACTGCGACACTTTTATGAACTACCTTCTGAACAACTTGAGGGTATGTGTAGAATCTTTTTTTTTTTTTTTCCCGTGTATCATTTTTGTTTGCAGATTTGTGTCTAACCTACATTTTCAGAGCACCGCGCTTTCCAACCAGTTCAAGCCCGCCATTCTTACATGCTTTGGTGATATCGCTGGCGCCATTGGTGGCCACTTCGAGACCTATCTCACGATTGTTGCCCAAGTCTTGCAGCAGGCCGCCACTGTCACTGCTAATGCCGAGGGCACCTATGAAATGTTCGACTATGTTATCACCCTGAGGGAAGGTATCATGGACGCTTGGGGTGGCATTATTGGTGCCATGAAGATGGCCAACAAGAGTATTTATACCCCGTCCTGATTTCGTTTTCAACCACAGCTAACATGTCCATTCAGCCGAGGTTCTTCAGCAATTCGTCCCCACCATCTTTGAGCTCCTCAACGTCATTGCCAACGACCAGAACCGCAGCGAAGCTCTCATGCGCGCTGCTATGGGCGTCATCGGGTAAGCATACTCGATTGTTTGGCAGCATACATACATCTTGGGATTTACTAACGCACCATAGTGACCTTGCCGATGCCTTCCCCAACGGTCAACTCGCGGACGCTTTCCGCCAGGACTGGCTTACAGCTCTGATCAAGGAGACGCGTTCCAACAGGGAATTCCAGTCCCGGACTATCGAGACCGCTCGCTGGGCCAGAGAGCAGGTCAAGCGTCAAGTTGGCGGCACTCAGGGTGTTATGCAGCAGACGTGAGAGCTGTAAAGAAGCTTAACAATAACGAAGCTGCCTCTCTAGCCCCCCTCCTCCCCCCTTCCCTTCACCAACCACCCCTGTGCTCTTCCGAGAGCCATCGGCGTTGCCCTCAGTACTCCACCCTATTTGGTAGTCGCTTTGGAAGAGGCCTTGCCTCATATAAAATCCCACCGCCCACCCCCCTCAGCAGCACCCCATCGATGACACGACACGGCACGACACACGAACAAGTCCCCGACAACATGCACAGATGATTTGTGTATATAGATCTCATGACACAGCATTAATCGGAACCCCTTCATACCCCTTAGACACTTCACTACTATTTAAAGCACATTCCTGCGATTGCTGTGCACTGCTTTCCCCTCTGTCTTTTTTTTGTTCGAATCTTCTGGCCGGCGATAGAGACGATATCATGTATTGTTTCATGCTTCTACGGATATAGGGCATGCAACAAATTGCACATCATGTAGAATTGTTTTATTAAGCGCATTATTACCCCAAAAGGCGGTGGGATGATTTTTTTTTTTTTTTTTACTTGGATGGCTCAAAGAAATCCTGTTCAAGTGAACAAGGTTTTAAGGAGTTCTGGGTGCTTGTATGGAGGTTGGGAAATATGTCGTTTGAGGGATGTATGGCATTGATGGGTGGGCGAGAAATGGTGGTTAGTAAGACCATGGATGGCAATGGAAGGAGTGGGGGGAGGGGTCCATTAAATTGCGATTTGGGCACAAGTTTGGTCAAGAGATGATTTTGATCAGGAGAAGGGGTGAACAAGAAAGGCGAGATAGTATCATAAGAAAGTGTGGGAGAGAAGGAGACAACCAAAAAAAAAAAAGAAGGGGACGTTTGTTCAATGGATCAACTCGCGAACTCCTCTTTAAAGAAAAATAACAAGGGAAAAAAACGGCGCCACTTGTTTATAGAAACCCCTTTCAACTACAACTAACTGCCTTGATATATCTAAGCGATTATTATTGCCCCCTTAAGTTTATTGAGAGTGTTGTTGCCTTGATGACAAGATTCAATGATTATTTGGGCAAGTGATTGATGGTGTTGGTTCAGTATATTGTACTTGTCAATGTGTTTGGGGGGAGGTGGTATTTAGACACAGGTTACAGTGTTCTCACCAGCGAAGTCTTACATGTATCACTTGCTGATGGGTGTGAATATGTATGGTGAAATGAGTAGTAGATAATCCAGTGTCTTGAGTTATTACGTAGTAGAAGGATTGAGAAACCCCATAGTACTTGAATACGATGATTATGAAAGGGAGATAACAGGTTTTTTGGGGTGGGGGGGGGGGTTCGTGGTTGAAGGGGGCTTGTAATGAATGGAGCAAACCGAGACAAAGCAAAGCACCACAATCCGATCAATGAGATAGATTTGGAAAACGGGCATCTAATTCTGTAATTATTAGCAAATTGCATGATTTTTTATTGGTTTTTTTTTTTTTTTTGGGGGGGGGGGATATTTTCTAGATATATACATGTATATATATATATCATTTTGGTAGTTAAACTGTTAAAACGGATTCAACAGAACACCAGGCATTTCTTTGGGTGTGTGTGTGTGTGGGGGGGGGGGGGGGGGGAGGCCATAAACCGTACTTGGGCCACTGCATAAGGAGCTGGTGGAGGGTTGTTTTTTTTTTTTTTTTTTTTTTTTTTTTTTTTTTTTTTTTTTTCAGTTAAATAGATTTGGAATGGATATCGAGCATCACTCGGGTGGTTGGCATATTACAATTTCAAAAAATAAAATAAAAAATGGACTACCTAATGAATACGAAACTCGATAGTTTAGGTGGGTTACATTTTTGTTTTCTTTTTGCTTGTTTTTCTTTTCTTTTTTTCTTTCTTTAGTGGTTGCTTTTGTTCAACGGCCGAGCGGATATTATCGGGGATAGTCTCAGGTTGTTGTTCTACCTATACTGTAAAATACATACATACCAACCTACATACATACAGTTGTCGACTAGAAGGTGGTAGTTGTACTGCACTGGATTGGGTTGGATTGGATATTCATAGTAAGGGGTAGATCTTTGATGAGAAAAGTGGGATGTGATGGAGGGAGAGAGAAAGAGAGTGAGAGAGAGAGAGAGAGGGAGGGAAGACTGGTTGAACGACCCCACTGTTAGACATTTTTTCTTTCCTTTTCTCCCGAGATATCATTTTATCTCACCCTTTTAACTAAGATCCGTTTGATATGTCGTTTTTTTTTTTTTTTTTTTTTTTTTTTTTTTTAAAAAAAAAAAAAAAAAAAAAAAAGTGCCGAAGAAGTGATTGAGGTGTGATTGGGGTGGGATTGAAAGGGGGGAGGTGGAAGGTAGTCTTGAAACCATGGTCCATAAAACCATGGGATGAGCATAACCATACTCGATATGATGTGCGTATACACCATGCTTTTCGATGGAGAGACGGGAAAGATAGATGAGCGGCAAAGAGGAGACATCCTTGTCAGGGATCGATGTCGTCTTCCACACTTCTCTTGTTTGAAGTGAGTTGGGTTTTTGGAGTGGGCAGTTTCTCACTGCGTTGCATGTGAAATGTCTCCAATACAGCATTACCGTGGATGATTATACCCTCCCTGATTGTGCAAAGTATGTCGTTAGGCAGGTCTACAGATATACCTGACGTTTGGCCAGGACAATAGCATAAGCGAGTATCAACGATTCAAGTTTTTTTTTCTAGTTTTTCTTGTCAAATCGAATTTCGACATGGAACGTCATTGATTTTACTGGACAGGAGTTATTCGTGAATTTCTTGTGGCATGGTGAGACAGAGAGACAGCGAGATGCGGATAGGTAGATGTGTGGTAAGACAAGATGAATCACACGGGTGGGAAGAGCCGCTGAGGTTTGTTTCTGCACGAGTTTCTGGAGGTGGGCAGGTAGATGCCCAATCCATCCTCGCACAACATACGCGCTTTCTCCTAGTTGCCAATTTTGATGATCTTGTATGTGTGTGTGTGTGTGTGTTGCCTCCATTCGTGCGGCATCTTACACGACCGACTCATGTCTATAGATTTTGTCTGTGTATGGTCAGTTTTGTGTAATGGCTCATGCCTTTGAACACACAGCAGTTGCCACTCTGGTCCTTCCTGACGGTCCACCCCGGCTTCTCCATAGGTAGCTCTCTGTCTTTATTTCAACCCTCGTCTGAGGAGGACGCCGGAGTATCTAGGTCTAAAGGAGTTGGTCAAGAATATATACCACATGCTGTTTGAGGAATAATGTGTGCCTCGGTAAGGAATGCTGTGAGACATGGCTGCAGCAGTTTAGTTTGCGATGTGCCTCACGAAAAGATAGATTCGCGGGGTAATAAAGGCATAGCTGAAAAAGAGGAGTGTTTTGTTCATTCATCATCAACTTTCAAATTCGCTGACAAGCTGGCTTGGCGAATGCATGGTGTGGCATACTTAACAAGTCCCAGACCGGGGGGTCCAGCATCCCGCTTCACACCCTCCAACTTGGTAAAGAGAATCAATCGGGCGGCGTTCCGCGCAGAGCCGGGGTCTCGGCAACCCGCGGTCCTTCGGAAGCTGTCACTTCACCAGCTCAGGGATAGCTGAGAGATGAGGAGGAGGAGAAGAAGAAGAAGAAGAAGGACGAAGCCGGGGAGGGCAATCGTGGGAAGCGGAGGCATACCTGCAGTGAGGAAAGAACAGCAAATTTACGAGAGAGTGCAACACAGCATCAGAAAAGTGCGGTTCTTTGGAACCAATGGCTCGACGGCCCGCTGAGGCATGGCTTGCAGGACTGGAGAAGTGGACATAACAGCATTTGCAGCAAGGCTCGCCATATTGCACAATCCCTCCTATCTCTGTCCCTGTAAAATGATTGAGGGGTTGAGAACCCTGAGGGATCTGGGGAGCCTGAGTGAGGAGATGTCTGGTGGCTAGCACGTGGGGTGGTGTGGGTTTATCGGGCTCTTTCCCAAGTATGGACATTGGGGACGGGAAACTTGAACGGGACAGGACAAGGGAAGGTATGGTGGATGGATCTGGGGAAGCGGGCCTGGAAAGTATCCATAAGGCACAAATTGCTTTTTTTTTTTTTTTTTTTGGTCTTTCCAGCACCCCTCCTCCCACTGTCCCCCATGCTCATCCCACCTATGCGCCGGACCCTCTCTGATGTGATCGAGTTACCTAGACATGTCGCCCGAACGGGCACCCGAGACGGTAAACTCATCAGTTGTATTTGATAAGAGCCCGGTCATTGACGCCAGCAATCAACCATCGCTGCACGGGGTGGGGTGCTTGTTTTATATGTCTATGTAATGGATCCCACTTGTTCCTGGCTGCTCCTGGGTCGATGGACACTCTTTTTTTTTCCACTTGAATTTCACTTCCAAGTTCTTTCACCAGAACCGACAGACGCTATCCCCCGCCAAACTCCGCTTCCTCGCCCTGAAACTGTTAGATCTAGTGACATTTTAGCCCACCCGCAAAACCCCACAACGGCTGTCTTTACATTCAAACACAACCCTAGATTTGGCAATTGACGTGCTCTATTGGGCAGCTTTTGCCCTGCCGGCAACCCCAAAAGTTCGAAAACCCACACACCCCACTGTCACGCTGCCGCGCCGGCAAGCAGTAAAAGCTTCCATCTCTCTCGTACTTCCGGCCGAAAAGAGGTTGGAGAAAGAAAGCAAACAGGATTATCGTTGCCTTTTCTTTTTCTCGGTGTTAAACGGGCCAATGACAGTCAAAACGCACTTCAGCCCCAGGAGGACCTGAAGTGCCGCGGCTGCCGCTGGCAATGTTTGGAAGGTCACCTCCACCAATCCCGCATACATCCCCGGCACCGCGTGTGATGCCGCCGGCTCCATCCCCCTCTTCAATGGCACCACTCCCGTGGCCGGCACCTCCCCAGCTCTCTACTTCTCCAATACCGCCCCCACCGCGGCCGGCATCTTCATCTACCACACCCGTGTCGCCTCAACTGCCAGTGTCTTATTACACGGTAATATCACCCCAAGCGCGGCCGGCACCACCATCTCCCTGTTCCTCCGCCACGCCGCCTGCTCCTCCGCCTCGCCCAGACCCGAACACGCCGCAAATGGAAGTGCAGCCTCGTCAGAACCCCCCCGCTAATGTTCCCAAGCGGAGGGCCGGGATTGCCTGCCGAAGGTGCGTGCGTGTTGTCGTTGCTATTTACTGTCGTCGTTTGCCACTGTTTTTTTTTTAGTTGCCATGCCTCCTCATCCTCTCTCATGTGACGCATGTGTTGTTCACACGCAAAACCTTGATGTATATGGCTGTGGTCTCCTGCCATCCAAACCTTTTCAAACTTGTCGACTGGCCCCTGACACACATAACGTCGTCCAGATGCCGCCGTCTCAGAACCAGATGTCTTCAAACTAGCCGAGGACAGCCACCCTGTCAGGCATGTACCGCTGCCGGACTTGATGCTAGCGAATGGTGAGACGCCTCGATGCCAAGTATCGTAAATATTACCCTGCTAATCCGGTATAACCCCCCAAAGCATTTTCCCAACCCGGGGTCAACCGGATGAGGATCGTGATTATCGCCACCCTCGAGTGAGGTCTGAGAAAGCTTCGAGGCGAGACCCAGGAAAGATCCGCCGTGACATTCTGGAAGCACCAGTACGGCCCGCTGCGCTAGCACCCAAAGTATTCGGGAAGGGTGGTGATCAATGGGACCTCCTCCCGTCGTTGCCAGAAATCATTGACGCTGTAGACAACTTCGTCAAGCACTACTTCCAGCTGGGGTTTATACCAAAGGCACTATTCCGACAGCGTCTGGAGACTGAGCATCGCAAGATCAGTCCTTTCTTTCTCCTTTGCATCCTCAGCATCTCGGCCAGACTTACGCCATCGCTGGTCGCCCGCCATGGAACCGCCGTCCGAGCAGCCGAGGTGTATATGGAACATGCATCGTCCGTTGCGATGATGGAGTTGTACCTGGGGCCGAACATTGAGCGATGCCAATCCTTCTACCTGCTCGCTATTGCGGAGCAGGGGAGCGCCATGAATCCTAATAGTTCTGTACGTCGTCGTCTGCTGTCCCATCGAATGCACAACACTCGGCTATAGTTTTGCTGATTATGAGTTACAAGATCAACTTAGCGATTGCTATGCGCATGGCAACTCTGCTGCAGCTGCATAGAGAGGAGACATACGTTCTGGTGAATCCCACAGAAGACCTCATCGTCAGCGGAGAATCGGCACGAAGGACCTTTGTAGGTCTATACCCGCTTCCTTCTACAAAAATCGTTTGCTGACTTTAGCTCTGCTCTAGTGGATGCTGCACAGCCAGGATAATCTACATTCGGGGCCGCGCTCTCCGACGTTGATGGACACGGCAGATATCACAGCATTGCTGCCTTGCGATGAATCTGACTTTGCGAATGCCAGGGAGCCAAAGTCCAGGGCTGCGCTTGAGAACACTCAACCTGCTCTGGCAAACCCAGCCCTCATTGCCGACAAGGGGAGATCCCTTTTCGCCACGCTGATTCAAGGACATTATCAGTGGGGGCGCATTTCGCGACGTGCAATCAACCATGACAAGAGCGCGGCACCTTGGGAACCGACAAGCGACTATGTCAAGATTCAGACCCGGCTGAGGGAATGGGAACAAGATCTGCCGCCCGACCACCGGTGGAGCAGTGTTCTTTTGCAAGGCTATAAACAGGAGGGAATAGACCTGGCATATCTTGGTGTCACCATGGTCCCTCGCCTCTGCAACATTGTCATCCGGAAAGCGTACATACATGAGTAAGTTTTCCGCAGCAAGTTTTGTCGGGAAACCAGCTAATCCGGGGGTCCATCTTACAGAATGATCAAAGCGCACCAAAACCCGAAGATGGCACTCTTCTGGGCTAATATGGCAAGGGAATTGTTTCAGAATGTCGAGGCACTTTACGAGCAAATCGAGTCGCAGTATACCGACAGAGAATCAGACGAAGGCCCAGGGGCGCAGATGGCTGTAAGTGATGCTCCGTGGGCACACTGACCAAAACGTTTGGAGGATTATTTTTACTTACCAGTCATCAGGCATTTTGCGTTTACACCTGTGGCTTTCTGGCTTGTTATGCCTGCAAATACCCTGGTCGTAAGTTATTTGCGTCCTCCTTATTCCTGATGAGGCGTTCCATCTAACCGCTGCTAGTTTGTCCTGAATCGGCTCTTTCTCGGAGCGGACCCCTCGTCGTCAAGCGAATCTTGAATATTCTCGACGAGAGCAAGCACATCTGGCCGTTAGCCAACCGGTGGTATGACCACTTGTCAAAGTTTTTCAAATCGCAGAATGGTACTACAGCCGGAGTAGAGGGCAGCATGGCTGATAGTGTGAGTACACCCGACCCCGTCCTCGAGCTTTTTGTCAAAATCCGTGGTTGGTTTTTGAGTACTTAAATCTTCCTCTATTATTATTTTCCAGCGCGAGCCGATACCTCATGTCCTCCAACGGTCATCGCTCAACCCCCCTCCCCTCCTGGCTATCCAGCCACGAGTGATGCATCCTCCCACTGACGGCGATGATGGCTACCAGACTCCCAGCGACACCATCTTGCCGCCTCTCAAAAGTTTCACGGAACCCGCCCCGAGGTTGCCGTCGTTGCAATCTCCTCCTCCCGCTCCTGCTCATCCAGTCGCTCCTCCGACTGTCGCTGCGGTTGTTCCTTCACCACCTCAGCCTCCCCCGCCCCGGCAGCAACAAGTGCTTTCACCTATCATTATTGGCCAACCAAGTATGCCTACGGTGGCTATGATTCCCAAAAGATCACCGGATGGGCTGGGATTGTTGATTGAAGCGTTTGATAATAATCACCACAACCTTCTTCATCAGCAACAGCAAAACTATCACCACCATCAACAACCACAATCGATGTCATTGGCCGGGACGCCGTATGACCCGACTAGTATTTCACCCCATGATTATTATGCTCAAGCGTCGTTGGCTATGAATGATGGATATGAGCACGAGCTGGGGTATTTCATCTCAGATGGGCTGGTCACTTCGCCAGTACAGAATTGGGTTGCGACTGGGCAAATGTATAGGTAGGGATCAGATATCCGATGTGAGATTGCTGTGTAAAAAGTTAGGGAAAGGGGTTTTATGGGATGATTGAACGGCAGGTTTTTTTTTTTTTTTTTTTTTTTTATCTTTTCTTTTTACCTTTTTATTTTTTCTTTGGGTTGGGTTCTGGATGCTTTCATAACTAGCGGGGAGTTATTTGGACACGAAAAAAAACCTCTTTTGCTTTTGTTGCCCTACTCACTCGAAGGGCCATCATACCTGATATTACACAGATTAAAGCGAAGAGCAGGACATGCGCAAGCTTAGGAATTTTTTTAATTTTTTTTTTGGAGATTTTTTTTATTTTTCATTATTGGGAACGGGTGTTTTGGAATCAAAGTGTTGGGTGTTCACGTTGGGGTCTTGCAAAATACTGTGGGTAATTAATGGATACATGGTGGTTTTCGGATACGCAATTATTTTCGTTGTTAAGTTAACAAAAGATATACCCCTGCTCCTTAATGTTTTTTCTTCCAAATAAATATACACAATTAGTTTCCTTGTCATTATTATTTTCAGTTGTTATTGTTGGAGCAGGGACGGACCATGGAGGATATACCATATATTGTATAGTTGCATCGCAATCGTCGAATATAAATCAGATATATGTAGCTAACGAATATCCCTCTATCCATGGCTAAGCGCAAGGTGTGTGTGCCTGCCCAGCCACTCGGGAGACGGAGAACAAGGTGAACAACAGACGCGAGGCAAGCGCGCGACCGACCGACAAGTCCCAATAAATCATAGATAACTCTTGGATCCTACATGCCCACCACAACCACAACTCTGTCAAGGAACACAACGCTCCAATTCAGTTATTGAACATCGATACCGATTGGCGCTCTGGACATCCGTCTTTCAACTCGAATCGATAAACCCCCGTCCCGCCGATTTCCCTTCGCCAACTTCGCATACACACCACCCACATCCATCCTCAAGTCCTCGTCGTCAGTAACACATTACACTTGGAGAGCGCCCAGGTTTCGAACCGCTGCATCCCTACAATTTATTTAATCGTCTTGGATATAAGCCTCTCGTGGATCTTTTGATTCCTTTTCTTCTTGATTTCAATTGAGGAAAAGAGGGGGGGTTGCCTACTTTTTGCGCGGGCGCAAAGAAACCGAAAACGCCGTCACAGTCGTGACTACGCCGTGTCGGTAAAACATTTGGGTGTTTTTGCAATGGCTCCATTGGTAAGGAACCCAAATTTACAATATACGTAGTTGGCAATATCTGAAAAAAGAATTTCCTTTTTTATTTTATTTTTCTTGGTCCTCTCTTCTAAAACTTAATAGCAACCCTACAGAACGGCTACCACGACACGCCGAGGCGCGAGAGGTGGTTTTCCAGAACAAGATGACTTTGAAGGTGAGTTTTTGTCTACCTTTACACGCGCAATCAAGAGGAGCGTGGGCGCATGATAAATTGGCCGCATTCTATCTATACAACTTGACGCAAGGAAGGTGTAAGATGGGCTAATTCGCAATCCTTCCGGACTTCCAGGTCTCCCCGTCCGGCAATGGCGCAAACAATGGGTGAGCGTCGCCACGGCTCCGCCAAGCGACACCAACGAGGAGGACGACATATGGGCCGAGGACCCGTCCCACGGCATGCCTAAGGAGTCCCACCTCCTCGCGCCACACATCCAAGAACTTCTTCGAGCGGCGCGTTCCATCAACTTTGGCAAGCGCCCCGCCCCCGATGACGACGAAGACGGGGACATGGACAACGCCTACGGAGGCGGGCTGGGTGACTCGTCCAAAAAAGACGAAGACGGCGCAAACGAGGAAGACCAATCGGGATTCGTGATCCAAACGTGGAAACAGCTCCCCAGAACTGCCGAGAGTCCATCGTTCTCGCACCTCGCCAAGCGCCACAAGAATACTGTCACGTTGGCTTCGAAAGCTAGCCTTGTTTCCCCAAGCGGTGTCGCGGGCGTTGGAGGAGGGGGAGGGCCCACCATTACCAGGGCTACGGTTCGAAGGATCGATGCGGCGGGGAACCCCTACGAGCAAACCATCACGCTTACCGAAGGGCAAAAAGTGGACGGCGAGATTATAAAGACTACTGTCGTTCCTGCGCCTGTGGCTAGTAGGCTTCAGGATGGCGGCGGGGGTGCAGAATTAGCGACGGCCGCGCAGCCCACTCCGAATAAGAGAAGACCTCCCCCGCCGAAGAGGAAGCCCAAGGGACCCGGGAGGGGGAGGAAGAAGAAGGTACCTTTGCCTTTGCCTTTGCCGGCCACTAGGTCACAGCAGCAGGCTGCTGAGGCGGGTGGTGGCGGTGGTGATGGTATCGGTGGAGCGGGTGACGGTCAAGGTGATGGGAATCCTGATGTAAGTTCTCGTTTGCCTGACATTTATGAGCCGGAACTAACTCTGCATGCTTACCAGGAAACTATTAAACTCGAAGATAATGAAGACAGCATGATGCAGGACAGCGAAATGGCTGATAACTCCACTATGCAGTCCGAAGATGAAGGGGAAGGGCCCGATGACGATGGTGATATTCAGGATCAAGAACAAGAGCAAGATGATGATGCTCCTGCTCCTGCTCCTGCTTCTGCTCCTGCTTCTGCTCCTGCTTCTGCTGCTGCCGCTGTCGATACTACCATCATGACAGAAGGTCAAGAGAACACTGATGCTGGCGGCGGCGTAGAGGGTGTCACTCCTGAAGTTGTCGTTGAGCAACCAAGCAGCGTCAATGATGATTCCGGTACGGATGCTGTTCAGATCCAGGGCGTGGATCAAGAAGATCAATACCAGGATCAGGAAATGTTTGATTCGGACGCGACCGAAGTTCTTAGGCCAAGTTCTGTCGAGGAACCCGATGATCATGCGGCACCTAGGAGTGGTTTGAGACGCGGATCTTCGGGTGAAGAGGAGTTGACCATTCCGAAACCAAGGTTTGGCGGGCTGGGCGGGACGTTTGGATCCCCTAGGGTTGAAGGGAGTCCGTTGAAGAATGTGATGACTGCCGCCTCCCCTACCGAGGGTGGAGAAGGTGCCGTAGAGTCGACTCCTCCTTTGGGCAATGAGGGGACTGAGGGTGCGAGTATCGAGATGATGGATGTGGATGTGCCTGTGGATTATGATGAGGTTGTTAAGAGTGAAGTTAAGGAGGAGGCGGCGGTTAAGAGTGAGGAGGACGAGGTACAGGGAGATGTGATGGAGGGTTCCGACGCGATTGTTGCTGCTGCTTTGGATAAGGAACTGCCAGTTGTGGTTGAGGAGGCGGTTGTCACTGAGAGCATTAGTGAGGCTGTTACAGAGCAGGCACACGTGCCGGAGGTTAGTGTGGACAAGGCTGCGTCGCCTGTACCTGTAGTAGAAGGCAAGGTGGAGGAGGCGGAGGAAGAAGAGGAGGATGATGGTCTGTTGGGTAGTTTGGAGGCTGAGTTGAACAGGCAGGAGGAGAACTTGACTAAGGGGGATACGCCCAAGGTACCGGGTGTTGGGCTGACGGAGGTTGAGGTATCTGCTGTCGATGTTGTTCATGCGCCTATGGAACCTTTGGAAGAATTAGGTTCTGCTTCAGGATCCTCGGGAGCTGGTGCTGATGCTGATCTTGCTGAAGGAGGAGGAGGAGAGATAGAGCAGAAGGGGGAAGAGAAAGCTGGAGCAGTTGATGGCGGAGAGGATAATGCGCAGAAAGGAGAAGAGATAAATGAAGGGGCCAAAGTTGAAGAAGAAACTACACAGGAATAGGGGAGGGAGGTGGTTGGTTTGCTAATACACACTTCTTTCATAAGGGATTTTTCCATAAGACAATTGTGGTACGGTTGGGTGGGTTTTCGAGAAATGTTTCTGGAAATAAAGTTATTTTTTTTATTTTTTTTCTTGGTCTTTCTTCTGACTAAACTTTTTTTGAGGGGGCCAGGGGGAAGAGGATCAATGGCAACATGGGTGGGGTTAAGGAGCGAACTGGGAAGGAAAGGTTATCTGGATGATAATGTTTCTCTTCATAGACGGGAGGAATTCTTGGGAGTTTGATCTTAAAACCTTTTGTTCTACTACTGTAGTAAGTGTTTATTTTATACATAATTACAGTGTTATGTGAGATTGTGTGATTCCGAATTTTATTTTTCTCCTCACCCTGTTGTGATCAATATGTTTTTTTATTTTTTTCTTTTAAACCTCGTACTTTTATATCCTCTCCTTCATCCTGATCGTTTGAAACTGATGAGCAAACCTCCTTTATTTGGTTTCCAATATTTTTTTTTTTTAAAATTTTTTTTTTAATTTAATTTCCATGTCTCATATCGAAGTTACTTGAAGAAGAAGAATAATGAGTATATATATGCTGGAATAGTGTAATTGAAAGATTGGGGATGTTGTTGATTCCCCCCCCCCCTTTACAGCTAAATAAGGAACAATGGATCACAGCGAAAGGGGAGGGATGAAAACCTTGGAGAATTGTGATCTGGAAAACTAGTTACCAGTTATCTAATGAAGCTGGGGGGGAGTCGAGATCTAAAACGAGAAATTTTTTTATTTTATTTTATTTTTATTTTTTTGCGAGAGAACACGATGTATCGATATTCTCCTTTGTGACATGATATTAGGGAAAACCATGCTTGACGAATTTACCGTTGAGACGGGTTGAATAGATATATGAACGCTGAGAGCGTATCTAACAGTATGTATGTGAAGGACCAAAGGGAATATGTGTCACAGCTTCCACGCAAGGAAAGTTAAACCGTCATGTTCCGTCACCCTTTAAGAGCTCGAGTTGCCGTCCTGGGTCAAGCATGTTATCACAATCATCGAAGTCTGTGTTTGTGACGATCCAATGAAGCAAGCCACAAGTAAGAATATACCTCTTATGAACCGGCAAAAAGATATTTACGGTCCTTAATTACCCCTTTTTCAAGATGCCCCATGGTGTAAAGTACCTGTTTCACCACCTCTTAATGACTTTGTGGGCTCAAAGTAGTCGATCATGATTGATCATTTACGGTTCCCGTGGAAAGACGCTACATGCTTTCCTGCTTCTCTGCCCATTGGACTTCTCTGCCCATTGGGCCATCGGTAGGGAGCTTCAGGTGTGCCATATATAACTGGGGACCTGCATTTACATTTCGTAAGCCGACACAAAAAAAAACAACCTTGCATGTACATACATAGGGCTGACAGTCCTACTGTTATAACATGCCGGCGAGCAACCGGGAAGAATCCCCCGAGCAATCATATAGGTTTCTTAGGCAAAGACCAACCGAACGTTGCCGAAGCGGCTGACAGGGCTCCCGGCCTTGTGCCTTTATCTGCCGGTTGACTCTTCTTTTCAACCACTACCCCGTTCTATTTTTGCCTTGTTCCTGGGTATTTCTTTGTGACATGCTTCGATGTGGATCCGGGGTCGAGCTTGGATCGTGACCCGGTTGGACGTCAAACTGCCTACGGCTCGCCGGGTAGTATGGAAGCGGCTGGCTACGTAATTTCAGAACTTGACAGGAAAAGCTTTGAGACAGCAAGAGGCTGCATGAGGAGGAAGCTTGGCCTTATGAAGATACTGTCGCACGCAGGTGTTAGCAGATAGCCTACAAACCAGCGAATGAGGTGACGGAATTGGGCCGACTTGGGAGCGTGGGTATCCATGTCTGGCATGTTCTCGATCGAATCCGAGATGGTGCTCGGTGCGAACCAGCATGATGGATGGCCCATGGTTGCCACAACGAAGGTGCCTCTTGGGAACCAGTGGGGCTCGGAAGGTCGATTCCATTCTGGGCTCGAAAAGCTTGAAGCATTGCCCGTTGAGATCTTGGCGGCGTTGCCACGCTGTGAGCCTCATGGGCAAGGGGCATAATTACATAACAAAGATGCACCCAGGGTAGCATCGTGAGCGGCTGAGTGAACCCTAACCCATCTGCCACGGAGCATGTTTGTTTTCTTATGTATACCACGACTATGTGTACACTTCACAAATGTTAAATTCTGTATGGTCAATCGATGCCAGCCGAATCAAAAAAAACCCCTCGTTTCTTTTGCTTGAGCCTACTTCAACCGCTCGGGCGTTTGTTTACGGAGAAGGATGGGGACAGGGACCAATGTCGGCGTGTTGCGTCGACATCCTCAAGTGGCGGGCCAGGAAGCGTCTGTTTGGTGATGAATTTGCCTCGATGAAACGGCATGTCGTATTCCCATTGGTCCAGACTCCAGTCGTCTTGCCACCGCCCGCGGCAAGCAGGACAAGGACCCCGCTTCTGGTCGGTCTCAGCATGCTAAATTGGCAAACGATAGCATAGGTTTGTCGTGGACATATGTAGGGATGTCAAGAAAGAAACTTGGAGCTCGGCGCCACAAAAAATAAGAGTGTCAAGGGTACCAACGGCAGGTGAGACGAAAGGGAATGTTGACTCACGCCGGAGAGAGAATCCAGCTTGAGATACCATTGTCGTATCGTTGACGTTGGGCTGGAAAGCCAATGCACCGGGAGCCCGAAATGTAGCAGGTGGTCACTGCTAACACGAACAAAGTCTCCCACATCGCCGAAACGTAGTCTGATCGATGCGTCGTGGTCACACAGGACAGGTCCCCAGCCTGTCCCAATTAACGACGCAAGCGGAGTCTCTGGCAGGGATTGGCTTGAAAGGAGGGGCTCGCCGGTTGCCATGGCGCCAAAAAAAAATTTAAAGCAAAGCGAGCGAGGAGCAGTTTCGAAGCATCTAAATTCTCACGAGGGCGGGGCAACAAATTTCCATGTGTCGTCACGATCAGCCAAATAGTGCCACGCAATAAATTTTCCTCAACCACACAATGGAGCTCTATCGGGGCACTGCATTCTTGATGCTCTGCCAGTGCCAAGGAGAAGAAGCTTCCAGCCAGTTTTGAGCGGGAAAAACTTTGTCGGTTTGTGACTGTGAAAATACTTGCGCTGCAATAATTTGGTACAAGTCGCAAAGCTTGCAAGCTGCGCAGCCTGATGGCGGGGCGGCAAGGCGCGGCATGACCTCTTCTGCCAATGGAAGGCGAGAGAATTTGAGGGCTAGCCCCACTTTGCTGAAATTTTTCTGTGTTGTGCAGTCGGACCCACCCACTGAAAAAGACTACCCCTCCAACCCCACCCAGGCTGCAGCCCCTCCTCCGCCGTGCCCTTAAAAACTTCAACCCCTCCTCCAGAAGTTCACTTCTTTTTCTCTTTCCTTCCCTCGTCGGCATACCTGATTCGAGCAATCTACTGCCACTTTACAGTCAGTTCACCTCTTTAATTGCGAGCTCGGTCTGCTGTTTGCATAGAGCTTCATCTCTGACATACTCTCTCTGCAGTTCCCAAGCGCAAGTCGCAAATTTTCAACTTTTCGTCAAGAAAGTCACAACCGTCAAAATGGGGTAAGTCGTCGTCACTCGCAATTTAATTTCGCATCGCGCCCGCATGCCATCGAGGAACACTGCTAACAACTCCAAACAGTAAGGAGGAGAAGGCTCACATCAACGTCGTCGTTATCGGCCACGTCGACTCTGGCAAGTCGACCACCGTAAGCATCATCTCACTCTACCAGCGAGTTACCAACATCAGCTAATATCACTTTCCAGACTGGTCACTTGATCTACAAGTGCGGTGGTATCGACAAGCGTACCATTGAGAAGTTCGAGAAGGTCAGTTACTCTTCATTAAATCATACCCCCATCATCACGATCGGACTTCCCATTTTCTGCCGGCTTTGGGAATTTTCCCCACCATTTTTGCTTTGTGCAGCCCCCTCTCTTATCTTTGGTGTGGTGGGGGAGGGGCGCACAAAACTCGAGCAAAATTTTTGGACGCACAGACCATGCAACCCCGCGATCCAATTACTACCGCCCCACCTCATCATCATTTACTCACTCGAGATTGGAACAAGTTACTGACAATCACAACAGGAAGCCGCTGAACTCGGCAAGGGTTCCTTCAAGTATGCGTGGGTTCTTGACAAGCTCAAGGCCGAGCGTGAGCGTGGTATCACCATTGATATCGCTCTCTGGAAGTTCGAGACCCCCAAGTACTATGTCACCGTCATTGGTATGTCGTTGCACCCTCTCGCATGACTCGCATCATGGCATCTTGCTAACCTCTTCGCCCGACAGATGCCCCCGGCCATCGTGATTTCATCAAGAACATGATTACTGGTACTTCCCAGGCCGACTGCGCTATTCTCATCATTGCCGCCGGTACTGGTGAGTTCGAGGCTGGTATCTCCAAGGATGGCCAGACCCGTGAGCACGCTCTCCTCGCCTACACCCTCGGTGTCAAGCAGCTCATCGTCGCCATCAACAAGATGGACACCACCAAGTGGTCCGAGGCTCGTTTCAACGAGATCATCAAGGAGACCTCCAACTTCATCAAGAAGGTCGGCTACAACCCCAAGACCGTTGCCTTCGTCCCCATCTCCGGCTTCAACGGTGACAACATGCTTGAGCCCTCCAGCAACTGCCCCTGGTACAAGGGCTGGGAGAAGGAGATCAAGGGTGGCAAGGCTACCGGCAAGACCCTCCTCGAGGCCATCGACTCCATTGAGCAGCCCAAGCGCCCCACCGACAAGCCCCTCCGTCTTCCCCTTCAGGATGTGTACAAGATCGGTGGTATCGGAACTGTCCCCGTCGGCCGTATCGAGACTGGTATCCTCAAGCCCGGCATGGTTGTTACCTTCGCTCCCTCCAACGTCACCACTGAAGTCAAGTCCGTCGAGATGCACCACGAGCAGCTTACCGAGGGTGTCCCCGGTGACAACGTTGGCTTCAACGTCAAGAACGTCTCCGTTAAGGAGATCCGTCGTGGCAACGTTGCTGGTGACTCCAAGAACGACCCCCCTCAGGGTGCCGCTTCCTTCGAGGCCCAGGTCATCGTCCTCAACCACCCCGGCCAGGTCGGTGCTGGTTACGCTCCCGTCCTCGATTGCCACACCGCCCACATTGCCTGCAAGTTCGCCGAGCTCCTCCAGAAGATCGATCGCCGTACTGGTAAGTCCGTTGAGGACAGCCCTAAGTTCATCAAGTCTGGTGATGCCGCTATCGTCAAGATGATTCCCTCCAAGCCCATGTGCGTTGAGGCTTTCACCGAGTACCCCCCTCTTGGTCGTTTCGCCGTCCGTGACATGCGTCAGACCGTCGCCGTCGGTGTCATCAAGAAGGTTGAGAAGGCCGCTGCCACCAGTGGCAAGGTCACCAAGTCCGCTGCCAAGGCTGGTGGCAAGAAATAAATTATTTCTTGACATCAAAGAACAAAAAAAAAGTCGCTTCGAGGGATGGGGGCTATTCAGTCTACCGAAAGGAACGCGCCGTCGCATGTGGTGTTGGCGCCCCGGATCTCTTTGCTTGCTATAGGCATTCGGTCATTTTGAGACAGGGCACATAATGAGAGGAAAATGGTTCATGGGTTTTTTTCTGCGATTCGATACTTCTCTTTGTGCTTAGTACAAAATAGAGTCCCGTAGAGGTGATTACGAAAGTTATGATCTTCCAACCGCTGCTGTCTTATGTGTGGATGTGTGATTCTTGTGTGTGTGTGTGTGTGTGTGATTATGCCTATGAAGTCCTGAATGTGCCATGATATTCTACTTGCTCACCTGTCTTGTGGGTGAAACCTATCATATCGTGTTCGTGCTGCTGTTGTTACTGTTTTCTCATGTGTACTCTGTGAATCAATTTTGTATCATTACTAGCTGATGGTTTATAGTTGTCTTCTTGAGTTGATGTTTGCCCAAGACCTCGATTCTTTTATGCGGTGTGCATCTGTTGTCGTATGCTTTGTAGCCTCAATTGATGACAATTTCTTAACTTGGTTTCTTCTTTTCTTCCTTTCCGTTTTCTTTTCTTTTTGTGCTCTTTAAATGTTTACCCAAGTATTTTGAGGTATTTGTGTTTTTATATTTTTCCTCTACATCATTTGAAATTTCTTTTTTATAAATGCCCTTCCATGCAAAAGAACCCAGATGCCTTTTTTTTCTTTTTTTCCCCTTCCCTTCCCTTACCTTCCCTTCCATTCTTACCCCATGATAATAATGATGATAATGATATGATACATGATGATACAACCTGTACACAAATTCTAGCGACGACAAGAATGAACACTCTTCTCCCTTGTTCTTCTCAAAATCTCCTCAAGGAGTCGGGCTGTACTTTCCAAACCAATTGATACTACCCTCAGCCAATGCAATCTTTGCCGCGACCATGAAGAACTCATCCTCCGTCACCGTCCTACTTTGCTCCCCCTTATTCATGCCCGTCTTCCTTGTTTCCTCCTCCTCCAAACGCTTCGCCTTAGCGACAGCATTAGCAGCATCGTAATCCATCGCGTGGACTGCCTCGTCAAGATCCAACACCTCGCCCGCCATCTTGTAATCCTTCACGTACAAGCCTTCGAGAATCTTCTCCTGCTCGGCCACGGCCTTCTTCTCAGGCACCCCGTCCTTCAGCTTGCTCACATCAACGGGCACGGCATCCAGGCTCAGCTCGGACCTCCTGCCCCTCCTCCTTCCGCCCTCGATGTGCGTGTACCGCATCTTCAGCCCCTTGTGCTCGGCCGTCACGGTGCGCCTGATTTCCAACCCGCCAAACATGTAATCCATCTTGATCAAATCACCTTCCTCCACGCTGACGGATTTGGGCAGAGAAGAAAACATTTTGAGCGGTAGCTTGATCCCGTCCAGGTTAGGAGGGGTGGCGACCTTGCCCTCCCACGGCCGAAGATCAGAGTCCTCGAGGAAGTGGATTATGGGTTCCGCATGCTTGTCCACGTGCCTCCCATCGAGTTCGTAGAACCTAGTTTGGTTCAGCCGGACATCGACGTGCGAGGCGGGGAACAGCACGTCGCCGGTGTAGACATCCGTTATGGCGCGCACCGAGACGATGCGTTGGACCTCTTGATGATCTGCCTCGAGCCGGACCTCGAGCTCCGGAGCGGCGGCGATGATTTCTTTGGGGAGGTCGGGGGCTGGGATCAGGCGCATGATAACTATCGTGTGCCAGAGACCTTCTTCGTACAGGTTGGTGTGGAAGTTGAGGCTACGGACGGAGGGTAAGAGGGAAGAAAAGGTGTGAGTTAAGTCGTTGGTTGGGGTTGCGAAAATGCTGGGTGGTGCCTTAAGGGGAGAGTTTGCTTCGAATTGAGGGAAGAGGACGCGACCGAAGATGGCGCTGGTTTCGGTTCTTGGTGAAGCGGACCAGTCGCCGGATGATGGGCCGCTAGAGTTGGTGTTGTCGATGGGGAAGCGGAGTATGCCGGGGGGGATCCGACCGCTGCGAGTTACGCCCCGGACGGCGGAACTGCTGTTGGGAGTGCTGGATAGTGGGAGGGCGGCGGTGTAGCGAGCCCACTTTGTTGAGCGCTCCTGCCAAGGAAGCTTTTGTTCGCAGTCGATCTCGGGGATGTAGCGGCCTTCGATGTCCGCGGGGACGACCACAAGGTCCGAAGAGGCCCGCGGCCTTGAGCGATAGGCGTAGCTTAGGAGTCGAAGAACCATCTCGCCTGGGTCCTCGACTTCGGGCCTCTGTTTCCGATCTGGAAGCTCAACCCAGGTCACAGAAATCTGGTGAGGCAGGTTGTGAGCAATATGTAGACGGTAAGCTTTGGAGGAGGGTTTGCAAACATACCTCCCTGCCTGAGGGTTCCATGCGAACGACGCTGCTGGTCATGAGCCCAACCTTTTCGAGAATGGCAGTCCCAAGATGAAGAGGGGACGAAGAGATCAACTTGGTGGCGAATCTGACGGTGACGGTGTTCTCAAGAAACAGGTTGATCGTCTCGAGAATCGAATATGCTGTGTGCATGGGCGCCATGATGGAGCAGAAGCCGGACTGGCGGTACAATTCAATCTGCTTTCCCGGCTTCAAATATCGTCGCGCGATATGTTGTAACCATATCTGCGAGCCCACTATAGGAAAATAAAATAAGTCAGTACGCGGCGGGCAGAGCTCGACAAGGCTGTAATAACTTTGTAAACATACGAGTCAAAAGGCCAAACTCGACGTCACGGAACCTGACATCGAGGTAGCCCTGGCCTGCAGCAACCTCCCGAACCGACAAGTCCCAGCAGGTGCGCATAATCCTAATTGCGTCTTGTTCCTTGGGAGTCATATCCGGGAGGATGTAGCCGTAAAGCTCGGGCTCAACGGTTTCCACGGCGTTCTCAATTATGGGCACCCATGGTCGTCGCTCCGCGATCCATGGACGGTCTATCCGGAGTTTGTTGCTCCCCCGCATCTTCTGAGCCGTCTCCCAGTGCTTCATGTACGACTTCAACTGCGGCGCCGTGAAGCCCTTTACAAGGGCGTCTTTGAGATCCAAGAACTCCCTCGTGCTAATGAGCCGGCTGTCCTCGGGTTGCATCTCATGGATGTTGAGCAGATATTCTTCAATGGTCGCCTTGTCATCGTTTATCTGGGCGAGATAGTCCTCCATGCTCATGCCAAGCTTGATGGGGTCCAGGGGCGCCAGCTCTGGCAGCTTCTTCTTTGCAATCTTTTGGACCTCGCGCACCACAAGAGTCGAGCCAGGCGCTCCCAGGATGGGAATAGAAATCGACTCTCCTTCTGCCGTTACATGCATGTCTCTGCGTTTCCACCAACGCGGCCCCTTGCGGAGACGTGGGCCTATGTCTCGATCTCGGCTTATGGTGAAGGAGGGCTGAGAGCTGACCTCGCCTGGCTCGGCCTTCCCGTCAAGAACGCCCTGGAAATCGTCGGCGCTCATAGACCCCTCTTGGCGCGTTTGTGTGCTCGGGTCATTGAAGAAGGCATTTTCGAAATCTTGGGCGTCTATAGACTCCTTTTGCTGCTGCTCAGACTGTGGCTCTGGGGTATCGAAAAAGTTTTCGGTCGTGAGGGGCTCGGCATCAGGCGCACTTCGAGCTTCGGTCGCGAACGAACGTCGAAATAGTTTCGGAGCAGGGAACGGTGATGATCTCGACGGCAGATTCGTTCGACTAGAGAGCGCGGAGAGGGTCGAGTAGGAGGGATAGGAGAAGGGTGGACGCCTCGCGGCACCTGCGCCGGTCAACTGGAGGCGCTGCTGAAGACGGCATCGCAGGCAAATAAAACTGCCATGGCCCGTCACCTTGCGCCCAAACATGTCCTCAAAGAAAATCCTTAGCTCCCGGCCTGGCAACCGAGCAAATCCCAGAAGATCAACAAATTAGCAAAAAACCAACAAGGAAAGAAACAATGTCTGTTCCAGCATCGCCTGTGCCCCTCGCAAATGCTGCGAACTTTGGAACAATGGAGATTGAAGATTTTAAGTGGGTCCTTGCCGCTAACCGTTTCTTGGGGAAGTACTTACTGTGTAGTACGCCTAACAGTGGTTGGGCCCAGGGAAAATCCCACATGCGGACGCGAGCAGTTGGCGCTGTGGGGACCATCCGGCAGACGCGTCTCAAAGTGCCCCGCGACACGCCAAGCAATTGATACTTTTGTAAATTGAATTTCGGTTCTGTTCAGCTCTCAATTATTTGTATCGTCATTAATTCGGTACCATTCGCGCCACCATGCCTCGCATTCAACCACGCCCGCGCGCCGACGAGAGCGAAGATGACGAGATGAATCAAGCAGACGATACGCAGAATGGCGGCGGTTCTGATCAAGATGCGTCAATGGAGGATGGATATGGAGGCATGGAAGACGAAACGAGCCAGCTCATAAAGAAGCTGGTCCGATACGCGCTTGCCTGTGAATTTTCGCGGACTCCAATCCGAAGGGACGGGATAAGGGAGAAAGGTAGGGGACTTACTGATTACTTTACGTTTTCTCGGTCTTCCCAATAGCTAACTATCGTCCCCTCTTCTCACTCAGTTCTCGGATCCAACAGCCGAGCATTCCGAAAAGTCTTCGCAGGCGCACAGAAACAGCTTCAAGGGACTTTCGGCGTCGAAATGGTCGAGCTTCCAGCCAAGGATCGCGCTCTGATGACGACCGAGCAGAAACGAAAAGCCGCCAAGTCGCAATCGCAAAAAGAAGCCACATCGAACGCGTACATACTAGTTTCAACCATCCCCGAAGAACTTCGAAAAGTTCTAACGCCCTCCAAAGTCCAATCCGAAGACGGCGAAGCAGCCTACACCGCCTTGTATACCCTCTTAATCTCCATCATCACCCTCTCGGGCGGGGAATTGTCCGACCCGCGACTTCGACGGCATCTCACTCGCTTGAACATAGATAACAACATGCCGAGCATGAATCCCAACGACCCGACGCACCCCTCGGAAAAGACGGAACTGGTTTTGCAGCGTATGGTAAAGCAGGGGTATCTGGTCAAGGTAGCCGAAGGGAACTCATACGGGGATGAGGATTCGACGACTTGGCATGTCGGACCCAGAGGGAAAGTGGAAGTGGACCATGAGTCTATTGCGCGGTTTGTCAGGACTGTCTATGGGCGATCTACCGAAGAGATGGAAAAGAAGTTGCAAATCAGTTTGAAGGTTCAGGAGCGGAAGCCTGCCAGCATGGAGGATTTGAATGAGCAGGGTGAAGAGGAGGAGGAGGAACAGGGGGAGGAGGAGGAGGAGGAGGAGGATGAACGGGGCGAGCATGCTAATGGGGATCCAGGACCAAGTAGAGCACAAAATGGGAGAAGACGATAATTACATGGATCCAGCTGGATTTGAAGTGTCCCGCAAGGGAATGTTGGGACAGTTTGATGGGATCTGAAGGAATGCTTGGTTGGAGTCTGGTGTTGGGGGTATCATTGTCGCATTATTGCTCTTCACTATGGAAGTTGGGTTCATCATGCCATATAATCGGCGTTCTTCTTTCGTGACAGTCCGTTGCGCCACTTGGTCTTTTTGCGTTGTCCACAGTTACCTCCTCGACCCTCCTAATTCCTGGCTCCAAACACAATTTTTCCATGATCACTCGGTTCGAGGCGCTGGTACGTCTTCGCCCTCTCTATTCGGTGGAGGTCCGGCCGGCTGCAACATTTTCTATATAGTCAACCTATCGTCAGCCTTTTCCCCATTCTTCAGATGCGCAAAGGTGAGTAAAGTGCGTACCCTTATCATTTCAGCGCGAACTTTGGCTACGGGTTCGTTCTCTGCGAGCGCCATGTATGCGAGGAGAGGAGGGTGTCCGGCGACGCTCGAATAAGTGTCGCGATAGATGTTCGTCTTCCACTCCCAGCTAGTCGTGTCTGGGTGTCCGGTACCGACATACTTGGCCTGCAGCCGTTCGAGCTCTTGTTGGTGTCTTAATTTGTCGGCCTGAAAGATCAAGAGTTAGCCGCGAATTGGGCAAAGAAATTGAGATGATGACGAGGAGGTGGGGGTGGTGAGGGGGGGGGTAGCGCACCATTTTTTTGTTATTTTGTTTCGCTGGTATTTGATGTTGATGATTATGTGAATAATTAATGCGCTGCTGGACGAGCGACGATAAAAGTCATGGACGCGGGATACCACAGACGGCATAGACGCGCTGAAATATGCCAAGCTGGGCGCTAAAACTCCAGAGGGCGGATCCGACGGCTGAGTGCTGAGCCCTGGCAAATCCCCCAACCTTGGCGTGCTCACACTAGTCTCGGGATGCCTGGTGGAGACAGTGCGCGATGATGGATCCTCCCATCCCACTCTCTCGCCTTGCACCAAGCACGACCAAGTTCATCGACAGCTTCGACCGAGCTCGATGAAGGTCAACGCCGCGCGAACCTCAAAAGGCGACCAACTTCTGAGCCAACTATGGGATTGCTCAGCATCCCGCATCGGTAAATCATTTTAGCGCCCGGGCTCATAAAGCGCATCAAACGCATCGAGCATCCCGCGACACCCACCCACACCCCAGCCATCCCGGGAATTCCCCTTCCAAAACTTGTCGCATCTCACAACACCTTGTCAACTTTTTTTTTTCACTTTTGGAACCTCCAAACCGCATCTTGAATGTCGCGGCTTCAGTACGCCCAACCGATAGCAGCTCTCTCCTCGCCTCCAGGGACACCACCACCTCCTGCCTGGGCCACCATGCCGGCTGGGATGAGCCAGCTCAACCAGGCCATGATGGCCGTCATTTTCCAGACAGGTGTCGCTCACTCCAAGGACAAGGAGCTGGCGGCAGCAGCAAAAGAAGTCGTCGAAACTCATCGCGCATCACATAGCGCCGGCGCTGCGTATGGCAGCCCCAAACCCATCACGCAGTGCCGACCTTGCTACAACCAAATACTCGACCTGTTCATGGATCGCTATTCTCCCGCAAAAGACCGGGACTGGTTTACCCCACTCGCTCAGACCTATCTCTCCGACCTACCCCAACTTATCGACGAGGCAAAGCAGCACAAAATCCCTCCTGCTGCAATTGACGACGCAATCTTTAGGACCCGAAGGGCGTGGTATGCTTCCAAGCTGAGGGTATTATTACCTCAGGTGCTCTCGTGGGATCCGGACACGCGGCAGAAGGCGATGAGCAGGGTCGAGAGCGGGTTCAAGGCGGGAGAGGAGGCTTCAGTGATCGATGCGATCAACCAAGCACTTTCGAGGGTAGGAAGTGCGGGGGGCGTTCCAGAGCGGGTGCTCGAGGAATTGCCTGCGAGGTTCGTTGCTGCCAAGAACCACAGCGAGCAGGTTCTAGTTCTGAGGCAGGCGTTATTTGCTGGCGACGAGAACGAGGTGCCCAAGAGCCTGCTAAAGTACATCACAATGCTTCAGCAAGGGACGACGATCGACCAGGTCGTCAGTGACATCATGGAGACGCATCAAAAGGCTTGGATGAGCATACGCCAGATTGAGAAGAAGCGCGAGCGGCTCGATGATCTTCGGAGGGCCCAATCTGCTCATCAGGCTCAAAAGAAAAAGAAGGCCGAACTCAGACAACAAGCTAACATCTTGGCGACTGTACCGGACGCTGTTTATTCAATACCGCCTTGCGGTGTTTGTGGTGATGAGGTTGATGTAAGCTCGGAGAAATTCTATTCTTGCGTGATTTGCAGCGTCCTTGGCATCTACGAAATTCAACCATTATACAAGAGGGTCTACTGTTCGCTAAGGTGCGAGGCGGAAGGATCTGTAAGTCATTTTATTACTCCCATGGCCATAAATGTAACAACTTTATCCTGACGCTTCCTCCAGGTCGGCCACCGACATCAGCACAGATGCGTCGCAGGGGTGAACTGTGTCGAATACGGTTCTACCCCACGCATACGTCCGCGGCAGCTTTCTTCTTCGTTACCATTACGGTCTCCATCAAAACCACAGCCATCACGGCCATTATTACCACCTAGCGAACGTGCGCAGTCGCCCGGGGGGCAGGACTCTTCACAGCCACGAGCATTGCATTCGCCTCAGATAGGTCGATCAGCAATCACCAAGAAACCCGCCAGCTCGAAGCAGACTTCGTCGAGTAATTCTTCATCATCCTCATCAGACTGCGACATCCGATTTTGCACCGAATGTATCACAGCGCTTAAGCAACCCACTCACTGGTGTTCACTAGCCTGCGCCACGAAGAACTTCAGCCAACATCGAAAGGAGGTGCACTTACCGGAGCGCCAAAAGCTGGCAATCATAACGGTGGACGAGAGGAGCGTTCTGGACCACAACAATTATCAGCAGGCTGACGTGGAGAGGTTAACCACTACTATCCAACAAGGGATAGCGAAGTGGAGGGAGAGATATTTGTTGGACGTAAACTTAACGAACAATGAAAAGTCGGTTTGAGGGGGTGGAAAAGTAGAGAATATATGGATCATCAAGGGAAAGGGTTATGGTGGTGAATAAAACTCCAGAGAGAAATGGGCATCTTCAACAAGTCAGCCAGAGGTGTACTTTTACTTGTGATGTAAAATGATTTCGAGATGAAGGAAGAACAAAAATAGAAACACTAGGGAAACCTGAGCTGGAACTCAGGACTCGAAAACTGGAAATGGAACTGGAACTGGGACCTTGGGGGACGAAGGAATATATCGTTCTGTTGGAAGGCATGAAACAGTATTGCATGGCAGTCTTGAAGAAGACGGGAATGGCAAGCGGACGGATAGAAAGCGGATGGAGGAGTACTATGTGTTTTTCTAGACCGCAAGGAAATCAAGCTTCATGTGTACAAGGATCAGCGATACCCCTGAAGATGATGAAGAGGATCACTACATGCATATTGCAAAGAGGGATTGGGAGTTCTGGGGCTTGAGAGCAATATTGCTGAAGCGATCGGTATATGGGCGATGGCCAGAGGAAGAAAACAAAAAGAACGAAAGAAAAATGTTTATCTCCTGAGGTTTACAATCAATCCACAAGAATACCTTTTCTATAAAACCTGACAACTCGTTCCCTACCCTCGTTGATTCTTCCTTCATTCCCGCCACTGGTCGAGATGAAAACCGCTAGTCTTGATCCCACCTACACTTGCTATATGATACTTGCCAACCCTTGCACCGGATTCGCCAATGCTATGAAAGAAACATCAGTCTACATATCTCCCTCTCATCGCCTTGTCACCGAGAGCCTAACTTTTCCTCTTCGGGTTTTTAGTATAATCAATATATCCTTATTAAAGTGATGACAAAAAAAATAATCTTACACATCTTTATACAAATTACCGTTTCCCTTTCTTGATATCTTTTTCCCGAAAATCCCACCAACGGAGAGCGGGAGCGGCTTGGAGTAGGGATGTTTTGGTTGGACGGGTTGGAAGGACAAAAGAAAAAAAAAATCAGTAAAAACAGTTTGAAACAAAACCCCAATTCATTCGATGATAATAGTTACGGACGAGACAAGAAATGAAAAAAAAAAATATTACAAAAACGGATTAGTATCAAAATTAGTAAACCAACTCCCACCAAAAAAACAAAACAAAAAAAGCGTCAGTGGTTTAGTGGTAAAATCCATCGTTGCCATCGATGGGCCCCGCGTTCGATTCGCGGCTGACGCATTTTTTAAAGTATAACTTTTATACTTTTTTTTTTTTCTTTTCGGTCTCGCTGGGTAATGTTTTTGAAGGGGAAGAATCAGGAAAGCAGGTTGATAAGATAAAAGGCAGAATCCTTGGTTGGCTTGGAAGTACTCACTATATAGATAGATAGGTAATTAGCTATTACCAACATAAAACAAAACAAAACAAAACGAAAAAAAAAGAGCCTTTTACATATAAATATTCATCTACAGAGTTGTGATAATTTATCGGCGTTGAACGACAAGCACTTTGCCATTATTCAAGTTTGAGAAAACACTTTTGTTTTTCTTCTTCTCCCGATTGCAATGAAACGAACCCAGAGAAAATATTGACTCAAACGCTCCTAAATATATATTGCTAATCCTAAGTATTGCTCTTTGTGATCAAGAGACGCTTAGTTTGGAGCTTTCAACCTACAGTTACCGCTACTTCCTTCCACCACCACACTAAAAGTCACAACAATCACTAACAACCTCCAAAATATACTCTGTTTTCACGTCGCCGCTCATGATAGATGATGAAGAACGAGAAAAGAGAAAACGAGACCTTGAGAATGGTAAAACTAACAATCCTTTATAGAAGGAAAAAAAAAAAAAAAAAAAAAAAAAAAAGAGAGAGAAAAGAAAGAAGGGTTTACTATGTACTGTCGCTCAAACACAAAAGGACTGTTTCCCTGCCCTCAAAGTAGTAAAGTAGAAACAAAACGAAGAAAAGGAGAATCTGAAGAGTGTAAAGTACTTATTTATCCCGCCGGACAAATAAAAAAATAAAAAGGTCAAATATAGGAAGGCCAAATAAAGATTAATCACTCTTCCCAATTCTCTCATGCATTCCGCCTCATAAATTTGTTGATTATCCGCTCTCATGGCGCCCCTGGATTAGGGTATACGCTTCGGGGTATCATATTGCCTGGTGGTGGTTGTGGTGGCTGCGCACCTGCACCTGCCCTTCCTCCTGGTGTTCCTCCTCGTGCAGGGCTGCCTCTTGTGGGCAACTCAAAGTCTGGGGCCGCGTTGAGAAGCACATCAGTTGGGCGGTTATTATTATTGACTGGTCGTCTGGGTATTGAGGGTTGTGAATTTGGGGGTGGAGGTGGGGGGTTCCAACGAGGATTCACGCCTCGTTGAGATATTGAAGTGAAAGTCGACCTCTCCGACTCTGCTGGGCTACGGGCGCCCGGGGGTGTATCCTCGTATGAGTTAGCCGTTTGAATCGCCTCAAGAGGAGGAGGCTGCTGCGTCCGGGGTTTATTGGCAATAACGGGAGGAGGAGGATCGGCAAAACGAGGATCGACGTCTTCATAGTACTCACCAACGGCCGGAAGGGGTGGCGCAGGGGTTCCACGGGTTGCGGATTCTGCTGGTAGCGAGGGAACAGAGGATAATGGGGATGGTGTCCTTCCATGAGGTTGGTTCCATGCCTGACGAGGGGGTACATAGGCGTTTCTATTTCTTCCGAGTTAGCATTGATTTCTTGGCAGTCACAAGAATGTTGGCGAAAAAACGTACTCATCCTGGCTGTAGCTGCTTGTCTCTGTCATGTAGGTCTCATGCCGATTTGCCCTATTTGAAGGTGAAAGCCTTCCTTGCTGCAGTGCTAACATGCCAGCAACGTCCGAGTCGTCATCGCGGATTCCATACTGGGACAAACCTGCCTCCGGTGTCGACGCATCCATTTCCACGGCTTGGCCGGGGACGTGACCATCGTCGATACCCGGCAGCGGTGGAGGCGATTCGGCGCGCGGGAGGTCGCGGTCGGGATGGTAAGCGACATAGCCTCCAGGTGGTTGGTTATACCCAGGAGCTGAAGGCGGACCTGGAGATTGTTGTCTGGCGCCGTATGCGCCTGGAGGTGGTCTGGCATCATATGCTCCCTGGCCATATGGCCCTGCGGGCGACGGTCCCCTGTCGTATGAGCTTTGAGATCCCTGGTAGCTCGGAGGAGGAGGTCGTCCGCCGCGCATGGGACCACCATAGCCGCCGCGGGGCGGTGGGCCATAGCCTCCTCGTACTCCCGGCGGGGTTCCGTATCCTCCCCTCGGGGGCCCGCCATATCCTCCACGCCCTGGTCCTGGCGGAGGTGTGCCATACCCACCGTAACCACCCCTGCCTGGGCCTTGAAAACCACCACGTCCACGATAGCCGCCTGGTGGCATGCCGCCTCTCCCTCTCCCATTCATGCGCTCGTTGGAGGGCGTTCTGGCTGGATATCCGCCCTGCGCCCCAGGCGTCGGATCCCCATATTGTCCGCGTGAGCCGGGCGTGGCTGACATGGACCTCTGGGGTGGCGCGTAGTCTGTCGGGCTCGTCGATGTAGCGTCATTCACCAGGGTGTTTGATCCATCGTTGGTGAAGTTGCCTGGAGATCTGTTCGAAGGGCTCCTTGCAGTGAGCGGTATCCTCTCATCGCTGCTCTGGTCGTCTTTCTTATCGAACGAAGCGAACTCGGGCAGCGAGTCATTGTTGCCGTTTGCGCCACTGAGCATAGGGACGGTGGGCTGTTGCAGAGTGCTTGGCTCGGGTACGGGGGGTACCGTGTTGTGAGCCTGCCGATTGTAATAGGCTTCGCCGCTCATCTCGGGATTCGCAGCAATACGTTTCTGTCTTGACTTTCTGCCTACAATGGTCCTCCGCATCGCGCATGTTACTAGGCCGCTAATAGCAACCAGGATGGTAGCTGCGAGGACGACGTAAGAGCCCCAGGCCATGTGAGGCACGAAGAGCAGGACGTCAACCAGGAAGCTCAAAAGGCAGACGAGGAAGTCGGCGAGACCCACGAGGAACACGACCAAGAGGTATCGAGACGAATGGGAAGGACTGTGAAGATGCGCAATCATGCCGAGAACGAACCAGATAAGGGTCAAGAGAGCAGCAACTGGGTGGACGATGAGGAGAGTTGACAAGGTGGATCTGGTCGAAGCACCAATACCAAAACTACCCGGCTCCAGATTGCCTAATCAAGAAGTCAGTCTCCATTGCCTCCTACAACATGATGATGTGGCAGAGAGTTACTTACCGACATCGTAGCCAATCTCTATAGGAGAGCAGTTGCCATCTCGGCAATATCCAAACACGCCAAAGTTGATGCCATCCCAACTCCCCAGCGGAATAGCCGAAATAATAGGAGTTGAGAGGGTGGACAGTAGCAGTAGGGCGAATGCTGCAAAGAGCATCACCGACAACGGTGTTGCTGGTCGCAACATCTCGATCGGAGGCTCCGCGAAGCGCAGAGGCAGTAAGCGGTTGAGAAAAACGTGCCGGCGTCTTCAAGACGCGGCTAGATATGATGAGGAGCTCGATCGCTTCGAGTCAAAGTGAGGGTTAAGAGTTGTGTCTTTGGGGTAATCGGCGCTGTGCGATTTTCGTAATTAATTAAGGATCGACAATGGGTTTCTGAGAACATGCGGAACAGCTGAAAGGGAAAGCGAGCGTGTGCTGTATTCGGAAAAAAGAGGACGAAACAGCGAGTTTATTGAGATTATTGTTGCGATTTACGATTGAATTGATTTACTGGCGACTGGTCTGGAAAGCCAGCGTTGTCGAGAAATCCATTGGCGACTGGGAGTCGAAATCGAATTCGCGGTACTCCAAGTTCCCCTCCAGTGTCCAGACAAGCAGCAACGGTTCTCTTGCCGAGAAGTAATTATAACACCAATGCGCCCCAGGTTCAAAGGTTCGAATTTTTGGACTCACGTCTCGAGTCGATCGATTGAGACGAGATGTCAAAGCCAGCCCCGAACACTTCGGAGGGAAAGCGACACCTGAACACACGCGATCCTGGTATGAGGGTGGTGGTGAGTGGATGGGTTGATGAAGGGTGACCAAGGGAGCGCAATGAATGTACCACTGTGGGTGAATATGAAAGGGGACCGACGAATGGGGCCGAGTCGCAGTGAAATCGTTAGGGGGGGGGGGTCCGCACCAGCTGGGTAGTTAGTTGCAGGAAGTGGGGTGAGCACGCACTGGCGCATGGTGGGAAGCGCAACCTGCCTCTTCCCTTGGCTTGGGACCTGGCTTCGCTTCAGGGCGACGGGGGGCGCAGCTAAATTAACTTGGCACGATGGAACTAGAGTTCCAGAACCTTTTTTTTTTTTTTTTTTTTTTTTTTTTCTCTTTCGGTTACTCCTGGGGCCTATGTCAAGATGAACACCTGTTTGGCACACACTCTATTCAAGATGATGGCATCGCTGACGATTGATGATGATGATCAACACCAAAAGACAGGGAATATGGCTGGTAAATTTATTTATCGAGGTGAATGCAGTATGCACTCCAATGACATTGTCCATGGTTAGCGGAGGAGGGTCGCGGAGTCTGCATCCCACAAATAATCTGTGCTTTTATCCAATGAGATGGGGTCAGCCCGTCTAGAGGCAAGCAACTCGCCCGTTCCCGACCAGCTCCTGTGCGGCTCGAAGGGAAAGCCGAGAGAGACAGCCAAAAAAAAAAAAAAAAAGGTCGAGACGGCACGGCTGCTATCGGCAGCCTAAAGACATGCTTCGGATTCCTGATCCGTTCTTCCTGCAAAACCCCCACACGCTACTGTTGAAATACGGACGCTTGTGGAAGCGGATGCTGCGTGACTTTTGGGAATGCTTGCAATCACGGCCTGGGAGATTGGTGGTAGTGCACACGCTACCGTTGAACCTGGGATTTGCAGAGGTTTTAATCTTGGCATCTCGTGGTGCATCGGCGCTGCAGGTCCATACCTGCCATTGGAGGAGAGTGCACGGCTGCTGAGGCAGTTCAGTGTCTCACAGCCGGAAATGGTTGGCGCCTCAAGGATCCAATGCAGGCCTGATGATGCAAACAACTGGGCCAGTGCCTGGCCAAGTCAACCTCGGCGAGGTACCCGCTGTTGAAACCGACATGCGCGCCGGTTTCTACAAGCACAGAACAATCACCATTCAAAAACCCATCTTCGGATAGGTGGTGGGACTTCCTCCATCTAGCACCCATCAAGACACGCCTGTCACCGTCGCAGGTTGCAATGCATCGCGGATATTAGTCCATTTAGCGTTACACTGGCACAAACAAATGTAGCCAATCAGCATAACGTTACCCTCACTAATTATTATTAAGATCCCCCGCCCATCCTTTTGGAAGGCTCATCGATCAAGCACATCTCTTTTGTTGTCTCGGAAATACCTTATAACAAGCCACCAGCAGCAGAATCTGCGTTGTCGGTCGCATTCTCGTCGGCAACCTCGCAACCCGGTCTTGCATGCTGGTAAGGGCAGGGGAGAAGTCAGCGTTTGCGTGCTAAAGGGTACTTTGACTGACACGCAAAACATGTGGGCATAAACGTACCTGGCCATCTTAGTTTCAGGCCAGGGTTAACAGCAAACCACTGTTCGCTCAGATGCGTCTGGATCTTCTGGGGGTATCCTTGTCTGATTAGCTGGGATCAAAGGCCAGGCAAAGCTTTCGAGGAGCTTCATCAATAAATGCTACTGTGTATACAGATTTTCAAGAGTCACGATACTACGTTCTCATATCTGCAACCTGAAGCTTGAAACTGGCGGTCTAGATGGGCTTTAGATGTTTCAAATAGCCCAGATTTAGTAAAAATAGCCCTCGAAGAGCAAGAGTGAATAACCTTGGTCAACGAAATGCCAAAAGTCAATTCCAATGATTCGAGAGCAGCGATTACATGATTATGTTGAACGTAGGGACGATTTTTGGACGTTGCACCATTTGTATGTGGGAAATATGTCCAAGTCATTTTCAAATGCACAAGGATGGAGAGACCACCGCCATCAATCATCTTCCAGGTTCTTCAAAAGTCTATAGCTAGAAAAAATAAATAGATCCTGGTAGAAAACGCAAGAAAGCTTGACATATCCTCGCAACCACTCGGCAGATAGAACGATGCGACCCATGTCGTGAATCCCCGGTTCAGAAGGGATCTGAAATTGTCCCATCCTGCGGAAGTTCAAGCGTTTTAACCATCACCGATCGGCCTCGGCCAGATTGGCGGCCGATGCGGCCGGATCTCGGAAAGAGTGGGGCAATTTCTCCAGTGGCGTTGCGGAAGAGACGGGGAATTGTTGGTTGAACTTCCTCCGTCATTGACCCTCTAAGAAGACGTGGAAGATCAACCAGCTAGAGACAATTTTTCTTGCTTTTTCATTTGGCCTCTGCTTACCTCACCTTCACCATCGCCACCACCATAACAATGGAACCATAAAGTTTGAAATACATCTTTTCCGTTCGTCACATTAATTCCCTCCATATCCCCCCCCCCCCCACCATCGCAAACTTGCCGCTTATTTCCCTTTCCCACCAGCCGCAGCGCAAACGCAATGATGTGGCGCCGCGACATGGCGCGAACGGCGACCACGCGCCGAATATCATCTCTGATATCTAGCGCTTCGAGAACTCACACTCCCCTCCGCATATCCTGCCTCCCTCGCTCCCCTCCCCGACGGCATCTCAACACGGGCGAAACTTCCGGCCGCTTTACAACCCTCACCCCTCCCTCCCCCGAATCCCTCGGCGCCCCGCGGACAGCTCGTCCTTACGTCCGCACGTTAAAATGGACCCGCCGCCTCCTGATCCTCTCGGCGCTCTTCGGAACCTCGTACCTGATCGACCGAAACCTCTACGCATCAGGCATCGCTCGCTCGCTGCGCACGTTCGGCACGGGCCTGCTGGTGGCGGCGGACTACAAGCTGAACTTCCGCCCCGAGCCTCTGCCGATAATAGGCAGCAAGGCCGGGATCCCCGAACTCCACAGGCGCAGCGCGGAGCGAATGTTTGATCTGCTCCGGCACAACGGAGGACTGTACCTCAAGATCGGACAGGCGATAGCGATGCAGAGCGCGGTCCTGCCCCCGGAGTTCCAAAAGATGTTTTCGAGAATGTTTGATGACGCGCCTCAGGACGAGTGGGAGAAGGTCGAGAAGGTGATAAGAGAGGACTTTGGCGGGAGGAGCGTCGAAGAAGTGTTTGGCGTCAGCTTTGCCGGAGTGGAGGGTAAAGGAGCGATGGAACGGACTGCCAGGGCATCTGCGAGCGTGGCGCAGGTCCACTGGGCACGGCTGCCGGACGGCAGGGAGGTGGCCATCAAGATCCAGAAGCCGGCCATTCGAAAACAGATCAAGTGGGATCTGTGGGCGTTCAAAGTGGTCATGAGGGTGTATACCTGGTGGTTCGATCTGCCCATGTACAGCATGGTACCGTTTGTAACGGAGCGGTTGATGCTGGAGACGGACTTTGAGAATGAGGCCAAGAACAGCCAGGTTATGAGGCAACTGATCAACGAGGAGCCGAGCCTGAGGGGGAGGGTTTATGTACCGCCTGTGTATGAGGAGTTGAGCACGCGCAGGGTGTTGACGACCGAGTGGATCGAGGGAGTGAGGTTCAGTGACAAGGACCTGATTGTGAAGCCGTGGAGAGGAGGGTTCGGGAATTACTCGATGGGGGTTAGGGGCGAGCAGCTGAAGAGCCCGGACATGAAGGCTTTGAGGAGGCAGATTAGGGAGAATCCATATACCCAGTTTCTGAAACCGGAGAGGAATGAATGGAAAGGTCGTCGAGGAACAGGAGGTCTAGGGGTTTCGCCAAAAGATGTCATGCAGACCATGATTGATTTGTTTTCGGCTCAGATCTTCAAGTTCGGCGTCGTCCATTGCGATCCGCACCCGGGAAACATGTTTATCAGAAGATTACCGAGCGGCAAACCGGAGCTCGTGCTGATCGACCACGGGCTTTATGTTTACATGAGCGACCAATTTCGCCATGATTATGGGAGATTCTGGAAGGCGCTCATGACGTTTGACAACAAGCAGATTTCCGAAATTGCGGAGAGTTGGGGAGTCAAAGGAGCCGAAATGTTTGCCTCGGCTACACTCATGCGGCCATACGAAGGAGGCGAGAAGAAGATGCAGAAAGAGCTGCTCAAAGTGATGAACAATAAGTCGGCAAGCGAGAGGAGCTACGAGATGCAGCGAAAGATGAAGCAGGGCATTCGCGATATGCTGCAGGACGAGGACAAGTGGCCGAAGGAGCTCATCTTTATCTCACGAAACATGCGTATCGTACAGGCGAACAATGCGTTCATGGGCTCTCCGGTGAACCGGATCAAGATCATGGGCGAGTGGGCATCGCGGTCGTTGTTCCAAGACAAGAACCTCCCATTACCGCAAAGAGCGGCCAATGCCTGGAACCATCTCATCTTTAAGGGGGTGATGCTCCTCTCCGACGTCATTTTTTGGTACGCTTAGATATTATCTGCCACCTCATCTCGGCCATAATTTCAGTTTGCTAACTTATCAAACAGGTTCTTCAGGATAAAGCAGTTCCTAGGCCTCAGCAAAGGAATGGAAGACGAAGTCGAGAAGCAGCTTCGGGAAGCAGCCAAGGATTTTGGCATCGAACTTCAGCATGATGTTTTTGAGGGATGAAAATTTACATGTAACAGGGATATATGGAGGCTTATGAAGGGATTGTGCATACGGGTATAACCAGGGGTTAACAGCACGCACATAACACACGACGACGACGACGACGACGACGACGATGACGACCATCATCATAACCACGAATTTGGCTATTTTCGACACGCACACACACACACACACACACACAACACATTCCTCAATAGACAAGGGCGTGTAGACAACGATTATCATCATCTAGATCATTTTAGAAAGGATACCCATATCTAGGCGTTGACGGAGTTTGGGGAAATATAATCCCATGCTCATAGAAATGCCTATGTACATACGTACATACAATCCATAATATCTCTCAATATAGAGGCAGGGCTTATCCGTACTTTCGTAGTTGTCTCCAAGTGATGATGTGTTTGTAAAGTGATTTTAAGGAATGCTGGATCCCATTTCAACTTCATAAATACCCAAACAAAGTCTAGCGTGTGGAAAAAAAAGATAAACTGCTTGAAGTGGGTTGGAGGAATGGGAAGTGTGGAGTCATTGCACTATATACAGACTAGGTCTTAAAATTCTGAAACGCACCAAAAGAGGCAACTTGCCCAGTGCAGGGGATCGCAATTCCCCAGATTGATGAGGGGTCCATGCATGCATCACAAGCTAGTGTACGTAAGGTATGTGCAGTAGCACCTTAAATCTGTTTTCTTTTTCTCGAGTCAAAATCATCCCTTCTTCTTCTTTCTTTTGCTTTTGAAACCGTTGTTGTCAACGACAGCAAGGAAACTACATGATAGAATTATTGTATAACCAAATAAATGAAAACTACAATATTCAAGTTCCCGTTGCGTCTGCTAAACTGAAGGCGGGAACTGCATGAAACTTTTTTTTCTCTTGTCCATTTTCTTCCACTTCCTTTTCTAGAAAACAGCGGTACCGCTTCTGGCACGGACATTTGATCAACGAACGGTAAGTAGATCCGTGCCCCGTCCCGTTCTCATCCTTAGGGGGGGGGGACTGATCATAAAAAAAGTCAAAGGCCTCCAAATTTATTACACGTGGCTGCCAGCATCAAATTATACGCATGCATAAAAAGGATAATTGGTTTCGAGCGTTCAATATCTCGGAAAATCACATATTCGTTTTTGGTGATGTGATACCCCGCCGCCCCTGTTTGGAGCTGATGCCAGTAGCCGAAAAAAGGCGTTGAAGCTTGGGTGCAAGTCTAAGCACATGATTGGTCGCTGTTTGCCTCACGGGATTGGACAAGGATATTTCCTTCCAAGGCTGCCTGCACTCGTAAGGGGGGGTTACGGTAATTATCTTTCTTTTATACTACGTACCTATCCCATCGATTTATTATCTTTCTGGTCACACTTTGGCAACGCAATGCTGTGGAACAGGATTTATTCTCTTGGCTTATGCTCATCGGACAAGGAAAAAAAAAAGAAATGATGGTAGCTATTGGTGCGCAGTCTAAAAGTGTTGGGGGCGCGCGCGATAGGTGGGTGTAAGTCAGCGGCAAAAGATTGATTTCTCGAGTTAAAACAACGGCGGCGCGGGGAATAAAAACACATAGGGAACAGAAGAAGCAATGTGATATTTTCCGTAACCCAGTGATACGTTATCACGTTGAAACAGCGGCTCTTACAATCACCATAACTGTGATCAAAATTGACCAGTCGTACCAAGGAATTGGAAGGAATCAATCCAGCGTATCTTGAAATGTTGCATCAAGTTTCCAAGTCAAGGATCCATCTTGTTTTAGTCTGGTCCCCTGTCTTATTTGCCAGTACCGACCACGCACGCAGGTACAGTACCATCAGCCAATCTCTTCCGCCGCTCTGGTCATTGTCGGATCACTTTTTTTTTTTATTATTATTATTATTTTCTCCTCTAGAAGAGACGCGCTCCTATCTAGGTTACCTTGTGACGGGATTTCGCTTGTTCCTACTGCTCTTTTTCTTTCCTTTCGCTTTCCCGTGCCGCGCCCCTCGTTGTCTTTCCCACACACCCTTGACCTGTCAGATTGCCGCCGTCCTGGAAGACTGGAATACATCCGCAATCGCAACACACGACGACGAGTGCGTCGACGCCTTCTTCTCTGCCTCGAGTCTTGATCGCCTCGGCCCATTCTTTTTTTGTCTTTCGTTTCCCGAATAAGTCGTTCCCTTCGAGTTGAGCAAGTCTCCACCACATCAACGCGCGTCACCAAAGCACCACCAACTACCACCAGCAAAGAGAGGTCGCGCATTCGGTTCATCTGTGCGTGTTTAAGCTTCCAACGGCTGAAAACTTCTGGCAGGCAACTGTTTATGAGTAAGTTTTGAATATTTCAGGTTTTTATTATGGCAACGGCCATTGTCACTATGTGCGAAGTGATGCGCCGATGCGCCGATGCGCCGCACTCCACATCCCAGAAACATTGAGTCAAGCTGTCGCAAAGTGACTGGTGTGTCTTGTGCGGCCAATGGAATAATAGCGACAATACAGAGGGGTGGTTGGAGATGTATACATCATTGGCAATGATTGGTGGATTGTGATCGGTGCATGGTGGAGGGTTTGGGGAAGTGAAGTGTGGAAGAAGAGTGTTTCGCTGACCAGCTACTTTTGCCCAAGCAGAAGCTCTCTGCAAACCAATCTGGGTACGGAAGCGTTTGCATCTTATCCTGTCTACCTTACCTATTTACCCTCGTTTCGATCTTCACTGCACCGCACCTACCTGGCCTTTACCCTACGTCCACTTTACCTGCCTTCTCCGAGTCTCTCAACATTTCCAAACCCTCAGCTCCCAGCAACAACGACTTCCACTCTCTTTCCACACCGGTTGCACGCCGATCTCCAACTGTCGCGCTTATCTGGAAGGCGCCTTTCAACCGACGCCCTGCGAAATAGTGTTTCGCGCTTGCTCTGGGATTCTCGATAAGCCTTCGTTTGCGTTCCACCCCTAATAAAAGGTTAGCCACGGCTCACCACCAAGCTTCGTCCCGTCTCCATCTCATCCAAACTTCGTAAGAAAGCTGACCGACCTAGTCCGCGCCACTGCTCGTGCTCGCTCCGTTCTGCAGTTCGATTGCGGTTGCTGGATAGTGAAAGCAGAAGGTGCCAGCTGCAGCTGAGATAGGTATCTAGCCACGGTACAAGAATAAATCGTGGAAGCAATGGCTTCGTCATCGCCGCCGGCCCGTCGCACCAGCCTTGGAACGTTACTAAGACGCAGCAAGAGCACGGATCTGAAGAAGCAGCGGGCAAGAGAGCTGGAGCTCCAGCGCCAACGTGAAGCAGTGCCTCCGGCCCCGCCACGCCTTCCGTCGCTCTACAATGGGGCCCCTGCACCACAGTTAGGGCTCGGAAGTGAGGCCCGTCCCGACTCTGTTGCAATCCTCTCTGGCAGAGCCGAACATCACACCACACCCGAATATACTTCTCCATCAGCCTCTGGTGCTACCCCACGTCCATCTGTATCCATGGAGCAGTCTCGCTCGACCTTTGCTATACCCCCTCCCCCAATCCCGAACGGCGGTTTTGATCCTTACGCCGGCACCACCAGCATGGCGCATCGTGGCCGGTACAGCTATGCCAGCAGTGCTATAAGCACAATCAACAGCCCTCGAAGAGTCCGGAGGAGAAAGGACCCAACACCTTTCAAGTGAGTTGCTGATTTTCAACTTCCCCCATGTCTGGCTGTGACCGCTGACCGCTGAAAAAATTCTGCAAAGTATCCTGATTGTCGGTACCTCAAACTCGGGCAAGTCGTCTTTCCTCGAATTCCTCAAGGCTGCCCTAGCTCTCCCCGCAAAGAAGCGGGCAAAGACTCCCTCCGAGCAAGACGATCATCCGAAGCCGCCGGCCTCCGGCGGATTCATACCCCACTATCTCGAAACCGAAATCGATGGCGAACGCATCGGATTGACATTGTGGGACTCTGAAGGCCTGGAAAAGAATGTCGTCGACCTGCAGCTCCGTGAAATGTCTGGCTTCCTCGAGAGCAAGTTCGAGGAGACGTTTGCCGAGGAAATGAAGGTCGTGAGATCTCCTGGCGTACAGGATACACACATCCACGCAGTCTTCCTCGTGCTCGATCCCGCGCGTCTCGACCGAAACATTGTTGCCGCCAAAACCGCCGGCGCAAATAGCCACCAAAATGGCTCCAAGCATTACCCCCATGCCCGTATCCTGGGAAGTTTGGACGAGGACCTGGATCTTCAGGTACTCCGCATCTTGCAGGGCAAGACCACCGTCATCCCTGTCATCGCGAAGGCCGATACCGTAACGACGAAGCACATGAATGTCCTCAAGAGATCGGTCTGGGATAGTCTGAAGAAGGCTAACTTGGATCCATTGGAGGCCCTAGGCTTGGGCTTAGACGATGACGACGAGTCTTCAACCCCCGATTCGAGCAAGATTATCGAAGAGGATGAAGATCCGGCCTTTAAGGATGGCAGCAGAAACAGCGAGCACGATGCACCCAGCAGCAGCGATGATCAGGATCTGCCCATCCAGGGACGAGGCTCATCACCCAACTCGAGCTCGAAGCGTCTCTCAAGCGGCTCGGTTCGTCGCCATAACATCTCAACCGAAGATACTCTTAAGGAGGGTGAAGTGCCATTCTTCCCAATGTCGATAATCAGTCCCGACATTTACGAGCCCGAGGTGGTTGGCCGCCAATTTCCGTGGGGTTTTGCTGACCCATACAATGAAGAACACTGTGACTTTGTCCAGCTCAAGGAAAGTGTATTCAGCGAGTGGCGCGGTGAGCTTCGTGAGCTGAGCAGGGAGCAATGGTATGAAGGGTGGAGAACGAGCAGGCTGAAGCAACGAGACGGAGCGAAACTTCGACGATAGAGGTGGTCAAGGGATTCCATATTGCATTCTCGGTTGCTTTTGAGCTGATGCGAAGTTGCGTTTTCTTTTCGGGTTCCGATGGTGAAAGAACAAGGATCGGATTTCCTTTTCCCTTTTTTTATTCACCTTGAGACAAAGGGATGGGACGTCTATCAAACCTCACACCGCCACATTGATTCGTTGGCCTAGGATCTCCCACCCCTTTTCAACCCCCATTTTCTGTTGTTTTAAAAAAGACAAACACGGCAAGACCAAATTACAGCCAACAAACAAACACAGAAACAAACTCCCCTTTTTCTTTCTTTCTTCTTTCTTTTTTCTTCTTCTCCTTAAAGCTGGCCCGGACTGGTGGTTAAAACTGGACAAAAAATGGCATTCTGGGCCATAAACGAACGACAGTAGCATCATACCCCCTTTTGTTTTCGTTTTGCTTGTCTGGTTTTCGGACGTTTGACTTTTCTACTTGTTAAGAATATTCACAAACCGAGGGGGTTTGTTTTGGTTTTTTTCTTCGTTTTATTCGACGTTTTACTTACGAGTTGATTCCTCCGTCACACACAAATACAAACATCAAATATTCTTCTTCCTTTTGAATCTTCTACTGCTTCATTGTTGAGACCCTAGCTGCATGTGTGCGTGTGTGTGCTGCTGTTACCGCTTGCTAAAGTTACAATTGGATTTCAATGTTGATAATGAATTAATAAAATCAACTAAAAATCCAAGGGAAACTAAGCTCTTCCATAAAGGGGTTTTAGGAGGAGTGCGGTCATCTATAAAGAAGCTATGAAGTGGGAAATTTATGTTGCTTTCTTAAATTTTTTTTTTTTTTTTTTTTTTTAAATTTTTTTTTTTGATAACTGATCAAAGCCACACACTTGCTGAGTTGATGGAGCAAAAGCATACCTACCGCCTTGCTCTTTATTTCATCGATGTGACATCATGGCTGAAGATTGGGGGGGAGGGGGGAGGAGCATACAACACACAAGTACGACTCAAATCACATCACCAGTCCAGCCACAAGAAGCCCTTTTTAATTAATTTGTGTATTTTACAAACCCAACATATATTGAGATGGTAGTGCTAGACGAGTCGGACCATAACTATCGACCAATTGATAGGAGAATGCGCACCCCAAAGCTTCTGAAATGTGAGAGAGCAAGTTATCCCTCTCCAAAATACCTTAACCCTCTTGTCATCCGAACCCCCAAAACCAAAACCAATTGGTCACCTATCACCCACTTTTCCTTCGGTAACTTTCCTTTTCCTCTCCAAATCAGTTAGCTACCAGCTTCACCATTTGCAAATCCATGAATTCTTCGCTTTCGCACCATCCTTCCAAATTTTGCCTCGGATCCATCCCTTTTTCATTGCCCAAAACTGTGATGAGAAAGAAATATCACCTCCCCGTTCCAAAAAAGATGCCACCTAAAAAGAACCAATAAACACCCAAATGCAATATCGTCGAATCCTGCTTTCCCCTTTTTACTTGTTATTATTTTCCCCCATTTGCCCCCCCCCCCCCACCCCCTTCTTTCTGTTGTTCATGGTTACACCACATCTGAATGCAACCAGCCCTCGTTGGGACCTCAATCCTGATCTGAAGACTAATAGACTAGTTAGTAGCCCAGTCTTGTCTTTTTCACCACCAACTTCTTCTTCTTCAGAGGTTCCTTGGGCTTGTCAAACAAGCTTTTGTTTCCCTCCACGGAACAGTCCACCCACTCTTCATCGACCTCAACGAACTTGGGGCACCATCCCTGCTGCACTGACCCTGCAGATGTCCTATCCTCCTTGTAGTTCAGCATTGCGGAGTAAGCCATGTTGATCAGAGGCTGTGCGTGCTCGCTTTCCGGCTTCTCGATAGCCTCCCAAATACTCAACGGCTTGGGCTGAACCTTGCCATCTTGCCCTGATCTGCCGAGATGATTATCCCTGGTACGTCTGCGCTCACCACCAATAACTCCGACTTTGTTCTCGAGACGGCGGTAGTGAAACTCACGCTCAACCTGGTCCATATCCTTTACCAGCCCTTCAGTGCCAGCGTAAAACGCACGGTTCTGTTTTCTTCTGTGTTCGACTGTGTTATTCAACCGCAAGAAAGGATCATCCTGCTGCTCAACTGCAGCGACTCTCTCGTTGTACCAATCTTCATCCTGTGGTTTCGAGTAATACTTGGCTAGCTGCTCTGGGAGGGCGGCATCGTGAGCTTTGCGGTGATTGTTGTCCGAACGTGCCAACTGCGCGATGGGAGTGGTTGGTCTGCTATCAGGTTTCTTCGAAGCTGTGGAACGAGGAACAATATGCCAGCCAGAGGCACCGTCTCTCACGGAATCTTGAGGCCTCTGGGATAACGCCAGCGAGCCACTAGTCATGTCATAAATGGACCCGTCGCCTCCATAAAAGAGGCGGGAGGGAGGGGCAGCAGTCTGCCGCATTGCGATCTGGACTCCTAGGGCGTTGTATTGACGGTGTCCTGGCGGCCCGGCAGTCAATGGCTGAGGCGGTCCATTGGCGGCCGATGGTGCTATTCCATACGTAGCGACTGCCATTGCGAGATCATCTCTGCCACTAGCTGTCTGCATCAAAGAGGGGGGAGTTCCTGGGCGACTGATAGAAAGATTAGCCGGTCGAGCTCTTGCGAGTGCCTTTTGGGCAGCCTTCTGCATCGGATTTGGATATGACGCCAGGTTCGTAAGGCCTTTGACGGTGATACGCGATGAAGCAAGGGTGTCTTCAGACGCAACACTATCGTCGTCATCCAAACCTGAAGGAGGGGGAAGATTTCCTGACCGGATGGTAGGCACCGACATGCCGAGGTTTGAGAGCACTGAACACTCCAGGTCTGTCATGGGGAGTTCCGCTGCCTGATATTCAGTTGTGCGAAGCTCTGTCGGATTCACAGCACGGTCATAGTTTTGCTGGAGTGGCGTATACTGCAGTAACGTGCCCGCCGTAGTAGGAGGGGTGATCGGGACCCTTTGCTTCAGGGGCAACGACGAGAGCAGCTCGTCTCCGAGCGCAAAGCCAGGAGATTCAAGCGCATTCGGGTACCGACGAGTGCGAGGACGGCGAGTGGGAGGTTGGATGGTTGTCGCGTGTGGGTTGTAGATGGACCCAACTGTCGTGTACGTGAGCTGCGGTTTGCTCTTGTCCTTGGCTGTGGAGGAAACTGTCGACAGGTTAGACAAGGGGGACAACGCATCCATTGAATAGTTCATCTGGATGGTGGTTCATGAGAGAATATTTCTCTTTCTCTCTTTCTCTCTCTCTCAAAAAAAAAAAAAAATTACTTTGAAGTTGGGAGAGTGGGGGATGGGGAAGAGCTGCGTGAGGGGGGGTGACGCCTCTAGATGAAGGAAGCTGCTGAGAACAAGCAATCGGTTTTATCACTTGTAGTGACCTGTTATTTTAAGGGTATGCAGGGAAGTGCAATATGGCAATAAGGCCCGGTGGTGATGTTAAGGGTAGGGGCGATTGCAGGAGTTTTCGAGGGAAAAGTAAAAAAAAATGACACATACCGTCCGCCCAACTCAGGGCCTCATTGCCGCCATAACCTACCGGGTTCTGGGCGAAGGGATTATTGTTCGACATTGTCGTCGGTGTTGATCAGATCGTGTTGCTCCTGCCTGTGGGAGAATAAGTTGCGTGTGGAAAGCACCAGTGCGCAAGGTATGTTGGGAGGGAAATGGTGCTTCGATCACCACGATTTTTGTAAGCAACGCGATCGGAAAGGTAGATTGTCTGCTGGCGCGGTGGTTTTACCACGCTACTTGGTGTCAAGAGAAAAAGAGTGAACAATTGCTTCCTTAGAAATAGTCTGGCCAGCGGTGGACTCGTGAGCGGTCGAGATTCCTGCCCGTATCCCATCGCCCTTTCCCTGACTGGTCTCTTTGGGGCAAATGCAAACCTCCCACCTTCCCTATGTACAATTTCGTCTGAAATTTCAAGCTTCGGCATGATGAAGCATGATGCGAAGAACCCTCCCGTCCCTCTCGACTCTCTAATAAGGCAGGTACAGAAGGCCAGCGATCTGAGTCGAAGCACTTCAGACGGTTTTAGAGGTCGGTTTTGAGGAATTGAGAACAACATTTTCTGTGAAATTGCTAATCACAGAAACCTAAACGAGAGTCAAGCCCGCAAAGCGTCTGAGTGATTACGCTTCCAGGTTGTTTTCTTGATAACTGCACCACTCTTTCTTGTGCGATTTCAAAAGGCTGATTGCCTCAAAATATCAAAGCTTCCATCGACATTGTTGATGCTAACAACAAGGAAGTCGAACCGCATGCCAAGAAGTGTAGTCGTGCCGGTTTGTTGTTTCCAGTCTCATCAAGATTCACTGGTTGTTTAAACCCAAAGCAAACAAATATGAATGTAGGAATATTTGCAATGCTTGGTCTTGGTAACCACTCAACAGTTGCTGCATCCATCTAAACCTCAAGATACAGTGAAAACAAACAGCCCAGTAGAAGCGTTTGGGGTAATGTGCTAGGTTTTGAGAAACTGTGGTATAATTATTCCTCCCCCCTCCCCTCCTTCTCCCCTAAGCCTACCTACCTTATGTATATTGTATTGCTGTGAAACATACTCGAGCTCCCTTGTCATCCAAGTAAGAGCTGAGTAGGTGCGCATCTAGTCAATGCACAGGAGTTACTAGTATAGGAGATGCGGCCCATTTCCTGGAAACCCAAGACAGAGAGGAAAAGATGCTGACATTTATCAGAACCCCTCTTATCCTCTTCGTTTTCTCGACAAGATACGGTGAGCCAGCTGCCTGCTCCCATCCCCCGACATCAGCCTACCACAACAAATGCTTTTGCGAGAAATGCCATGAAAGCATGATAAAGTCCTTGGCCCCACTTTCTTGACGGCGCTTTGGGAGGTTCGCAGTGAAACTTAGATTTCCATCCATCCATGATTTCGATGCCGTGCTGTGCCCTCGTGGTGGGTTTAGGTAACCCGAGAGAAGCCACAACCAAGTGAATCCCGATAAAGATGAAATGGGATTGCGAATGCGATGGACAAGGATAATTATGCAGGGTCTAGTGCAGCTTATGTATTTTGAGCCTTGTGGAAAGGAGTCGGGAACCTTATCCACCCGCGCGGGCTCCGCCATAGGTGTCTATATCTCTGCATCGCTGTTGTAAAAGATTTATTATGTGTGAATGCAAAGATGTGCCGCTTCGGGAATGTGACATCAATCTCGTGGCAGCAGGGGCAAAATTCGTGCTCACCATGTCCTTCGAAGCGCGGCCGGAGGGGAATCCGCCCGTCATCCACTATCCGCCCATATTCAAACGTCGGAGGATGGTGTGGCGGGCGAATCACGCACGAGTTGTCTTCGGGTGATACACTGTAGGGTGACGGCCATTTACGCGGAGAGGGGGGGGGGGGTGGGAGGGGGGTGGCAGATTTCGATATAGATCTCTCACCTAAAGGGGCCAACAATAACTTCTGTATTATCGTTCTCTCCTTAGGCCTTGTTGTAAATGTCAGCAGACTTTTCTGGTCGCCTTCTTGGCAGTCCGTCACATGAGATGCCTCCAGTTGAATTCTGCGCCATGGTATGACCCAAATTTTCCCAACATATTATCTAAAATCCTCAGGAGGTGTTGGGAAGTACTTGTTGATTGTTTTCTGCACCCAAGACGAACAGGACGAGAAGAGACTGACATGTGAGCAGAAGGCGGACATTCCTTGCCAGTGTTTATTGCCTTCCTCGCTCACTCATCCACGGCGATGGAGGAGGCATTCTGGTTTACCCCTTGAAGACTTTCAAGGGGACTTCAGCGGCGAAGCCTGCTAGAAGTCATCGGCGATTTGAGACGATGGGAGTGGAGATCTGGGAGATGGCCTCTGAGTTTACGTAGTTGCGCACCTGGCCACGCACGATTGCGGCGCAAAGAAGGGACAGGTCTGCGTGGACATGGCGGAAAACTGAAGCCAAAAAACTGAGTAAAATAAAAGATAATGCATGTGTAATATTGTCCTTTAAAAAGAGCCCCCAATCCAGCAGGCACCAGCAAAACTTTTGAAGAGTTGAGCTCCTGTTGGCCAGTTGCGGGCCGTCTGCACGACCTGGATCGAAAACAAGAGAAACATCAAGATGCAGGGGGTTGGCTTCGTCTTCTAGGACTCGGTTTGGTTCGGTTAGGTGCATCTCATGGTAAGTGGAAGTTGGGAAACCCTTCAACACGGGCCAAATGAAGGACCTGGGCTCATCATGGTCGTTCACAGGCCCGTGCCCGAGAAGAGTAAGCTTCCTCTCCCGACTTGCCCCCGCGGCGCAGCTGAATCCCACCCCGTGGATCGCATGTCCAAGTCTGAGGGTCTGAAGGAGATGGACGCTCGATGCGGCCAGTGGGTTATGGATCATTTGAGTATGCCATGTGGTCCCTTTAGAACTGCTGTGTTCAAGTGGCGGTCGCAGACTTCTCCCCGCGTTGTAACATACGGAACTTCCGCCCTGCCGGGCAACCACGGTCCTCGGGATGATTGGTCTTGCCGGCATGGGAGCCCCGGGAATTGTGACCAAGGTTTGACTTTGCGTGCTTTCTTGTGTTTTTAGATCCTGGGATACTTGGCTCATGTTTAATGGCTGCATTTGTGAAAGGGGCAGAGTGGGTTGTTAGACTAGTATAGTGTCTTCTGCAAGACTGTTGAGCGCTGAGTGAGATTGCTTGTGGGGGGGGGGGGGAGAGGGGGAGGTTGGCACGTTGCCTCAACATCTGACACCAAGTAGTAATTAGGAGGAGGCAGAGACACGAGCTGTGAGCGGCCTCATCTGCAAAGAACTTCCAGACTACCACTCTAATAAATAATTAGCTATGCGGACATTCATTCATACCTACCTACCAGAGAGAGTTTGGGCGTGCAGCGGAACGTTCCATATACAAGCTCTGGTATTGATTGCCTATTATGCATAGGACCCCCAGTGCATTTCAGGATTCCGTAGTCGTCCACTCGTGGAATCAAGGTAACTCAGAAAACAGCATTCCGGCTTTGCGGCACCACACAGGCCCGCATGTCTCACACCAGGTGCGGCAAGGTTGTGACTTTGCAACTTGGAAGCTTCTTAGATTTGTGGTCGCTTGTCCGATGCAGGAGACGGCCCTCTGGGAGGCATTAGGTACCTCAGATAAGCTCCATCGAAGTTCGGTTGCAGGCGGCCTGGCCCTTGCTGGTCCATCACTACCTTACTTTATTAGCGCGCTGCGGACAAACTCCACCCGCGTACTCCACAGCTCCGTGCGGATTTACAGATGCTCCCCTTTACCACGCCCCGATGTTGCGCTGCACGGTGTGGGCTCCGTAGGTTGCCCTTGTGGCCCTTGGCTCTTTGACAACTTTGAATCCCTGTCCATCCCCCGGGCTGAGGTCGATAAACCCGATGGAGTTCCCCGCCCTTTTCATCCAACCTCAGCTCTGCCTCGTAACCCTCCGGCACGTTCGGGTCCCCAAGAAATCCCTTTTCCCTTGCTGTTGCTCGGTTGGTGATCACCTCTTGCCTCAGAAACATAAAAGTTTTTTGTTGCGCGCTCTCCCGTCGTCTCCGGTCCATATCGGATACAGGTGTTATTCAAAAGTTCTCGACCGGCTGCCTTGAGATTTGAGACATGGATTTTAATCATACAGCATACTTTGCTGGCGCTCAGCCCTACCCGTTCATGGGCATGCCCCCTCTGACACCGCACACAGCTTCGGTAGCCTCGGACGACTTCACCACCAGATCTCCTCCGGTAGGTTCTAACGGTTCCATGCTGGGCCTTTTGTACTTTTTTTTTTTTTTTGGGTTGCGAGTGTTGAAGTCGGGCTTTTATTAAGCTTTTATGTCTGATCTCCGCATCTCCGCATTTCAATCGTCCACTGGCAGCAGATCAGTTGGCAGTAGCGCGCATTTGCTTTGCTCACGAGAGGCTTACACAATCATTACTCAGGAGGTCTATGACCAATTCCCAAACGGCATCCCCCATGAGCAGTTCCAAAACTTCGACGGCTTTGTCCAATTCAACCCTGCAGCACCGAGTTTCCCTGGCCCGCCTACTCCGCCAAATAGTATCCCCGCTGCACATGCTCCTTCCGGAGTTCAGTCCGGCCCCGGCCCCGTCAATGTCAATGGTAACGGCGGCGGCGGTCCTCAACCGCATTCAGTTGCCGACATCATACCGTTAACCAACAAGTCGATTGATCTCGACGAGCAGACTCGAAGGCAGGCTTCTAACTCGGAAGACGATGACCTGACCCCTGCTCAGTCAAGGCGAAAGGCCCAGAATCGTGCAGCGTATGTGTTACCTTGCATTCTCTCTACTACGTCGCATCACACAAAGCCTATTTAAGATGCGACAATTTTTTTTTCTTCCCAGTGGACGGGTTCAGCTGACCTTATTGCGTAGACAACGAGCATTCCGCGAGCGCAAAGAGCGCCATGTAAAAGATTTGGAGACACGTCTCCAGCAGATGGAAGCGATGCAACAGACAGCGTTGGCCGAGAATGAACAGTTAAGGATTGACATGCGAAAACTGAGCACCGAGAATGAGATTCTACGGGCAACCGCAGCGGTGAACCCAGTCGGTTCACCCTTGAGCCATGGAACCCCAACGACAACGGGGCCCATGACGTACAATCCAACAGATTTCTACTCCAACGTTCTCCAGAACCACACCAACAAGACCCCGAGCCACAGGATAGTCACCAGCGAGGACGGAGAGCGTCTCCTTGCGGCTGGTGCTACGTGGGAGTTGATCATCAACCATGAACTTTTTAAGCGTGGGCTTGTTGATGTCGGGACTGTCAGCGATCGAATCAAGCCTTTGGCAAAATGTGATGGCCAGGGACCGGTATTTGAAGAGCGTGCCATCATCGAAGCTATTGAGCAGAGCGTTGCCAGCGGTAGCGACGAGCTGATCTGATGCAACCATATCCAGCATGAAACGGGTGCTATCTTGTTGCACAATTCATCCTCCACACACAACTTACCAGGTTGCGGCGTGTGCATCTCAACAACTCTGCCATGTCCTAAAAGCACTGCACCGCGGCCGTAGTTTGCCATCTTATTCGAGATGTGCCTCTGGGCTTGCTTGCTTTGGGACTGGTTTGGCATCGACAAATGGAAACGGTGGGTGTTCACACAGGAGCGTTGGATTTGATGATACGGTTGCCACTGGACTAGAGTTGCTTCATCTGGATGTCTCGAAGTGAGGGTTAGAAATAACATCCTTTATCAAGTCTGGTAGAGAATGAGCAAGGCACAAGATATTGGGTAACCAAAAACACTCGCAAAAGTGTATACGGTCTATGGCACAGACGCCCCTGGAAATAATCATAGAAGACCGTGGAAGATATCAAGCAACAACGACCGCCATGAGGAAAAAAAAAGAAGCCCGAACTAAGAGGTGGGCAAGGGAGATACCGGATGGTTTCATGGATATGGGCATGGTTGGGAGCTCATCTTTAATTGCTTTTGGGGTTCCGGAAAGATTTGGATAAGGCGTTTACACCTGCTTTGTGATTTTCACCTTCACTACTAAATATTTAGCCATGAAATTTATTTTTTAACTTTTTTTTTTTTTTTTTTTTTTTTTTTTTTTTTTGGGAATTCTTGGATTATTGATGCTAGACTTTTTTGCCGAGCCTAACTGCGTAAACCTCCGTCATGCACCTCGATATGAATATATATATATATATATATATAAAGATAAAAGCAACATACATATGTATAGAATCGTGCAATTGCAGGTAAGCTAAATAATCACTTCTTTCTTCCTCCCTCCTCCATGAATGTCATTGTGGTGTAACTCGCTAACCAAACAGAGAGGAAAGAACAAGAAAAAAAGAAAGTGATATCAAAAAAACTCCTTCTTCCTATACTCCTATCCTACTAATACCAGCCCTGACCGATCCATCTTCGCCATTCTAGAAGCGAAAAAAAGGAAAAAGAAAAAAAATCCATACCTCGGTCTACCCGAGTTTACTTGTCCCACCAACGGAAATCTTCCTTGGGAAAAAAGAAAACAAACAAACATGTATCGGTGTATGGGGTATGTGTAAGACCTAAAAAAAAGACCGTCCTGAACCAGAGCTCCTTCATTATTGCCTTCTGTTCATTGCCAGAAAAACGGAAATGGGGCAAGCGTTGAGTTTCGTATTTCTTCTTCCCCAGCCTTCTTCGGCCCGTAATCCTCAGTTCACCCTTCAATCCAGCGAGTCAACAAAATATCGACCACTGTCCCCTCGGTGGGGACTCACTCTCACTTTGCAAATGCATCTACCGATTTAGCACGCAACGGGCGGCACCCCTTCGCAGGTGGCTGCCCTATCCGTATTTCCAAAACCTCTAACCTCCGCCCACCTCTTTCACAGATCTTTCTTCCCAGTTTCAGTCGGCTCAACCCAAGGGTGCTTGATGGTCAAGCACCAAATATCCAAATAATCACAAATAGTAACGATGACATCCACCACAAAGCTTCCATAAACTCCCGTCGCCGTCCCAAGCATGCAAAACATGAACGCAACCTGGTAAACTCCGTCACCGAGCGCTGAAGGCCATCCCAAACCCGGAATAGGCGAATGCTCCAGCAATATAGGGCCCAGTGAATCAATGACCCCCAAGCTCAACGGGATAACCATCACGTTCCAGTAAGGGAAGTCGAGTTTTACCAAGTGCGCGGTAATCATCTGACCAACGCTGTACGCATTGGTCAGGCCCGCGAACAGGGCGAAAGGGACCAAGTGGCACTTTCGAATGTTGGGTTGCAGCCACAGGTAGGAGACAACGAGCGTCCAGGTGGAAAAGAAGGGGAGGAGCCCGACGAGCGCGTACCGGCTTCGGTCGCCTTTTGCGCGGCGAGCGCGTATCACATTGCTTGCTGAAGACACAGTGTTGTACACCAGCATGATTGTTCCCTGGCACATGTACCACTGGGTAAACGAGAGGTTGTAAACGAAGTCGGGGATGGTGAGTGATCCGATGGTTTGCGGGATCCCGATGGTGGCCAGCATGCCTTGCTGCCAGAAGGAGGCGCCGCCCATGAAGCCCGTCAGGGCGTAAACGGCAACGAGGACGAGGATGCCTTCAACGGGCCCGTTGACGATTCCCAAGGTCAAGGTCTTTGTGTGGTACTCTTCCCATGTTTGAACATAGAACGTGAGGAGAGATGCGAACAAAGTGGCCACAGTGTACCAGCTCTGTCCCATGTTTTGGGAGGCAGCAAAGATGAGGACTTCGAGCGAGGTGTTGAGCGCGTCTACGCCGTGGTCGAAGAGTTCGCCTAGGGGTCCGGATTGGTGGGTTCGTCGACTTTTTTTATTTACACAGCCCAAAGTCAGCATATGGGTTACGAAAAAAGAGGGCAGGGGGGGGGGTTATTAGGGGCGGGGCATAACATACGCCTGAGTGCCATCCACAGCGTCAAAGGTCTGGTACATAAACAGACCCGCAGCCCAGCTGTAATATACCCAAGGTGGGCAATCCTGATCCAACGTAGGGTTATACCAGAGCAGCGTCAAGAAGTTGGCGACGACAAACATGAAGCCCGTCAGCGTGATCAGGTTGGGCGCCATGCTCAGGGGAAAACATTTGATGACGAAATTGGTATAGAATGGCTTGAGAATGTATTTGGACGTGAGGGAGTGGTCGACGCTCGAGTACTTGTACTGCTTGAGGTTCGGCAGGAATTCCTGCCGTACGTAGACCATCTTGCCGGTATGATGTTTTTGTTTTCCTTCTGTAAAAGGTTTGCGATTTTTTTCCCCTTTCGGATTGTCTCGAGCTCCTAGGCTTACTGATGAGAGAGACAGAAAAAGAAAAAAAAAAGGTTTGGAGGGGCGCGAGTATGGATGGGTGGGTTTGGGTTGCAAAAACAAAAGTTCAACAAGTCTATCCGGTTCTTCAAAGATTGACGTAGTTTGTGTTCGAGTTTTGCTCTGGCTTTTCTGTTTTGCGGGTGCTGGCTGCTGCCGCGCGTGCACTTTTGGGTGCCGATCACAAAGGGGAGGTCTCGTGGTAAGAGAAAGAAAAAAAAAAAGATTCCCTCCGGAAGTGCGTAGCTAGTCTAAAAACCGGTAGGTCGCATGTTATATAGAAAAAGAGCAGAAGAGAAAGTGAGGGGAAAATCGATATGGAGACGCAGAAGAAGCCCAAGTGGATCAGTCAAGTGGTCGGTCGAACTTGGGCGCCTTTTTTTTTTTTCTCTCTATATTTTTTGGCTTTCCTTCACTGCAAACATGAGACCCTCCCTCCCTCAACATTCCAAATTGCTTGCATTCTGGCGGGAGGGATGGGACACGCGCCGCACCGCGTTGTAATTCTTTTTTTTTTTTTTTTCCTGACTTTTGACCAGGTTGTTGTAAGACCAACCGGGATGGCGGAAAGTGCGTCATTCCGTCCTTGATTTCAATTAATCTGCCACACACCCACCAGTAACACGCATTATCCACCCTCCATCTTGCTGTTGAAGATAGTCAGATGAGCGGAGCTGCCTGGTACTGTGAAGTTCGTTTCACCCACAATCTGCTTTGGGAGAAAACGTTTTTTTGGAAAAAAACGGTTCCCCGCGATTCTCTTTTTCGGCTTCTCATGATCCACTTTTCCCACTTACAGGGCTACAGCTGCAGGGGTTTGTCAACTCTATCTTATCAATCAGCAACACATTTTTGTGGGGTTACCAATGCGAAAGGCTTGGCAAGATTAGTCAACATGGATCCTAGGCCACATCAATAAACACATCCTGGCCCTACGCAGTAAGAACCATTTCAATCAATGAAAAATTCACCCCTCTTTTCATTTTTTATTTTGCAACAACCAAACACACCGTCAACGCTAACGCCATGCCCAAGTTCATCAACAGTAAATATTACGCAACAGATCCAATAACGAGGGCGGCGACGCCCTCCTCCTCGCTTCTCACCGTGATTTTGGTTGTGACTCCAGTCTTTGATGAATACGCCATCCGGACGTTGGCCACAACTCTTCCGCCGTTGACAGTCTTGCCGAGAAGCTTCAGTGTATGCGTGGTCTGGTTGACTGGTACATCCGTGCCTTCGAGTGGCTGCAATGAGAGAGCCTTGGCGAGTTGTTCGGTTGCATCTGTGCGGAAATGTCAACATGTCATGTACGGTTTTAACAATGATTCATGTAATAACTTACCTGCTATGCTCTTCATCCCGCTGAGCTGCAGCGTCTCTTCGGCCTCTTCTCCTTGAGCACCGACCTGCTCCCAAATGTGGGCAAAGTTGCCGGCAAAAGCAGGGACAACGTAATCGCTGCCTCCAAGATCAAACTCGGACACCTCGTATTCATCTTCATAGCCACTTTCCTCAGGCTCGCCCGTTGTGGGATCAATCTCCTTGCTGGTGAACTTCAGGGTGTTGCTGAAAGTGGTCGTGGGCAGAGCCCCCTCACCGTTGACCTTCTGGAAAGCCACGTAGATCTTCCCTGGTACATCGGTGTCTAACCTGGGGGCACCAACAAAGAAGAGCTCCTCAAGCTCGTCCTCATCTGATGGGGTTACGGCAACGCTAACATTTTCTAATACAGTATCAGGGAGGGTGTTCTTGATCTCGTACTGCAATACGATATGCTCCTTGAAGATGTGCTTCACAACACTGACGACGTACTCAGTCTCAGCCTCTGTCAGCTCAACAACAGGCGATGACTTGAGCACGGCACCAAACTCCTTCATCTCGGGAATCTGCATGAGCTCCTGAGCATACTTCTGCGCCGCTGCCGAAGCAGATGCGGCGGCATCGGCAGCCGAGGGGGCGGCCTTGGTAGGTCCAGCCTTTGGTGGCTTGAGCGAGGGTGTGGTGGCTGTGAGTTTCTTCGTCCTGTCTTCGGCGTCGGCTTGCTCGCGGGTGACGACTGGGATCTTGGAGATGTCGAACGCTTCATCAAACGCCGACTTGTCGTCTGACGTAACATACATGACCAATTGGTGCTCAAAGTATGGGAGCGAGAACATGGTGTCGTTCTTGACAAACTTGGTTGCCAGCTCATCCTCCTCCTGCATGAGGCTGAGGTTCAGTGCTGCACGATCGCGCACTTCATCATCGACGTCGTCTAGGCACCGCCTGAGCAACACCTCAACGCTGCGCTTGACCTCTGGATCCTTCTGGCCAACGCCGAACTTGGCGAGTGCGGTAACAGCTGCAGCACGGACAATGGCGTTTTCAAGAACAACGCGATTGTAAATGTACCGGATGTACTTGGTGGGCTGGGAAGTCTGGGGCCCCTCCACACCGAGAAGGTGAAGAATACGGACAGCGAGCTTCGTAAACTCGCAGTCCTCGATGAACTCGCACAGATGAGCCAATGCTTCCTCCTTGGACTCGGGAACAAACTTGATCAGGTCGAACATGCTTTCCACGACCGCGCGCTTGAATTCATAGCCGCCATCATCCCGGAGCACACCGCTGAGGAATTGTAGCATGCTGGCCTGCTTGTTAGGGAACTTGAGACAGAGCGTCCGGCACGCCTCAACGATGGTAATCTTGAACTCATCGGTAATCTCGTTCATGAAGCCAGAGATTTGCTTCATCAGCCGGTCCACGCTAGCCTCGTTGCCGGTCTTGAGCAGAGTAGTGATTGCAAACGTAGCGATCGAGCGGTTGCTGTTAGAAATGAGGAGCTCAATGTCGGGATTGCAAACGCTGACGGCAGAAGGCTTGAAGGACGCGAAGTTGTGGAGGATCCGGAGCGCGGCAAACTTGGTAACGGCTCTTGGGGAGGTGAGGAACAGCTGGAGCACATGGACGGCCTGAGTGACTTCGGCATCGGTAACGTCCCGCATATCACAAATAGCCTTGGCCGCCTCGAAGTTGACCATTTCGCTCTTATGCCTCAGCCAACCATCGAGCAGCGTCATCATAGGCCTCCTGAGTTGGGAATCCTCCTCGGCAAGTTGGGCAGCAAGACGGACGAGCATGACGATAGCGGCGGGGTTCTTCATCGCACCGGCGGCACCAAATTGCTGAACCATCTTGACGAGGGCCATCCTGTCGTGCATGCGCATCTGGTACAACAAGCCGATGGCGTGATACTGCGTCATGGTCGAATTGTTGACGGGGACGTTTGCTGAAGACGAGGAGAAGCCCAGCGAGAAGCCGCCAGACGACTTGGTGCTAGCAGCCGCCTCCTGAGTCTCGCTCTGCCACCGCTTCACAACTTCTCTGGCGATGGGGAGGAGGTGGTACGACGAGACGAGGGCGGCCGAGGAAACAGTGGGGTTCTTGTCGACAATCGCAGTCTTGAGGACACGCTCGATGGATTGCACAGTGGTGGCCTGTGAGGAGACCGTGAGAGTTAGCTGTCTGTCAGGGGCACAAGAAAGGAGGCCCAAAACTTATGGCCCAGGCGCTTGTTCCGTACATCAATAATGCGGCAGAGGGCGCGAATAGCATTTGGTCGATAGATGGCGTCAGTGCTGCCGCCAGTATCCTTCATGATGGTACTTGTGACCATGATGATATCCTCGGCGGAGCTGGCCAGCTCCTTAATGACCAAGTGGACCATCTGACGGAGGCCTGCATCTTTGTTCTGGAACAGCTTCGAGATGCCAAAGAAAAGCGTCGTCGCCTCGGTGCTTGGGAACTTCTCGCCGGTGTAGAGGAGGAGGGCGATCTTTGTCAAGAGAACACGACATCTTCGAGGGTTGATGGGTGAGGTGTTGAAGAGACGAGCTGCGCACCGCCAATTGTAATCAGCAGCCGCCACAATGCAATGCGCTACACCCCGGCCGGTTGCTCACCTTCCTGGAACACCTGGGTCCGATCAATCTTGATCAGGCCGGTGTCGGCATCCTCGTCCTTTTTCCCGTAGCTCATGGTGGGCAGAACGAGGCGGGTTGTGGTGGGAAACTTGGAGCCTGGCGAAAGTCGGTGGTCAGCAGTCTGGAAATTGGATGGGTGTTTCCTTTGCTGCTGCGACTTGAAATATCAGGCCGACAGTTGCTGGTAATGGGGGATGTTCTACCTCGCGAATCACTCAAGGTATCGGCAGCACTTGGACTTGTCGATTTTCAAGTTCTAGGCCACAAATTGAAGGGGTGCCGAACTGGGACCTCTGACAATGTGGTGCGTATCGGATAGCAAAGAGACACGTTCTTTGCTTAACGAGTATGCCACCAGCAGCTGCCACACAGCACCCCACAACAGGGGTCAAACAGTGGGTGTTGTCGCACAGACCAACCAAGCAGCTGCCCAACCGTGGCTGTTCAAGATCACCTGCAAAGTCACATGAAGCCCACTTTAATTCTTACGGTTGCCCATCTCAGACATCTATAGACAGCACGAAAACTGAAAACAGAAATCTCATTTCATGAGCCAAAAAAAAAAAAAAAAGACCATCTACTATGGGTACAAGTAGGTTCAACAGCAAGATATCTTGGTATCCCGAAAAATAGCAAAATGAATGCGTCAGCCGCGAATCGAACGCGGGGCCCATCGATGGCAACGATGGATTTTACCACTAAACCACTGACGCTGTTTGGTTGATATGGACAAAGTGACAATTTTAGCATATATATATCAACAGAATGAAAACTCCAGTCCCCAGAATTTTGTTGCCAATAAAAGATGGGAGGCACCAGGAGAACACAACAGCTCTGTTCCAAACTCCTTAAATAATTATTAGAAAGCTTTCAAACAACTATTGATCCGTGAAAAACATTCGGCACTCTTATTAATTGGAAATTGAACATAGATTAGGTGCTCACCCATTTTTGGGTTGCGTTTTCAGGCACAATGTGCAGGGCGATCGACCCCAATTATTCCAAGGAATTTGGAAGCCACCGAATCCCTGCAATGACAGGTCTCGACTCTCGATTGGTAGTGTACAGAGAGAAATCAAGCTGAGAGAGAGTGGCGGTGCATTGAAACAGCACCCTTTTCTCTTGCAGCAAGCTAAACGGCCCCAGAAAAGCCCCTTGCAAGGATCATACCGCATTCTTTCCGTCCCAACTTCAACCTCAACTTTTCCTCCCTATCTTTTGCCCCTGCACGGGGATTCTAACATTTCTGTCAGCGGTAACCGGAGCGTTTTCGAACGAAAATCTTATCCTTTTCCTCTTTTGTTTTTTCTAACACTCACTTGTATAACTTTAATAACGCGCCAAAGAAGAAAAAAAAAACACCACGACTCCTATTAAACTTTTCTAATTAGCTTTGGAGTTGAAACGGGTACCGCCTCGCGCTCGCGACACATCGCCCTCCTTCCTGACCCCGGTTTATCAACCTTGATCTACATTGCCAAACCCCTCAAGTCCACGGAAGAGAAGGTTGTTGATCAAAATGAAGCTGCGGCACAGGAAATCGCCGCTTCTCCTTCTGCTTGTTCCAACGCTTGCGGCCACTGCGGTCCTCGCTATTGAATCCGAAGCTTACAAAGCCGCACCCGTCTCTGACAACGCGATTTCTGGAAAGAAGTATGCGAGCAAGGATGCACCAGTTGATGGGAAAGATGGGAAGCCCCATGCCGGTCCCTTCGTCGAACTAGAGCACAAGACCCCCGAGGAGCATTCCGAGCTGCCCATCCTTAAAGACCGCCCCACCGACCCAACCATTCATGAAGGCAAGAAGATACCGGAGAGCAACGATGGTGTCATGGATGACAAGCAGCGTTCCGAGCCCAAGAAAGGGACGACTGGCACTGAAGGAGGCGTGAGCGAGAAGGACAAGGAGCGAAAACTGAAGGAGCAGACGGGCAAAGTGGTTGAGAATAAGCCACAGGCTCCCAAGGAAGCACCACCGCTTCCGCACGCCGACCAGGAGAAAATCGCCGCTGCCAATCCCGACTCAAAATACTCGGACAAGTCGTCAGACGATGTCTCCGGGCTCGAGGTTAGTTAGGCCGGGACATTGGCCCCAATTGCCTTTAAGCAACATGATACTAACCGTGACACATTTGCAGAAACCTGATGACCTTCCTGAAAAGACTCACGACAAGCCTCCTCCCCTTCCCGATTCCGTGTCAGGCATCGACCACCTAGACGTTACAAAGGGCAGCAGCGGATCTGGCTCCAGCTTGAGCGCCGAAGAAGAGGTAGATGGCATCATACAGCCTTTCCACTCCTTCGTGCTCTCGCTCATGATGATTCTCGTGTCTGAGATTGGTGACAAGACCTTCTTGGTTGCCGCACTCATGGCTATGAAGCATGATCGGATGGTCGTGTTCACTGCTGCCTTCAGCGCCTTGATCACCATGACTGTGCTCTCGGCCGTGCTGGGACATGCGGTGCCTGCCTTGATCTCGGAGCGTCTCACCCACTTCCTGGCCGCCGGTCTGTTCACAGTCTTCGGTGTCCGCCTTCTGCGTGAAGGCATGGCGATGAGCCCCGATGAGGGTGTCTCGGCCGAGATGCAGGAGGTTGAACAGGAACTTGCAGAGAAGGAGCAACTGGCCCGGAAGCAAGGCCGGAGAAGATCCAGCGTCTCGCCCTATGCCCTGGAAATGGGTCTTGGCACCCGCAAGTCTCGCTCCAAGTCTCGATTCCCAACGCCCCCCCGCAGCCCATCCAGCTCTCCTGAGACTCGGTCTCGAAGAGGAGGGGCTCTGCAAGGATTCCTGTCGGGCTTGTCGAACCTCTCCTCCCTGCTCCTTAGCCCCGCTTGGGTCCAGACCTTTGCCATGACCTTCCTTGGTGAGTGGGGTGACCGCAGCCAGATCGCTACCATTGCTATGGCTGCTGGTCAGGACTACTGGTGGGTCACCCTGGGTGCTGTTCTCGGCCATGCCTGCTGCACTGGTGTTGCAGTCATTGGAGGACGTGCCATCGCAGGCAAAGTCAGTCTCAAAGTTGGTAAGTTCAACATCATGATATGCTCCAATATCTTCAGACCCAGCTAATGTTCTCTTGTAGTCACTGTTGGTGGGGCAGTCGCGTTCCTGTTATTCGGCTTTATCTATCTGATTGAAGCCCTCTATTCTTAGACGACTACAATAGAGACGAAACCTGAAGAAATGTTTGAAGAATGATCTCGGCTTGGCTTTCCCGGGCGACAGCTGCCCCCAAAAAATACTCTTCCTCCGTCCCCGGTGGTTCATATATTATTTCTGGCTATATGGTTGTAATCATACTTTTTTTTGCGCATAAACACAGCAGCGTGTTTGTTTTCATTTCATTTCACAAGGGGGGCAGCTTGTTGCAGGTAACCAATGCGGACATTATCATATGATTGAATCCTGGCCGAGGGGGTTTTAGATGTACACGAACATGTGTGTATCAGTAAAGAAAAGCATAAAGCCGGTGGGGAGGAATGGTTCGGAGGGTATAGTTTCAAGGTCAACCTGGGATGATAGAAAAGCCAGAGGGGAAGTACAAGGATGGGCTGTGCTTGCTTGTGTTACCTTTACAATAACCAACCATGGGAGTTCTTTATAAGTGGTTGGGACGAGCAATTTCAAGGGAATCAGAAAAAAGGGGACTCAATATTGAGTTGGACTATTTCCATGCGGTATATATGGCTTAAAATGTTTGGTGGTGGTTCATATTCCTAAAGCAGATAAATGTATAATCGGAACTTGAAGTCAATGATGTCTATTTAAGGTCATTGTAGGAGTCGTGGAATCTCATGAACAGCAGGGCGGTTGCCAAGCCACACCATGTTGCTATGAGAAAGATGCAAGGAAACCGATGACATCATCGCTTCGTCTGAAGCACTTACAACCGCCAGCTTTGTTTAAGCAGAGCTTATATCCCTCTGATCGTTCATTACCAGAACACCAGCTCATTTTACTGATCATCAACAAACTTCTCTTCTTTTCACCGTCTAAATCGTAACACTAAACGGAATTGAACCAACAAACAACTCTCGACAACATGGCGAATAAACTGGTCAACCAGGCCCAGGAGGTCGCGTATGTTTTTTTACGTTAAATTCCCCATCCGCATTGGATGGCCGTCTGACCAGCCAATTTCCACAGCAAGGAGGATCTCGACCGCTACAAGACCCTCGTAAACGAGGCCGCGAAGAGTGGTTCATACTTGTATCCCATCAAGGTATATACTTGTTCCACCACCACAATCAAGTTACACAAACATGCACACACAAACTAACAACCCGCAAACAGGGAATCTTCTACTTTCTCTCCCACAGAGAACTCTGGAAGCCCCTTGCCTCCAAACTTATCCCATACTTATCCCTCTACGCAGGCGTGATAGGACCAATGTTCTTCTTCACCTACCTTCCGCAGTTGGCCATCATGGTGTTCGTCAACGGCCCACTAGCGGTATTCACCACTGTAGTCTTGGTGCTCAACGAGAGCGCAGCGGTCGTGTCGATCATTTCCAAGAATCTGTTGCTGCAGGAAGCCCTGCTGGATACGTTTGATGGCACGCTGGTCGCGAAGAAGCAGACGGAGATTGTGAAGAATGGAAGGGAGTTAAAAACCAGGGGTGATTCGGTGCAGAGGCTGGGAAGAGTGCTGAAGAACCCGTTTTCGAAGTTCAGTGTCAAGGAGCTGGTGAGGTATTTCATGTACCTGCCCTTGAACTTTATTCCGGTCATCGGGACTGTGGCTTTTATCTTTATTAGAGGTGAGTTGTTGTGCTTGGGGAAGGGGATGGATGAGGAGGGTGTTTCTGGGATGATGAGCATCGCTGACTTTGGGAGGTAGGACGGGCGAGAGGAAACTCTGTTCATGATCGGGTGAGTTACGAACACGATTTTGCGAAGCAAGATAAAGGGGCTAACATCTTTTTGAACAGTATTTCCAACTCAAGGGTTGGTCCTCGTCTACCAAGTCAGACTGGCTCAAGAAGCACAAGGGCCCATATGCTGGGTAAGTTTCCTCTGCTCTTTCTGTTCGCATCGCAGTTGGCGTGTCTGGTCAGGAAAAGGAGAAGATGGCTGCTTTCGATCAACGAACCGCATCCGTTTCGAAAGGTTCATCTCGGCTAGACTTAACCTTTTTGCGACACATTATTCAAAACTCAGTGTCACCCTGCCTCTTTCGCGAGGTTTTTTGGTTTGACTTACACTGACTTATCGGCTCACACACAGTTTCGGGACTGTTGCAACCTTGCTCGAGATGGTTCCAGTTGCTTCGGTTTTGTTTTCCTTTACCAATACTGGTAAGCCTTTCTCTATAAGCCAAATCAACGGAGCATTTGGTGGCTAACAGATACGTGCAGTCGGAGCTGCTCTCTGGGCAGCCGACATCGAGGCCAAGGACACCCAAATGACCAAAGAGACTGCTCCAAGTCTCAGGGATGCTGCTAAGAAGGCCGAGTAGGGTGAGGAGGGAATCGTTATGAGCTGGGAGTAGGAATACAAAAGGCCGAGATTACTTTGGTTGGACAGGAACGGACGTGAAATTCAACAATCATTAGGGCCGGGGCGGATGTAGGATATGAACAAACGGGGAGAGTACCACTGCATTTTGACAGCGCAATATTCTGTGCAACTGTTCAATATGGACTTGTCTGGGTCCCGTCGATGGGTTGGCGGGAGGTTAGCGACATCGTGCTCGCTGCAGAAGCTCTTTAGGGCCGGGCTGACATACTTTTTCGGCGTTGTCGGCTTGCAGAACGGGTAACTTGCATTGAGCAGAACCACAATTACCGAATCAAGGCATTTGGTAGTTTTCACATGTTCACCAGGTCTTGGAATTATTCCCTTCGCACTTCACCACGACATGCTTCTTGGCAAAATACGAGGTTTTAAATGGGGTCTCAAACTGGGGCAGATCTGGTGCACGTTGTCTTGAAGCTATGGTGTATTCGCCGCCTTCCTGGAGTTATTTAGACGAGACATGCAAGATCACAAACACGCTTTAGTCTGGCAACCCATGGACCTTCGGTATCAACATGAATTCGTTGTCACCACGACGTCTTGGAAGACCGAAAACGGCATCTCGCGCTATCGGGCTTTATCAAGATCTCGTTATGCAAAGTCACCGTCTTGCCCGGAGGAAGGCGTTGCACGTCACATGAGGCTGTAGTAACTAATTAGCAACCAGTGGCTCCTCTAAGCACTTTCGGACAGAAAGCAAGTATTTCCAGCGCACATCTAAAAATGCGTGTTGTAAAATTCAGGCACCGCGAAACCAAGGTGTAACTGTCAGTCAGGAACAGGAACAATCTAGCAGCGGATGGGTGCAGTTGAACGTCCCATCTTGTCCCCCCTTGTCACCCGGACGGCCGGGTAACACGATACCACGACAAGCTGCCACGGAGAACTTCGTCCGAGGGTAAAATATCGAGAGATGATGAGTGGGGGAGGCTCAGGGTGCAGATAAATGATAGCTATGTAACCTTTCAGAATCGGGAAGCTCCTTTGGTCCTCGGCCAAAGGCTTGATTGTGATGGACTGAGGTTACCCCGGATGGAGCGAACTGGTAACCTGAACTCAGATACAGCTCGAGCTGAAATGTAGCACTAAAGGGAGCAACAACCGTCTCGACGGCTCTTGAGGACTGCAGAGATTTTTTGGGGTCTTAGAACTTTTGGGTAAACATAAGACAACGAAGAAAACGAACGAGCCCGAGACAAACGGCAAGAAGGCGTGAGGCGACTAGAAGAATGTCAATTGAGCCAATTGATGGCGAACAGGTGGGAATTGAAGAAGATCAAGCTGCCGACGGACAAAACTCGTGTGGGCAAACATTGGTCGGAACAGTCACAAAGCAGAAAGGGGATGGAAGAAGGGTCGGAAAGGGGGGCGGGAACAGCATCACCTACAGGATGATTGATTTACAATCTCGGATACCTCCAGGCCCATCACACATCCCTCGTACTTCCTCACCAGAAACAGATTGAACGAGAAGGGGCCTCCAAATAGCACCATTTTCCGGGACCCAGGCCGCTCTGAGCCGGCTGTTGCATGTTGCTCCAAACCGAGACCTCTCCCTCGTAACCCCCATTCCAGGTTGGGCAAGATTAAAGGAATTTCTTGAGCAAGAAAGATCCGGGTGGGATGGTTCCCGGTGTTGGTGAAGCAGGAGGCACACAAGTCACGGATTTCCAGTCTAATCATCTTTCTGGCCGCTAACGCATGGGTCAAACCAGAGGACGAGGAAGGAAGTCCCGTGCCCCTTTCTGCTGATCCGCGACGATGTGGAAGGAACAACCCCAACGAAATAGAACCACTCGGAAAAGCCAAATTACGCGAGGAGAAAATCGCGATTGGCAAACTTTCTTCGGAAGCACCTACCTCTGTTAAGCACCCTGATGGACGCAAGAGAAACGGAGAATTAAGGTACTACACCCCTGGGCGCCATGAAACTGCAAGATCCGGGCATCCTTACATGTCTTGATTGCTCCTGCTATATCTGTTACCCCCTTCCTCATGCACTCGATGGCGAGCCCCCGGAATATCTCTTACGTTCTGTCATGTGGCCCCCTCCTCCTTCTCCCTGTCTCATCCTCATTTCTTTCTGTTAGGGGAGTCGGATACAATCGTCGTACAGTTATTCCAGATTGTAGGGTGTGTTTGCCGAGGCAGGATCACTCGTTCACAACCCAACCTTCTCGTTCGTGAATCTTGCCCTTACCTTCCATACTCTTTAACTTGCCCTTGCCTCCCTGACTTTAGAATTAGATTCCTGTTTTTACGCCGGATGCTTCAAGCAGACACTCTCCGCCCCTTCCTCAGCACATCCCTCTGCCCCCGCCCCCCCTTCCTTTTTTTCTTTCTCGACAACCTCAGTTTGCGCCACCATCCTGTCAGCTTAATCAGTACCATCTGTTGAGACTGGGGTTGAGCCCAGTAAGGGGTATTTGAGGATGAAGGTCTCGACAGTGATTGTTAGCCTCGCGTCGGCATGTGCAGTCTTGGAATCGGTGCCGGTTGCGTTGGCACATCAGGATGGCTTCTGGTCAAGGTTCCGCCGAGCAGTTGGCCACACATTCACGGCTACGAACGGAATTGGGGCTCCCAACCACATGCCACACAGCGGGAATCTGACCCCTAGGCAAGACTCAGGGGAATCGGGAGATCCGGAAGATTCTGGAGATCCGGAAGATCCAGATGGTGGTGGACCGGAGGATGATCCGGACGGTGATCCTGATGACGACCCTGATGATGATCCTGATGATGACCCTGATGACGACCCAGACGACGACCCGGATGATGATCCTGATGACAATCCAGATGACGAACCGCCGTCGCCGTATGGCGCGCCTTATACCACGATAGAAACCTCAACTTATGGTAAGATACTCGGATTATTTCCTCCATATGCTTTTGCGGATGCCGCGAGCACATTTCTGATTTTTCTTTAGGTTATGAGACTACAACCACTGAAAATCCTTACATTACTACTACGGAGGCAGAGACATCCTATAGCTACGAAACTAGCACTACTGAGGTGTCAACTAGTATCAATAGCACCGGTGGATATTCGTTCACCCCAATCTCCGCCACGACGTCTTCCATTACTCCGTCTCCAAGCACAAGCACGGGTTCAATTTCATCTGAGACGCCGTCTACACCATTTGAAAGTAGTTCTTTCCTCACCTCAACCTCAACGAGTGGAGTTCCTGGATCATCAGCCTCTTTCTCGATCTCTGTATCCGAGACGTCAGTCTCATCACTTACCCCTGAAACGTCGATTTCTAGCTCTAGCAGCTCATTGATGATTCCTCTGACCACTAATTCTATTCCGGGCACCGGGCCGTCTGTCTCCGGGAGCACGACAGTTGTGTCTTCGACCACAACAGGTCCTGCCGTGTCATCTTTATCAAATACCGCGTCGGTGCCTATAAATGGGTCAACAAGTCTCACCTCGACAAGTTCTGAGTCGGCAGTAACCCTGACGTCAGCAACACTCACATTGACTGTAACAACAACTGGAACGTTTGTCTCTATTTCGGGTTCAATTATTCCAGTCACGGACTCATCGGCATCTGGGTATACAACCAGCTCTACAAGTATCTATTCCTCCGAGACAGGGGCAGCTGCTGGGAGTACTTCTAGTTCAACTGGATCACTTTCAAGCTCCACTACCGTCACCACCAGCAGAACGGTAATCTCTTCGAGTGGCACCTTGATCAGCCAATCATCAGGTTGGAGTTCAACAACCATACAGTCGCTTTCCCAATCAATAGATACCCCGGTGGCCTCGATACCATCTCTGACTGGCTCGGTGACTATAAGTACGATTTCTTCCTATAGTGGCAACTTGTCTGCCAGTGTGACTACACCAGCAAGCATTAGTAGCACCTATGGCAACACCACGGCTACTGGGCCACTGGGCACCCCAGGAACATCATACACCCAAAGCAACACATCTGCTCCAACCGGACGCCTTTCGAGCAGTTCACAGACCTCGAGAACTGTGCTTAGCGCCCCTGGCACCACGACTACTGCTTCGGAGGCAGGAGGCTTGTCGATCTCATCAAGAACCTTCACAATCCGTTCATCGACATTGGCGAACACCACGAGCGGTGTGACGTCGACATCAAGTTCGTTTTCTTTTGTCCCCTCTGCATCTAGCTTGCCACCTTATCCGGCTTCCAACTCAAGCCTCAGTCTTGCAAACTCGGCTAGCTCAAGCATCTCTCCGACGTCACAGTATCCAATAACCAGCTCGAGTGCTTCTGGAGTAACTCAATCTTCGAGTATCTCTACGAGTGTGAATGGTACTGTTCCAGTCCCTACTTCTTCAGGACCTGTTAACAACGGTACTGCACCACCTACTGTTCCTGTACCTTCGGGGCCATCGTCCAGCATTTACCCATTCCCAAACTCCACTACATCTGGAAGCTCAATTCTCAGCACCGGAAGTAGTTTGATATCAGCTTCTGGCAGCAGCGCTCCATCATCTGTAGCATCTACGTTTTCGTCAGTGCCGTATCCTCTTCCTAACACCACTGCTAGTTCTACTGGTGGTATTGTGAATACAGCGGGCACAACGCCGTCGATCAATTCTTCGATTTCAGGACCCCAAATTACGTCTTTATCTCCGTTATTGAACAGTTCCGGTATCATCACGCCGACGGGAACTGGGTCGTTGATAACCCCATCACTCTCATCATTTTCAGCTCCACTCCCGTTATCAAATGGGACCACAACAGTCGGCAGTCCGGAGACAAGCGGCTCATCTTCAATTGTGCCGCCTGGGACAGTGCCAGTCCCCAACACAAATACTCAACCTAGTTCGTCATCAACACTATCTGCGCCATATCCTACCGGAAACGGGACCAAATCATCAGTTATTCCGGGATCTACAGTGGTTGGATCTAGCACCCTTCTAGGGACAGGCTCTGGGGCCACGAGTCCCTTATCAACAGTTCCTTACCCAACGCTAAATAGCACCTTGTCGAGCCTTTATCCCCTATCAACCGGTGTTTCCTCTGGAAGTAGTACTACTAGCTCGCAGTCTCTTACAGGTACCTTTTCTGTGCCACCGGGAACAGGAGTCTCAAATCCGCCGACAATCAGCGGTAGCGTATCCCCTCTATACCCAACCGGCAACACGACCGCCTACATGTCAACAGGAACGGGTTTTGGAACCGGGAGCTCAAGCAGTCCCGTGACGAATACATCGACTGTAACTGTTGGGGGAATCTCGAACACGTCTCCTCCTCCATATCCAGGCACCAACTCCACAGGGCCAACTTTCAGTGGGACAGGAAGTATTCCTGGAACGGGAATCTCCGGTGCCTCTCTCTCAACTTCTTCTGCTGCGTCTGGCAGTAGCGCCATTTCTGCTCCATATCCAACAGGTAACGTGACGAGGTCTTCAGGTCCAACCGAAGGCGTTCCCGGAACAGGCGGATCAGGAACACCAACGCCTGGATTCATCACCACCTCGGGAGGCGGCAGTACGGTCTCACCTCCGTTCCCAACAGACAACTCAACGAGTCCAGTTGCTTCAAGTGGAGGTTTACCTGGAACAGGACCAGTGGCAAGTTTAACGAGCACGAACCCGCTTAGCAGTATATCGTCTGCTCCATACCCAGCTGGTAACTCAACGACTTTGCCTACCTCGAGTGCGGGCCTAGGAACAGGGAGTGTTGTATCATGGATGAGCACATCGTCTGTTCCATACCCGGCCGCGAACTCAACAAGCTTATTTCCTGCAAGCGGAGGGCTGCCTGGGACAAGAACGTCGCTTACAGTTTCTCCCAGCGGCTCTGCACCATATACCGCATCTAATTCTACAACAGTCCTACCATGGGGAAGCATAACAGGAATAAGCAGCTCCGCTCTGTCATCAACACCCTCAACCACAGCACCATTCCCGCTCTCGAACTCTACTTCTGAAGTAGGTCCCACAGGAATAACCTCATCCATGAGTTCAGGGGTTTCGAGTGTCTATACCACTTCATCTGCATTACCATATCCATTGTCGAACTCTACCTCCACCGGAGGTGCTCCAGGAACCGGCAGTCTGCCATCGACTTTTAGTGGTCCATCTTCTGGGACAGGCATTGGACAGTCTACGATAGCCATCTCAGAAACAAGCTCAGCACCTTACCCACTAACGAATTCCACGGCAGCAGCTGCCCCAACTGGCGCGTCGGGCATCTCCAGTAGCGTGCCCTATTCATCAGGCACAGGGGTCGTTACAACTTCATCCCGCGGTTCATCCAGCGTTCCGCCTTTCCCAACTGGCAACTCGACTGTCACTACAGGCCCAACCGGCTCAGGCTTGACTTCTTCAGAGACCAGCATTTCTGTTATCTCAATCTCGCCCCCATTCCCGCTTCCGAACTCGACTGTCACGGAAAACCCAACAGGCTCGGGGGCATCATCAACAGGAACGGCGATCTCCAGTCTCTCGACGCTACACCCATTCCCATTGCCTAATACTACTGCTAGTATCTATGTTACAGTCTCTTCATCTTCCGGCACAGGTGTATTCACGTCAAGTAGCATCCCTTCCAGCTCGGCGCCATATCCGCTTCCGAATTCTACACTCACAGGCGGCCCCCCAGGAACTGGTATCTCAACATCAACACCGGGAGTCTCATCAAGTCTTCCTCCGTATCCCCAGTTCAATTCAACATCGACGGCTGGGCCAACAGGTACAGCAATTACGACCAGCTCAGGTCTTGCATCTTCAGGTGCTGGTATATACACGCCCAGTTCTGGCATCCCTTCGGTCTCTCCTCCATTTCCGTTGCCAAACACTACCTCTGCTTTTGGCTCTACTGGGACAGGCCCTATTTCACCCGGCACCAGCGTATCTATGTCAAGCTCTAGCATTTCGTCGACGTTTCCTCCATACCCACTACCGAACACCACCTCCAGTGTTCTGCCAACGGGTACAGGGCCTTTGTTCTCCAGCACTGCATCCCTTGGCACAGGCGTATCGACATCGAGTTCCATAACAACAAGTTTGCCTCCTTATCCCGCATCGAATTCCAGCTTAGTCACTGGTCCTACAGAAACCGGAGGTTCATCTGGCACGTCTCCTCAGTCCTCCGGCACGGGTGTTGCAAGTGCAGGTCCAATAGGAGGTTCAGCATCTGTTCCTTATCCTTTTCCGAATACAACTGTAACAAATGCTGGCGTACCGGGTGGGACCGGCTCAAACCCCGTCTCTCAGACGAGCACAGTTCCATATCCCATGTCAAATATTACTACGGTTGGCCCGACTGCAGGTACAGGATCTTCCACCATATTGTCGACACTCAAGCCCCCATATCCATTGCCAAACACAACCGCGGCTGGCCCGACTGGTGGGACTACGATAGGGACTAGCTCTCCATATCTGCCGCCAACTATCACCCCTCCATACCCGTTACCGAACACCACAGCCGTCGGCCCTTCTGGAGGAACTGGGTCTTTATCCATTCCATCAACATTGAGCCCGCCCTATCCATTGCCTAATACAACTTCGGTTGCCGTAACGGCTGGGACCGCGTCATATTCTACAACTCAGACCTCTTTTAGCCCTCCATATCCATTGTCAAACAGCACAACTGTTGGCCCAACTGCAGGAACTGGGCCTTCGAATAGTCAAACGCCGCTGAGCCCGCCATACCCGTACTCGAATACAACTACAGTTGGGCCAACTCCTGGAACCGCAGGAGGCACTGGCTCTTCATCTGTTCTTTCAACACTCAGCCCGCCATATCCGTTACCTAACACAACCACGCCTGGTTTAACTAGCGGGGTAACGGGGGGGACCATGTCCTCTTCGACTCCCTCAACTATTAGCCCTCCATATCCATTGTCAAATTTGACCACGAGTGGTCGGACTGGTGGGACAGCTGGAGTATCCAATTCCTTCCCTACTTATTCGACGACTATTGCTCCATATACGCTTCCCAACACTACAACATCTGTCTTTACCAGCGGTGCCACGGCAGGAACTGGCTCCTTTAGTATCCCATCCACGTTGAGCCCACCATATCCTTTGCCAAATACCACCGCTAATGGCCCGGGAAGTGGGAGCATGACGAGTTCTGGACCTTCAACCGATATGTCGTCAGTCAACCCACCTTATCCTCTTCCCAACACAACCACGCTGTGGTCACCAAGCGGCATCACAACAGGAACTGGTGTTCCGTCTGTCTCATCAACAATTATCCCACCATACCCATTACCCAACACTACAACTACCAATAGCCCAGGTAGTGAAATCACGGCAGGAACAGGAACCCCCTTTGGGCCATCGACGATGACCCCGCCATACACACTGCCTAACGCAACCAGCTCCGTGCCAACTGGTAGTCTTGGCACTCGAACAATCACATCATCATCCAGTTTGGGTACAGGATCACCAACAGGGATACCAAGCAGTGTGCCATACCCCTTCCCGAACATAACCACAAGCAGTGGTCTGCAGTCCGGGGCTGGAACGGCCCCTTTGACGACAATCGGCTCCGGAACTGGCCCACTGACCTCACAATCTGTGGTAAGCGCGGGTTCAGCTCCATACCCCCTGACCAATTCATCCCTCTCTGGAGGATCGGTCGGGCCATCCGCACCAGGTACGAGAAGCGTGTCGACCAGCTCAGGTACGGTTCCTCTCACTTCCTCAACTTTGGCACCCTCAACATCAGCCCCCTATCCACTTCCTAATTCGACTACCTCTGAAGGATCAATTGGTCCATCTGTGTCCGGGACGGGACCCATTCCAGACAGCTCAGGAACAGTTCCCATTACCTCTCCAGTTCTTTCGCAGTCGTCTTCGGTGCCGTATCCTCTTTTTAATTCGACGACCTCTGGCGGAATTACTGGCCCATCTGTTGCAGGTACAGGGAACCCGTCCATTAGTTCAGGGACAGCGCCCTTACCCTCTTCAATTTCTTCATCACCTTCTTTAGCACCGTATCCTCTTCCAAACTCCACGATCTCTGGCGGATCAGTCGGCCCATCGGGGACAGGAATAGGAAGTATGACTTCTAGCTTCGGGACAGCTCCTATCTCCTCACTAACTACCCTGCCACCTTCATCAGCACCGTATCCACTTCCAAATACGACCTTCTCAGGCGGGCCAGCAGGTTCAGGCACTGTTCCTGGCTCTGGAGCAGTTACTACTACAATCCCAGTCCCTAGTTTCTCGCTTTCGTCAACTCCCTATCCACTTCCTAACACAACCGTTTCTGGAGGCCCAGCTGGATCGGGTATCACTGCTGGAACAGCAAGCAGAACCTGGAGTGGAGGGCCTCCGGTCACTTCTGGGACGGGGCCGGTCGGCTCTGTAACTTCCGGTGGAATTAGTTCTGCGCCTTATCCGCTGCCAAACTCCACATTCACTAACAGCCCAAGTGGAAGTTCCCATGCCCCTGGTACGAATCCTATGTCGTTAAGTCCGGGAACCAGTCCATCGTCATCACCATATGGCGCAACAAGCTCAGCGCCTTTTTCACTGGTCAACTCGACTTCTGTTGTTCCGCCGACGGGGCCATCGGGAACAAGTGCATCGCCGGGTTCAGTGTCAATCACTTCAAGCGGACCTCTAACTACCTTACCACCATTTCCTGCTGGTAACTCAACTCTTCCCCTTGGTTCCACCGGAAGTTCAGGAACAGGTTATTCTACAACTGGTGAGGAGTCTCCGCTGTCAACATCAGAGACGTTGTCGGTCCCATTCCCGTTGCCTAACACGACTGTGACATCCGGCCAATCTGGCATCTCACCAACTTCAAGCAACTCGGGCGGCTTCGGAACAGGAACGATTTCTTCAGCACCGACTACTTCGTCCGGCTCAGTGCCCTACCCATTGATCAACTCGACTACCTTCACAATCACTGTGATGAGTGGATCAGCGACTCTCACTATTACAAGTGGTTCAGCTTTATCAATAACACTGGGCCCAACTGGTGGGAGTGGCTCAGGTACGATAAGCCATTCCTCAGCGCCAGGGAACAACAGTACGAGCAGATCCATTGACACCACTTGCACGGAATCCACAACAAGGAGGTCAAAACGACCACACCATCCTACTACTCACACCAAACACAACAGCACAAGAACCCATGCGCCAACCACTCATCGTTCTGGCACCGGCGTGTTCCCAACTACAACTTGCAATGAGACAACTTTCAAGACCATGATCACTACTCATATTTCGGGCAGCATTGTCTCGTCATTCTGGAAAAACGTAACATCACGAATCAGTGTTAGCAGTGGTAAGATTTACAAGGCTAGGCAACCTGAAGAAATTTTATTATTAACGGAAGAGAATATAGAAACAGCAAGCGCACCAGACGTTTTTACCATAGAGACTACAACCGAACTCAGCTCGGCGCCGTCTAATTCTTCGTTCCTAACAGCTCCGCTCACAAAACATCGGCTGACAGTTGCTCCACCAATTTCGCGGCCAACCGCCATCGGCGGAGGAAGTGAACCAGTGAATATACATCACACGCCATCAGCTACCAGGACGCTACCAATTTTCCCACTTGGGCCTCATTGACCTACCCGGGGGGGGGGGGCCCCCCCCCCCCCCCCCCCCCAAAAAAAAAAAAAAAAAAAAAAAAAAAAAAAAAAGCCAATCCAAAATTGAAGAGCTGTGGGCATTGTATTGGGCATAATTTGTGGCGGATATTTGCACAACTCTCAGTGAAGAATTTGCTGCTCTATTTTTTTTTTTCCACTTGGCCTTGATCTGATCATGATGAGAGATTTCTTCTGCACATATACTTTGCTTTGAATTTTAGAAAGACGCAAGAATTTTCTTTGGCAATGCCGGTGTCTCCCTATTTCGTTTTGACTGTTTTTTTGTTGTCTAGTAAAGTGGTTGTATTGGAGGAAGGGTCCGGGAAAAGCATTTGAGTGGAGGTAAAATCACTTAGCAATGAAACTCGTTCACGTTCGATGATCGATCAGCTCATCGATATAACTGTTTCTGTATGAAACAAGTGGTTGTATATGCCTGATCGTACCTATACCGATAGTCAGATAGTATGCTATTCAGTCACATGGGTAGTGCTACTGGTGGGCTTCTTCCTTCCGAAGAAGATAAAACTGTGTGGAGGAGGGACTCAGGGTGGAAAATCAGAATTTACAGGCCACATATTTACGACTATATTTTTTTTTTGTACAAGTTGATATCAGTACAACAACACCACAGGCATTTGGTCTTCCTCTTCGTTCTTCCATAAAAATACATTTTCCTTTTCAAAGCCTCTTTCTCTTTTCTCCACCCAGCTTGGGAACCCCCCTCCCCAACCCCCTTTCAAGGCTCCATATTTTTATTTACTCATAGCCTCACCGGCTTCGATCTCCTTGGTCAAGGCCAGCTCGGCCTCCCAATCCTCGAGAGTGGTAGACCTGGCGGTACCCAAGATCCTCCACTCGTCGGCCTGCCAAGTGTGAGGGTTGATAACCTGTCCGATGACGACGTTCTCGACAACGTCAACCTCCTTCTCGCTTCCCGGCACGATCTTGCCGCCGCCGCGGGGCGAGTCGTCATACTCGACGCGGCGCTGCCTGCTGGAGATGGCCACAACCACCTGGCGCACGATTGGGGCGTTCATGTCCCTCGCGACGGGCATGATGCGGGAGGCGCGGATCGAAGGGTAAAACATCCTTTTGGTGTACTCGACCAGCTCGTAGCCGTAGCGCCGGCCCCTGGGGCGGCTGTCGATTGCGGCCAGCAAGGGGGTGCCGCAGTTGGCCACGCAGATCCTGCGGATGGTGGCCTTGTCGCCCGACGCGAAGGCCTCGGCCATGGTGCGGTGCAGGGCCTTGGCCGTAACGACGGCGGCGGCGTGCCTGCGCTTCCAGAGGGCGCGCTTAAACATTGACGGGCGCGACTGGAGCTTCATGACGAACTGCTGGAGGCGCTCCTGGCCCTTGGCGATCAAAAAGTACTTGAGGAATCGGAGCCAGTTTGAGACGCCCGAGGGCCACTGGGATAGTGGTGGACGGATGAATGTGCCTAGAGGAATGGGAGGGGAAGGGTTAGGAAAATATTTTAGGGACTTCGGCACGAGGCCAAAGAAGGAAAGAGTATATGTATACCTGGGAAAACGATGCTGATGGCTGCCGAGGATGCCTCGCTGCCGCCCCCCGCTTGCTTTATGGCTTGCTGCCTTTTTGGTGACGGGGTGTTGTGGCCGATGGACTTATTCATTGCGTCCAGCGCCCTTTTCGTTTGGCCCTTGACCTGCGCCGGTCTGTTCTGGGACGTGCTGAAGGAGCATGTCGTCGCCAAACCGACGGGCCGCCTTGGTATTATCCTCGCCGAGCTGGTTGACCAAAAAACTTCGCGGGCACGCAGGCCCAGGGTGCTGGACGAAGCCATAGTTATAAGGTCTCACTTCCCCCCACTGCGGTCCTTTGAATCCGGGGAGGCGCTCGGCCGGATTTGGTTGTTGGCAAGTCAGTAGGTAAGCGTGATTGACCTCTATAAAATGGCCGGTCCACGATGCGGGACGATGCGGCGGGACGGAAAGCTCTCAGAATTTTGGTGGGTCCTGATCGCCGGTCTTGGCGGGGCCCGCCCTTGTCGAAGTACTGTACGTATAAACCAATGCGGAAGGAATTGTGGGGTGAGGGCCCAAGCTTTGAGCTTTCTGCGAACACCCCACCCTCTTGGAGCCTCCAAGAAAACCGGCAGATCCAGGAACACCCTGTCGAACACACCAAAGCAAGCGCCAATGGGTGCGGCAAAGATAACTCAAAACATACCTACCTTGGCTTAGGTATATGCGTACCCCGAAAACCGGACTTGTATCATGGAGTAACATCCCCAGCTTCGACGTTTTGCTCCATGGGTCTAGAAACAAGAAACATTGATGTCCAACTTCGAGGGGACAACCGCACACCGGCGGCGGGTGGATAGCGCACTCGGCCTCAGTACAAACAAGAACAACAACGTCAACACGGCCGCATTCGCATCCGGCAACAACAGCAACAACAGCCCTGCTGCTGCTACACTTTCGCCTTCCTCCCGCACCCGAGCGCCGACGCCGAACTTCCCGCCGAGATACAACCCAGCAGAGAATCCTCCGGCATATGCTCCGACCCCCAACAATGCCGCACAGCCGTCGTTTACAACAGCACCCCCGGGCACCGTGACCACGCTCCCGTCCTCTGCCGTAAGACCGCGCATCGCCGTCCTCCTCGGCCTCTCGACGAAATGGCAGCTTCTCCTCTTCGCCTGCCGCCTCGTTTCTATCGTCCCCGGCGTGTTCTACGGCCTGCCCAGCGTTCTGCGCCTCCTGGCCATGATCCACCTCCTCACTTTCGGCCAGGTCGCCGAGGACCACAGCCAGAGTCTCAGCAAAGGGCAGAACATGTTCGCATTCGCGTTCGGGCGGATACCTTCGAGCGTGACGTCGTCATGCTCTGCTCCCCCGACTTCGGCATCACCGTCCTTTGATGTGGCGTTCGAGACCCGTCTGCGTCTTACCGAGACCCTGCTCGCCACGATTTGGTGCGGCACGTCGTCGTACCTCTCCTTCTTCTTCACCGACAGCCTCATGTCCCGCTGGCTGCTCAACTACACCCCAATTGGCACGATTATTCGCCTGCTGGCCATCAATGCCATCAACGGCTACGCGACCTCCTGGGTTCTATACTTGACGGGGGCTTCTGAGGATCCGCGTCTCCTTCTCCCGAGCTGGATTCTTATATCTACGGTCAGTTCTGATATTTACGCCTTTCTTTTCTTCTCCTGCTCTCGCGCTAACTCCTTTATAATCTAGACCTTGACGGTCCTCTACCACGTCGTCCATGCAAAAATCAACATTCGAAAAGAAACCCGCGCCTCGATTAGCGCCTTCTCCATTGCCAGCTTTATCAGCATGGTTGCGCTGCTCGCCCAGCTGCACTCTGGCCGATCCGGCTACGGCAACATACCTCTCGCTCACGTGATAAACATGCTGAGCGACGCAGCTTTCAGATTGGCCTTGAGGATAATGGAGTATGGCAATGTTATCTGATAGCTCTGGTCAAGCTTTCCTAATCTCGTCAAGTTTCTTGTTTCTTTTTTTTTTTTTTTTTTTCACTCCGTTATTTTGCTATTATACCAGGTAATGACAGGAGCGTTGCGTTGTGTTGCGTTGTATGGCGGTGGCGTTCAGGTATTCAAGGGGTTGATTGGGTATTTGTTACAGTTTATTGTTTTTCAAGGCGTGTTGATTGAGTAGGAACGCTCAATATTCTTTTTTATTCCTGGCCAAAATTTCGAGCGAAAAAAATGCGTAATATACATACATAATTTTCTGTCGTATGAATCAGTTTTTTGTTGTAGTTTGTGTGAAACTTCGTGGTCTCGAAAGGAGCGACATGTGGACTCCATGCCGAAACCACTCACTCAAATATCACACAACAGTAGTACAAAGCCCCATTCATAAAGAAAGTGGTTATGAGCAAGTACAACCGATAGAAGAGACTGTATGTAAACTTGGATCGCTGCAATAATTTTAAATACATATATCACGGAATTACTGATCAAATATATATATAGATATGAAGAATTTGTGATATTTTCGTCGTCTTGGCGTTTTTGAACCCGCCAAACGCAATATCATCCATCACCTTCTGTGTTGAAGTTTTTCTCAACCATCTTTTGTCAACGGTTTGCACAAAAAAAAAAAAAACACATCACAACTTTCAAAAATACAAATATGGTTTTTGCCCCGACCAAAGCGGCAGCCGACGCCGCGCCGTTGATATATGAAAATAATGAAGAAACAACATGGCGGCCAATCTTCACCCACGATTGCACTTTCGAACCCAAAATCTTTGACAGCGTAGTTCACAACCTGATCAGGAATCCCAACATCAACTCGTCGTGGCTCTTTCGCGCCGATATCCTGCATGACGGACCGGAAGCGCCATCGTCGTCGCCCGTCCCCTCGTTTGCGGGATTCAAGCTGCGGCAATGCATAGTCCGGAGGCTCATCCCGCGGAACACCATGAGGGACAAGCCGATGGAGCAGACGTGTTTAATCTACGAGAGCACCGTCCACCGAGAAAACGAAAACGAGCAAGGCGGCGACGAAGAACCTGCTGCTGCTGCTGCTGCTGCTGACGTCCAGCGAACGCTCCTCGTCTACCTGCCCCGCGTCGACTCCCCAGACGAGATGCCCTACTACCACCCAAAAGTCAGAGGGGTCGCCTTCCTCCACGAGTGGTCCGCCTCGAAATCCGCAGGCGCCGTCTCGCTCTCCTACCTCTTTTACGACGACGAGGCGGACCGCTCTGTGGAAAAACTCACCAGGACGGCCCTGAACCTGCTCCAGGTGGTCCACAAGCACGGGCAGGGCCGCGTCAGGGGCTACCAGAAGCGAGTCCATCACGACGTCGTCATCCCGCAGGCCCGACTGCAGGACACGTACACCAGGCTCAAGCAGGCGCACGCGCGGACCCTGATCCGGGGCTGGGCCGAGGTCACGGATCCGGACAAGCACGTGTTTGAGGACCTCTGCATCGCCGCCTTCCTGATTGAGCTGTGGAGGGACATGTACGCCGGGGAGGGCCGGCAGCCGTTTCCCGGGTTCGTGGATATCGGGTGCGGCAACGGGCTGCTGGTCTGGATCCTGAACCGGGAAGGGTTCGAGGGGTGGGGCTTCGACGCGCGGGCGCGAAAGTCTTGGGCAAACTACAACATAAAGGTGAAAAAAAAGAGGACGCCAGACGGGACCCAGGAGGGGAAGGGGGAGGAGGAAGAGGAAGAGGAGGACTCCCTGCGGGAACTGGTCCTGCTCCCTCCGCCCGTTAGCAGGGCAGGGCTGGCCGATATTTCGGCCGCTGGCGGCGATTTCGGCGAGGACAAGATCCACGACGGTCGGTTCCCCAGGGGCACCTTCATCATCTCCAACCACGCCGACGAGCTGACGCCGTGGACGCCCATCCTCGCCGCCATTTCTGACTGCCCCTTCATCGCGATACCCTGCTGCAGCCACGACCTCACGGGAGCAAAGTTTCGAGCTCCGGTGCCAAAGGATAAAACCAAAGCCGTCTCGACGTACGCGTCGCTGGTCGTGTGGGTGTCGCAGATCGCGGCAGATTGCGGGTGGCAGGTCGAAGAGGAGATGATGAGGATCCCCAGCACCAGAAACACGGCCATTATTGCGCGAAAACGAAAGCCGGACTTTGGCGGCGACGTCGATATCCAAGCAATCGTGGACAAATATGGAGGGACGGCCGGATACCTGGACGCCGTCATCAAGCTCGTGAAACCGAGCAGCAGCAGCAGCAGCAACAGCACATCGAAACAGGACCATTCGGAGCCTATAGCTTGAAAAAAGAATTTCGATAAAAAAAACAAAATAAAAAATAAAAACCTTTCCTTCCCCTTGTGATATAAAAAAAAAATTGGTTTATTTAACTTGAAATCGATAAACATGTTTAATTTTTAATCCAAGTCCGGTACAGGCAAATGATCAACCAGCTTCATGTTGAGTCCCAGCTTCTTGAGCGCCTCGGTCGCCAGCTCGTCCCTCAGCCTCTCGGTCTCCTCCTCGGTGGTCAAGACGAAATCCTGCCTGAGCAGCCAGATGCCCTCCTCGACTCCGTACTCCTCGGCCGTTTCCTTGTCGACTTTTTCCAGGTCCACCACGAGACTCTTTTTGACTCCGAACACTGCGTCCGAGGTTTCGTAGGGGTCTCCTTTCAAGTACAGCGCCCTAAAAAATGTCATTCCATTAGTTTTTTTTTTTTTTTTTTCCCCTCCCTTTCCTTTCACCATGTTTTTGATCATCTTTGATATGTTGTGTAAAGAAACAAAAAAAAAAGGGGGAGAGGGGGATATAAACTCACGTAACCAACTTATCCCACCCTTCCTTGCTAAACATGAAGTGCACGTGCGCCGGCCTCCAGCAGTGCCTCTTGAGCCGCTCCAGCAGCTTCCCCACGGGGCCGTCGTGGGGGATGGGGTAGCTGACGGGCTTCAGGCCCCTGAACCAGAACCTGCCCTGCTCGTCCGTGACCATGACGCACCGCTCGCTGGGCTCGTCGCGCTCAGAGTGCTGGACGTCGTAGTGGCCCGACGAGTCGGTCGTCCAGATGTCCACGTTGACCCCCCGGATCGGGTTGCCCCGGGTGTCCCTGACCGTGCAGAGGGCCAGCATCGGCTCGCCGGCCGGATCCGACGTCATGCTGGACCCGTTGGGCAGGAGGGGCGCGTCGTGCGTGTGGAAGGGACCCAGGACGGACCCTTCGGTCGCCGTGGGCGGTTTGGGGTGGTTGATGTTGTCCACCAGCAGCGACAGGCCGAGCACGTCGGAGAGGAGGATGAATTCCTGAAAAGGGAGGGTTAATAATGCCCGATTGTTGTGTGTATGTGTATGTGTGCGCGCGTGTCTCTGGAAGAAAACAACAGGGGAGAGGGGAGAGTGGAGAGTGGAGAGGGGAGAAAATGATAATAATACACATACGTTTCTAACGTCGCTGCATATCTTTCCGCAACCGATCAGAAACTCCATGGAAGCCATCCATTCGTCGGTGCTCAACCTCGTCTCGCGCGCAAAATCGTGAAGGTGGGTGACGAGGCGGGCCATGAGGTACGTCAGGCGGGCGTCGGCGCTCTGAGAGTTAATCCGGATCGTGTTGGGCGTGATGTTGTCGATTGTGAGGTCGAGCAGAGGGGGAGGCGCACTGCCCGGCTTCGGGGCATCTGACTCTGTCATTTTTTTTTTTTTTTTTTGTTTCTGATGAGATGTGTTTGTGGTCCGTGTCGGTGATGATGAACAGCGTAAAAAGTTGAGGGGGGAAATCGAGAAGAGATTGGGGGATTTACAATATCCAACAAATAAACAGATAAAAGTTTGAGGGCTGTGAGTATTATTCCAAAACAAGTGCTTCAAATTCTTTCAAAAAGTATTTTGTTATCAACAGATATATGAGATGGACATTTAATGGAGAGGGAAACGGAACAAGCCACTCAATATACATGCGTATGTTTATATATGTAATTCACAAAAGGCAAAAACTTTAATGACCCGACCCGGCACGGTTGTTCCAATGTGTGTGGAGTGAAGAAGATTCTCAAACAAGAGCCGGGAAAAGAGATCCCCTCTATCTAACCGCTTGTTAATTACCTTCCTTCCTTCCCTTCCAACCTTTTTGGAATTCATCCACTCACCGACCCCTAATAATAATAAACTTTCTAGAACGACAAGTCCAGGATTCATGTGGGGGTGAATCCCCTCACCAAGCAGGCAGGGACTTGAAGCGGGGTTACTTTACCCACTCGACAAAAAACTCCAAGGACGATATTACCCTAACCCGTACCGTAGCTTTGGATGACGCATGCTTAACACATGCTTAACTAAGATACCAAAGGGACCAACTTTAATCCCCCAACTTTTTTTCGGGAGTTGTATTCGGAGGTTTTTTTTTTTGGTGCCCCCTGACTGCCGATATGATGACTTAATGTACCTCACCCCTGACAACGACGACGACAACAACAGTGACAATAACCTCCGAGAGCATTGGATACCTAACGCATCAAAGAGAGAGAAAAAAAAAAAAACTGTAACCAAAACCTGGGATTAAGCATAGAAAAAGTATTAAAAAGATGTATATGTACTGCGAAATACCCAAGAACATTATAGAATGCAGATAAATCCAGGACATATTTTCCGCTCTACCCCTGAACGCCCGCCTCCAGTAATAACTCCAAGAACAACGTGATGCCCAAAAGAAAAGAAGGAACCAAAAAAAGCCCAGAACAAAACCGTTCAATAAAATAAAACTCCCATGATTATGCCAAAAAAAGGAAGAAAGAGATAATTAAAGTTAATATCCCAAAACCTCATTACTCCTTCTCAACCATTTTTACCGCTTCATCTTTGACCCCTTCCCTTTCCTTATCCTCGGCCTCCTCCAACTTAGCCAGGGTCCCTCCATCCCCTCCACTAGTTGACGACGCATACCCATCCGGAGGAAACCCAGGGCTAGGCAGAGGCGTGCTATCCCTAGACGTCGTAGACCCAACAGCAGTAATACTCGATCTCCCCGTCCTCATGGTCTGCAAACTGCTCTGCGGCTTGATAAGCCCAACAGCAGACCTCAGTCCACTACTGTTATCACCAAAACCACCAACACCGCCACTCGAAACCAACGTAATATTGCTCATCGCATTGAAACCAACACTGCTCGCCCCATCGCCACCACTCAAAGCACCTGCACCATCCAAAGGAGGCATCACAAGATTCATTCCATTCAACCTCTTAGCTAACGCGCTCCCAGGTCTGCTCAAGGAAGGATCCCCAAACTCGGTGGTCGACCACGATATCCTGCTCACCCTTGCTGTTCTCGGTAAACTACCCGCGCTGATTTGCATCGAGGACCTGGCACTAACTGCCCTGCTTTGGCGGCTGCTCTTCATGCCCACGTTCCCAAGTTTTTCGAGGTCGTTTACAATACTGCTATCGCTGTCTTTCCATTGATTCACCGGATCCTCATCCTCAATCTTTGGATGCCTTCTGATCGACGCGACGGAAAAGTGAGGCTCGGGAGGGGTTGCAGGTTCCTTTGAGACTTCCTCTTCTTCCTTGGACCTCTTGACCTTGTTCGATGGCGGTGGTTTCCACGAGTCTCTCCTCTTCACATCCATCGCTTCATACCACCGGATTCGAATATTATCCAGCCAACGGGGGGTAAAATTCTCCTGGTTTCTCAGAAGCGATAGTCTTGCGGAAATCGCACCCAGGATGATCAGAATTAGTAGCGCAATCGCCACGAGGGAGTGAATAACGATGATGATAATGCCCAAAGCGGTCGTGATAATTCGGTCCACCTTTAACTCCGGAAGAAAAGCAATCGAGATGCCGGTCGTAACTATCCTGCAAATGTTAAGTATCCAGGCGCCCATTGCCGTGTTGCGGGCGCTCTCGAATGGGTTGAGCATAGCCATGAGAATCAGATTGGCGGTGTCCCATATCAAGAGACCACATATCTGTGTTTTAGGGGTCGCCGAACCTCCTCCTAGAAAAGCCGCCCGAACAAACAGGTAGGTCAGGTAGTACGCAAGGAACCACCACCGACTCTGACGATACCGCGTAGTCATCCATCCAAATCTCTTTATGAACCCCTGGTCCATATGTACCTCCGGATGGTCGGGATCGGGATAGATGTTTCGAATGCGGTACATGGGAAGGCTGAAAACAGATCTAAGCTCCACCTCGTGTTCCTTCAGGCTACTCTCCCAAACTGGAACCAAGACCATCTTGCAGCGGTAAAAGACTGCTCGATCCCGGGATACCGATAGTCTTCCATCTCGAGTTCTAGTCCGGCAGGCGTGCGCGACAGAAAGACCGAGGCCCATGAGAACAATGAGGAACATCAACGCGGCTACCGCGACTGGTCCAACCGCATTGCGAATCGCAAACTCGAACAAGATAAGCGTCATCAATGTAAAGAACCCAATGACACAAGTCCGCATCAGACCTTGGCCAAGAAACCCGACCCAGTGACTTCGAAAATACTCCAACCTATCCTTTTTGATCCATTTGATGACGACAAGTCCCTCCAGCAACATCTTCAACCCCAAAATCCCAGCCAATACCATCCCCACAACTACCAGGAACCAAATAAACACGACCATGAAGGCATCCGCAGCAGGGACATGAACAGCCAACAAAGTCCCCGCAAAACCAGGCCACGTCCCAGGCAAGGGCATCCCGGCTTCAACCGCATCTCCGTTCCAGTTATAAGCCCAAGGATCATCCGAACTAGACTCGCTGGCTCTCTTAGCCACGGCGTTCACTGCCTGATTCACCGCGTATCGGCCATAGATATTGTTTACCAACTCTTCTCCTCTACCATCAATGTCAACGGCCTTGCTCGCCAACACACCACCAACTTTACCCACGCTCCCCTTCAAACCGGTAAAGCCCTTCAGCTTCTCCGTAAACGGAGGGGCCCATACAAACCCAGCCGCCCAAGCAAAGTTTGTCCTCCAGGCGACCAAGACCGACGGCCAGGACACGTTCAGGGCACCCGACAGAAAAATCTCCTGCCACGTCTCAAACACCAACCAGACCGAAAGCGAATGAGAGTGATGCATTCGCATGTGAGGCACGCTGACCCCGTAAATCGCGGTGAAGAAGCTCGCCAGCGCGGCGACGAGTGTGAATATCCCCAAGGCCGGAGCGATAACGTACGGCTGCGACACGCTGTTCCCGTTCTTCATCACCGCTTGGAGGCAGCCTACTTGCGTCCGCGTCGAGTTCCGAAAGATTCGCAGCGTCGTGGTTCCTTCGAAATCGGGTATGCGGTAAGCGATGTCCGGAATGCCGCCGATCTGTTCAGGCCCGACTCGGATTTCGGCCCACGCGAGAATCGGCACCGAGGATCTGAGAGGGCAGAGGGAGGCAATGTTCATGTTGCAAGGGTTGAAAGTCATTTCGAAGCGGTTTTGGCCATCTGAATCGGAGAGGGTGGGAGAAGGAGGTTAGCTTGTTGTCCCTGGGAACGTAATGATGTCTGGAGGGTTATCTCTCAAGGACTTACATGCGTCGACGGATATGTGCACTAAAAGGTAGAAATAAAATGAGACTGTCAATATCTTCTTATCTTGACTCAGAATATAAGAAGGAGTGAGCAAACTTACTGATAAAAGTCTCATTGTCAAGATAGCTCGACCCCTCCAAGTGGAAAGCGATCGTCATGTTGTCGGCGTAGTATGCCGCATCGTATTTCGAGATCTGGAACGGACTTTCGCCTCCCAGGCAGTTTCCATAGTCGCCAGTGAATAGCGAAGGATCTCTGTTGGAGGCGAGTTGCCTTGTAATGCCATCTTTATCCGTGCCGGTCGAGTACGACACCGTTCGTGCCTGCGAGACGGTTGCCCATGTAAAAAAGCAAAACAAGAATCCAACAGGCCCACGTAGCCCTCCGCCCCATGGTTTCATTGTTTGAAGCGCGGTGCTTCTGGTTGTTGTCGATTACACCTAGTGTATGGGTTCGCAAATATACTCGGTCGATGGGAGAAGGGTGGTGTCCTTCAAAGAAATTTCTGCCGGTGTAAGGACGTCGACACCTTCGTTTGCGTAGGTAGCCAGCAGTTTTTGGAAGATCTAAAACCGAGTCTTGTGTCGAGGTTGGATTGTTTGATGTTATATGAGCCCGCAGTTTGCGCTGGCGCTAAAGAATGTCGGACTCCAAGATATCAACGGTTTGTAAGAGAGCGGAAGACCGAAAGCTTAAAACAGCAAAGAACTCTACGGTAACGCTTCGTCGTCTTGGTCAAAAGTCTTGCCGCCTAGCTGAAACAGTGTACGCGTTGTGGGAGGGTAAGATTATGACCATCTGGTGCCAAAGGTTGTGAGCGTATAATTCGATGGGCGAGGTACCCGATACTGCAGGATTCCCTTTCCCACCCGGAGAAGAGAAAGTCCCTGGCCTTTCCAGATTATTGGAGGAAAAAAAATATTTTGTCAATGGTGTTTTTTTCAACCCCGCAGAATCGACTTTGTCTAACAATTGGTAAAATTGCGGAAAGTTTAATCGATGGTTTTCGAGGTCAGGTAGGCACCTACCTTACCACAGGTAAACTACCTTTTAGCTTCCTTCGAGCCTCTCAAATGTTTGTGCAGATAATTTATAGAAGGCACACTCAACACCTTTATTGGTACCAATGGCGAACCGCTGTTTTGTCAGCCCGGCAGGTTGACTCATTAGGGATTTGTTAACTAAATTTCTCTCATATAAAAACAAGTGTGCCCCGGGCTGGAAGATCATCAATGAATGAAAGCTGTGGATGCTTTGACCAGGGATAAAAAATGAGTTTACTATCTAGCCGCAGTACGGGATGGAATTCATTGTACCAAGAAAAAGACGTGCGACAATCTGAATGAAATGAAATGATCAAATATCATGTTACCTCATTTTTTTTTACCTACCGTCACAATGTGCAACAGTTCCTTCTTTCATTCTTTGCTCACTGCTCTCATAATCATCCGCCGAAACGGTATGCCACTCGCAGCTTCCATTTCCCAATATGTCCACAAATTAACGGCCGAATCTTTAAGTAACCGGAAATCCCCGAAAAATGAGCTTGATGTGAGTTGTGTGAAAATGTATGTTTATTTTCAAGTACTTTATCAATAATTGCTTGTTCTTGAATTATTTTTTCCCCTTGTGTTATTCTAAGTTGATGTTGATGCAGGATGAGATGTAGTTGAGGTGGCAGGTGGGATGTGATGTAAAGATACACTCCCCCCCCTTTTTCCCTTTTCCTCTTTATTAGAACCAATCATCTCGTCGATGAAGATCACCACAACGAGGCGGATCCCTGCGCCAAGACACTCAAGTTGGACAAACGTCCTCCGGAGATGGATTAAAGATATCATGCATGTATGTATGTGCATGCATCGAATAGGTTCAGGACCATTACTAAGGGAGCCATAATCATGTCAAAAGTGAATGTGGCTTGAAAATTTTGAATGATATACTTATTTTTCCAAATAGGTCTAGCCGGGGCTTCATGATATCCTCCGATGTGATCAGCATGTCTCAAGCCACGCCCGCAAACCGTTCATACATACCGCATAAGCTTGTGCCGAAACCCCCCACACAAAAATGAGCAAGGATCAAGGGAACTCCCGAAAATGGACCACTCCACACTGCACCTGGACTTGTCATTGCTTTCTTGCTCCCTTGGGAACCCTTATCCGAAAACGCAAGCGAACGGATCACTTCTTCCTACCTATTTGATGGTGGTGATGCTCGCAATGTTCCCAAGCACAAATCATTTGTAGACTCACTTTTACGAAGACGACTATGATGGATATGCTGCTAGCCATTTCCTTCCAAAGACGCCAAGGCCTAATAGCCTTATCCTATGTCGAATGCATGCCTTTGAGAAAACAAAACAAGCCAAAACGTGTTACAGCGGCCCCCCAAATCATCAGAAGGTAACATAAGTACACACGCCAGCACTGTCGTGTTCTTTTATCATGAAATCAACAAAGCAGGTGCAAACAAAAAAAGGAACCCACATCAAAGCCACAAAATTAAAGCCAAAAAAAAAGTTCCATATCATATACATCATCATACCTCATCGAAACAACAACGACAACAACTAGGTAGGTATCCAAAAACCAAAAAACAATCACAAAGACACTAAAAAAAAAAAAAACCTTTCTAAACCCTTCCGTCCTGCCCCTCACCCCTAACCATCCCCTCATCACGATTACCTTCAGGCTCATTGTTCAGCCACCCATACATCCATCTTTACACCCGGCCCCCTCTCAGCCCTCTTCCTCCTCCTCTATCATAGCAGGCGCCGCCCCCCTCTCCCGCCTTCTCTTCGGCCTCCTCGTCCTGTTACTCGCAATCTGACTTGCCGAATCATCCGGCGCCAGCTCACTCATCTCATCAGCCCCCCACTCGCTATCAGCCCCATCAACGCTCTCATCATCCGCCCACCCGGGGCGATCGTACACCCCACTAGATCCAGATAGAGGCAGCACATCGATTCCTCTCCCTCCCACACCGCCGCCCATCATCATCCTCCTCTGCTGCAAGCTCATCTGCAACGCTGCTCCCCGCTTCCTTAGCGCATCCCGCACATTCATTGCCTGTGAGTGCAATCTCTCAAATGCATCTTCTAATGCTTCCATGCCGTTGAAAATTTCTCGCTCTAGTTCGGCTAGGCAAGCAACCTCGGTTTCTTCGTCGTGGGAGATGGAAGCTCGGTTAGGCGAGGGGTAGGAAGAGGTAGCAGCCGACACGCCGCTGATGAATGACGCGGGGGTTGGACCGCGCGAGTAGGGGGTTGTTGTGCGGGACATCGGTCCACCTATACCAAACGGGGTCGTGGTCCTCGACATTGGACCGCCACGGCCGGCTGGACTCATGATACGGGATGGCGTTGGGATGATGCCGCTCGCTGGTGTTGCCATACGTGAAGGGCCTTCACCGAATGGGATGCCATCGTCTTCGGCACCAGACCAGAGGAAACCATCGAAACGGCCCGAGATAAGGATCTCCCATTCCGAACTGGTAATCTCAGATATCGTTTGGAGCAGGTCGTGCGTGGCAGGGTTCTTAACAAGATACAGCGCAGTTTCGGCATCGCGAGGTGCTTGCAGAAGACGATATAGTCTTTGAATCGAAAGGCCGGCTTTGACAACGAAATCATTCCGCGGTTTGCGCACAGGCGTCGGTGCGCGAACCGCTGGTTGAAGTTCCCGGGATCCTGTCAAGAAGGCATTGAAATACGGCCGGCTCTCTGGCTCGAGGTTGGTAAGAATAGCAAACGACAGGGTCTCGTCATCGACTTCAGCCGGCGGCGGGGCGGGCGTCGTTTCGCAGTTAACCATCCATTTGTCAACCGATGCTTTGACGCGTTTGGTCTGTCGGAGATAATGATCCCTAAACTCCTCAGCGATATCGGGGTCAAAGTTGATGGGCGATGATGGCCGCGGAGGCATGTCTCCCAACTCTTCTGCCACCTTGGATTTCAACATGGAAAAGTCAAATGGCGGCCAGGTTGGCAGTTCTACTCTGCCGCTAACGCGTTCAAGCACCTCCCCCCACCCCAGACCGCGGTGAGGCTCGTCGGAGCGCTCGCACATGATGCAGTGGCATCCCTGCTCTGGTAAATCCCGAGAGAATACGTCCTCAAGCCGATCGAGGAGACGACGGGCGACGGTCTTATGGCCCGTGGCGACGGCAACGGAGCCATGGCCGTTCAAGACTGTTTGATACTGATTAAGCAGATTAAAGAACGGAGCGAACAACGTTTCAGCGCCCTGGAGGGGTGGATTGGACGGTCGGTTACCGTTTTGCCGTGGTAATACCGAAAGAAACGCCCTCGGAACTGGTGCTGGAAGCCCGCCGTTTTGTAACAGATAATCAACGCGCGGTATCTCCTGGACGTCAATCGCTGGTGGCGGCGGAGGTGGAGGAGGAGGAGGCGGTGGACCTGGACGTTGCAGTGCAGGGGTTGCTGAAGGAGTTGGTACGTCAGAGGTACTATAGTGATGTTGTTCTTGTTGTTGTACATCAGAAGTAGCGTAGTGATTCTGTACGTCGGACGTTGCATAAAAATTCTTTTGATCCGGGATAAAAGGCGGCGGCGGGAAGTTTTGAGGGTGGGAGGGAGTCTTGGGTGATGAATCCACAACAGATTCAGGTGAATCGTCTACAACTATCTCAACTCCCGGTGGTGCTTTTCTCGTTGAAGGAGTCCGCCGAGGAAGAACCTCGGTCGCGGCAGAGTCAACAGTAGAAGCATTTGTGACCTCTGAGCCCTCCATCTTCGATCCGCCGTCAGGATGTCTTGACGAAGGTGCTGCTCGCAAGACAAAAGTAGCCTGGCTGGATGCCTTGGAAATTTTTGACCTGGATTCGTGCTTGGAAGTTGACCTGGAGAGCATGGAACTGTGCGGCGACTCGCCCACATCATCCTTTAGAGATATTGACGTCCCAGACGTCTTTCTTTGAGCGGAGAAATCAGTTTCTGGTGGGGATGGTGGCCTATCTTCGTTGGTGTGCGCTTCTTGGCGTGCCGAGTTCTTTCTAGAAACTCCGGGTGAATCGACAGATTTGGACCGCTTCATCTCGTTGTCACCAAGGTCGGTGGCCTCGGGTGTGAGGGGGTCGGTCCGGTGGTTAGCAGCCCGAGGTTCCTCTTTCGCGACAACCAGAGACTCCTTGCTGTGTGCTTTGTTGAAAGACGGGTATGGCATGTTCGCCCGCTCACCCGTCAACCCTCGTGCCAGTTCGGGTACCAGATCCGTCATGGAACTGGCCGCAGCCGATCTATACTCTGAGCCATCCCGATCCATGTCCTTGGGTCGAGGTCGGCGATACGACCTCGTGTGATGAAGTGATGAGTATGAATCGTTGTCTGAAACTCTTGACGACCTGGGAGTTCTCACTGATCGGTGGTGGCTAAGGCGGTGAGCAGCGGATATTCTAGAGTCGGTTTCTCGATCGCGGTCGCGGTCACGGTCACGGTCGCGGTCTCTATCCCGTTCTCTGTCTCTGTCTCTGTCCCGATCTCTGTCCCTATCTCTTTCTCGGTCCCTATCCCTGTCCCTGTCTCGATCTCTTGGTCGGTCCCTTTCCCGCTCCCTGTCTCTTTCTCTCTCTCTGTCTCTGTCTCTGTCTCGGTCGCGGTCACGGTCACGGTCCTTTCGGTCGAGGGGCTTGGATCGATGTCTCCTCTCGCGGGATGGGTCTTCATTGCCGGAATCGACATCCCGATCTTTAGTAGAGGAAGGCATGGTCCACCATATCAGGTTAAACAGCCCAAACAGCCCACCCTAACGACGGGAGGCTGCGGCTGCAAAAAACCGGGGGGGTTATAGCTCTGTGTGTCCACGGGACGTATGAGAAAATCTGTAGCACCCGCACGGTGTAGGGTGCAGCTGGTGTGCGCTTCGGAGGGGATGATAGTTGCGTGGTAGTGGTTGCGACGCGGATACTTGGATGAACTCGCTTCCCTGCGACCAGGCGGTGACGATGTCGCCTCACGGGCTAAGAATGTATTTTTTGGGGGGGAGTGGGGTGGAGGGCCAACCAGGGCCTTACTTCTAGGTTTCTGTACGATCTTTCGAGAAGAGGATTCAAAAACGAATGCTGGCGAGCTGGCAAACCAGAGCCGAGGGGAAGTGACTCGAACAATGCCCAAGCCTAACCCGGTCGATGTGCAGTCAGTGGGTGGAAGGATACCTAGGCAGCGGGCATTGGGCAGAGTGCTAACTGGCCAGCTGCATGCGTGTGCGCCGTCAATGTGATCCCGTAGCGTCCCAGACAGTCCGCGCACGGTGCGCTCTGGGAACATCCACTTCAGTTGTCAGGGCTGGGCTTGGTAGGCTTGCAGCAAACAACGGATGACATCACAGTGTCAGGTAAGTGCAATTGACCCCCAATACACAGTGTAATAGTTCTCAATGACCCCGCAGTGCTGAAGCTCAGAATCCCAATTCCGTCACAAAGTCGAATCGTGAATGAAGGTGTAAGTACACTAGTTCCTATATATTTCAGCGGATTTTATCCAACGTTGAATTGGGTTTTATTGTCAGATTGCCTGAACAATAGCATTCTTTTCTCTTCCAACCGAGCGAGTCCCACACCGGAAACCCACAAATCACAACGTCTCAAAAAACGATCTACACAGTACATTCGGCCGGGCGGTAATTCAAGGCACCGTACAACATCAAACCCGTGGTTGCATGAGTGTGTTCTGCAGGGTTTCGTAAGCACTGGATCGTGGTGAACGACAGCCTACTGCTTGTCTTGACAAAAGTATATTCCAATTGAATACCTGCTGGTTAGCAATATTGAGAGGTCTCTCTTCTCTCTAGTTCCTGGGTCAGGCACAAATCTAAAAAAAGACTCATCTTCAACAAGTCACAACCAACACCCGACAGGCACAGCTCACACACGGAGGAACCTTTTAAGCGCCCATGCCCAACGCAAGCAATCATGCCGTGTTGTATGTGTGCATGACGCACATGCTCCCCTGGCTCCCGACGACTCATAGAAAAATATCTCTCTCATGTTCACTCATATATAGATGAGTACCACTCGCATATTAACCGCCGAGCCAAGACATTAGAGAACGCATCACCCGACCACGGGAGCATTCTCTAGACTAGCGATCCTGCTAGACGCCACAAACACCGTTTCGTACAAACCCATTCTATCACTGAGCCCCCCACTCACTCATGCCATCAGTATGCGTATCTCAGACCTCATTCATTTTCATAATGTTTATATTGCATTTCATCGAAAGATATTCTAACCCTACTCCGGAGTTCATATTTCATTTCCCATCATAAAAAGCAAAAGCAAAAAAAATACCCTTTTACCAAAAAAAACAACCCAAAAAAATCCAAAAAAAAAAAATCCTCTGAAATCAATCCATATTAGAATGCCGTTCCTTTTTCTCATTCCATCCTTTTAGAACCTATCCAACAAACCGCTAGCCTCCAACATCAAAATGATCTGGTGCACAATAGACCTAACGGTCTGTTGCGAAGCATCCACAACGAGATCCGCCTTCTCGGGAGCCTCATACGGATCATCGACGCCAGTGAATCCCTTGATCTCGCCGGCCCTCGCCTTGGCATAGATTCCCCTCTTGTCCGTCTTCTCGCAGTACTCCAGCGGCGTGGCGACGTGCACCAGGTAGAAATCACCATACTTCTCCACCAGCTTCTGCGCATTCTTGCGCGCCGCATCGAAGGGAGCGATAGGCGCAGCAATCACGGCCGCACCGGAGCGGGTAAGTTCAGAGGCAACAAACGCGATGCGCGCAATGTTCTTGTCGCGGTCGTCGCGGCTGAAGCCAAGCTCGGAGGAGAGCTCGTGGCGAACAGTTTCGCCCAGGAGCATGGATACTGACCTGCCACCCTGCTGGTTCAGAGTGACCTGGAGAGCACGAGCAATCTGGTCCTTGCCTGAGTTCTGGTAACCAGTAAGGAAAACAGTGAAGCCCTGTTGAGAGCGAGGTGGGTGGGATTCGCGAAGGACCTTGACGACCTCGGGGTACGAGAACCACTCGGGGATCTCGCGGCCGCTGCGGAGGCGGGCGCGAAGCTCGGTACCCGAGATGTTGAGGGTGCGGACGCCCTTGGGGATCTCGTCGACGGGGGCGTAGTCGTCGGTATCGGGAAGGTAGGTCATCATCTGGAAGGGAACGACCTCAATGCCGAGCTCGTCGCGGTACTTCTCGACGGCGTACTGGGCGTCGTAGGGGCCGTAGAAGTCGACACCCTTGCTGTTCTTGCCGGGGCCGGCGTGGTCACGGCCGACGATGAAGTGGGTGGCGCCGTGGTTCTTGCGGATGATGGCGTGCCAGATGGCCTCGCGAGGACCACCCATGCGCATGGCGAGGGGGAGCAGACCGAGGACGGCCATGCCGTTGGGGTATCTGGGGAGGAGGGCCTTGTAGACGCGCACGCGAGTGAAGTGATCGATGTCGCCGGGCTTGGTCAAGCCAACGACGGGGTGGATGAGGACGTTGGCATGGTGGGAGCGAGCAGCGCGGACGGTAAGCTCTCTGTGGGCACGATGCATGGGGTTGCGAGTCTGGAATGCGACTACTCGGGCCCAGCCAAGCTTATCGAAGTGAGCGCGAAGCTCGGCGGGAGTGTCTGGACGGGAAAGGTAAGCATGAAGTGTCAACAGACTGGCGGATGGGGCTGTAGGGGCAAAACCCACATCTCAACTCGACAAAGTCATAGTGCTGGAGCTTGTTGATAGCCTCGAGCTTGCCGCCAACGTAGAACTCCTTGGCAGTATCGTAGAGGTAGCGAACAGCCGGGTGCTCGTCGTCGCCGCCAAAGACCTCCTTGGCCTCGAGCTCCCTGCACGTTGCGTTAGAACTCGGGCACGCTCAATTGCTGTCACATCACGCGATGACGCACAATGCCTTGGCGTTGGCACGGGGAACGTGGTGTGGCATCTGATTAACTCACTTGTTGGGCTTGTAAACGTCCTCGACGGTAAGGATAGCCAGATTCCGGTCATCGCGGAAATCCCTCAGTGTGATCCTTGCGCCAGGCTTGATGGAGATCTCGTTGATGGTCTCCTGAGAGACGTCGAGGGTAATTGGCATGCTGAAAAGGTGCCCGGAGGCAAGACGGTTGTCCTTGACGACGCTGTTTTCCCCATCTGGTCAGTTTTTTCACCTTCCTATAACCAATTTCCTCTTCATCGAAACGTACCCATTGTAATCCTGCTCGTTCAAGAAGCCTAGACATGTCAATTGGTTAGCCCACGATGTCCTCGAGGCCCTTGTCCTGCGATTTCGGAGTGTGCTGTTGATGGCGGGGTTCATGCGAGCCCCACCATCTTGCCATGCCGCCGCCATCCCACGCTCATCCCGTCCGCCGGCATGAAACGCCACCGCCCACGGTAAAAAATGGCGAGCTTTGGGGCTGGAATGGAGATAATTGGGGGACACTCACCTTCGAGAGGAGAGAAACCACCGTTCATGATGAGTTCGAGATCGCAAAGCTGGCGCTCAGAGAGCAGAAGAGCCGGAAGACCCTCGGCCTCGGCCGAAAGCTCGGCATGTCGAGGAAGGTCGCGAGCAATGAGGTCCTTGAGGACGCCGCCGTGAGGAGTGTTGGCCATTTTTGATGTCGTTCGACGTGTAACTCGAACCGTGGATGTCTATCCGAGGAATGAGGAGGGAAAGGAAGGAACAGAAAAGGAGAATGAAGAAAGACAAGTAAAGCACTCAACAAGCTAGCAAGCGAGGAGAGCGGGAGGGGTATCTCGTTTATATAAAAAAATATCGCGGAATAAAGGAAAACAACCTTTTTGGACCGGAGGCCGAAGAACAAGTGACAACGGGCTCCAGTGAGTTTTATAATGCTAAAGTACCCTTGCGGTTTTTGTTTTAGATCTTTTTTTTATTTTTTTTTTCCTTGGTAGTATAGCATGTATCATCCGAGTCCAAGAAGGTCTCCGCGGCCCCTCTCATCGTCTCATCGGCATCCACCCCCGATTCATCCTTGTTTAGAACGTATTTTTTTTTTTCTTTGATGGGTAATACGCCATCGGACCTCGTCTGGGGCAATTAAAGCACCAGACTTGCCTACAAAATCCATGTAAGCCAATTGGCCTCCCCCGGCCCGGACCGGCAGTCGGGGTGGGGGGCAAGCCGTGATACGTACTAGAGAAGGCCCCATGGCTGCAATCCAACTGTCAACAACATTGCTGTAATTCCATGCTGCGGAACAAACGGCAGGCAAGTACATACGCATTAAGGCAGTGTCATGAACCGCATGGGATAGGATGGTGATGGGGTGTCATTCCCCTTGCTTGATGGTCAATTCAGGGACCCCAAACCGCAGGTACAGTCCCTACCTTACAGGTTAAATAACTTTGGTATTGACCCCTCCCCCGCTTCAGCATAATATTTCCCATGTCCCACCGCGGGGCAAAAGCAAACAAATGCGCCAAGGAAAGGACACCTCTCTCGGTGCAACAGTTATTTGACGTTTGCTGACAAAAAAGATGTGGTGGTGACGCCGGGAAGAAAAGGTCTAACTCTTAGCTCGGATGACGTGCTCGAGGCAAGACCACAATTATCGCCTGGGGTCCACCACTTCGGACCACTTAAAACAATAGCAGTCGGACCCGATGCGCCGGCCCTATCCGTTCCGGTAACGGTCTGAGAATTCCTGTCTGAACAGGCCAAGTTCGGCGTGTGGGTTAGGGTTCGATACATAATGTCTCTTTGCTTGATGTTGTTAATTTAAACCTCAAGTTCAACTAACGAAGAAAAAAAAAAAAATTGCGAGATGCTTCAAAATAGGTCAATTGAATAGCTACATATATTATCGCTTTCTTTCTTTATACCAACTCGCCATATCTTCGCAATTAAACGCTCATGGTGATCCCAAACGCCGGACTGCTCCCAGCTGGCATCCTCCATATTCACTTTTTAAATATATAACAAAAGACAAAAAGCAAAAAAGCACTTTTACTAACTCCCTCTCTGGCATCCCAGTACTAATCCTCCAAATAGCCTCTCTATATACTCCATCTTCCATTATCAGGTCATGCCTCACTCCTTTCACTACACTCATCATCAAGTCATTCCGTTTCCCCTCGTTTTGCTTCCCGTACAGTCATGTAGTTATCCACGATTTTACTCCCGCCTTCTCCTCGCTTCATTTCAAATCGTTCTTGTTCCCCTTTTTCTCCTTCGCTTTGCTCCCGCTCCCGAGGAACAGCAAATTCTCATCCCAAAAGTGACTTTTCAGCGTCCTGCTCAAGACGCAATCCCTCGGCTTCCACTTGGGGTCCAACAAGATGATGGAAGCATCCAAAAGACGTCCATCTCTGCCCTCCACTGAGTAATCTTGCATGCGACTTCCTCGCTCGTCTCATGTGCCGCCAACGCGATCGACGACATAATCCGACAACCGCCCCGAGTTGGGGCCCCATTATTGACCATTCTCCTCCAAGCCTTCCAGCATTCCATTCCGTCCTCTACGCTCGGACCGAGTTCAGAGACGCAGGCGCGCGAGGTATCGAACAGCCAGCCGTTAGCTATGGTTAGTTCTTGCGCTGCCGCGCGTTTCGGCGGGTCCAATCGTGAATCTAGGGATGCGAGGTACGAAGCGAGTTGATTGATGGGCCGCGAGAGCATGGAGATGGATGTTATGGCGATGATGTGGGAGAGCCTGGTGAATTGGAGGTTGTAGGCTTCTTCGACAAGCCGAAGGTGATAGAGGAGGACGTAGAGACGATTGAGCTGGTGGTTGGCTATGGATTGCCGGTAGGTGAATGACATCCTCGTTGAAGCGTAAGGGCCCCGAGTTGAGAGATTTGGCTGCTTGGTAAATGCTACTAATGAATTGTATTGATGCTGGTTCGGAAATTGATGAACAGTGTGCGATGCTGGTGGTTCAATTACGCGAAGATTATTACTGGCCTGGCTGTGAGATGATGGACGACGTGGACAGAATCGAATCTAATGATAATGATTATTATGGCGATGATGGCTCCTGTCTCCTCGGGGGGCCGGGGTTTTGAGAGATGAGTACGCCATTAGGATAGAAATTTTGAACGTCAAAGTCAGTTTCGATGTTCTGGAGCGGACCTTCCGAGAAGCATCTGAACGATTATAGTTCAAATAGGACCAGAGGCAAGCCCATCTTCGGATGGAAGTCGCAATGCTGATTGTGAATGTGGTGTTGGCTGGTCGGTGTGGATTTTTTTGGAGTTTATCTAGGCCCTTACAACTGCTATTACCTGGCGAAGACAATCTTTTGCATGGTACGGTTTTGTAAACCATGGGAGGGATCATGGATGTCGACAAACTGGCATTCTGGCTTATGTTTACTTGATACTTTCCTTGTTGGGAACTTTCACTGAAGAACATGACCAATACCTTAGGCCACGCAAAATGTCTGCTTTTTGCTAGAATACAGGCCAGAACGGACAGAGAGTTGAGAATCAGAAAATTGAAGGGATTCAGAGAACTGGCAACCCAATCTTGTGCTATTTTGAAAGACAAAATCTCATCACCTGCGAATGTCTTACAGTTATTGTTCAAACATCAACAAATGACCTGAAATTAGTGGACCAGTTGAGACCGTTCCACGGTTTATCGCCAGACTTTTGGCTGAAATCATCGTCAAATATAACGCCACAGTTACCAATGGCATCGACTCGGTCCTCATACGTCCCCTCCGAGCTCAATCTAACAGGCAGTTCCAGGGTGCACCTATCGGTCAAGCGCACTGGGCAAAGCTTAACCAAGCTCAGGTGCTGTTAATGGAATATGGAACTCGTGAAAGCTAAAATCTCTCTGGCCGCCCAGTGCCTTCCCTCCCCGTTGCTCAACCCCACAGGAAACGGAAAGCACCTTCCTTCCTTCCTTCCTTCCTTCCTTTATATATTAGATCCGCAGACCAGCTATCGCCGAACAGCCCGGCTACTGCTCGCCAGTCACTTGTGATTAGTGTAGCGGTACCGGGCGAACGAGCCAAACCTGGTCGGCAAATGCGGGGGCCGTAAGGGGGAGGCCCCCGTTCGAGCCAGGCGAAGTAAAAACCCAAATGGGTTTTTCGTAACCGTGGTGCACCTCCAAACATCGTGAGCTACGCGGTGAGTTTTTTGATGTTTATTCCTTTTTTTTTATTTTATTTTTGTTATTATCTATCTTCTTACCAATCATTCCTAGGTTGCTTATGATGAAATATTATTCTTATAACCTAGCAAATAACCTCCCCCCCATTCCCTAATACCTTCCCTCCAGTCTGCCCTCTTTCACTTTCTCAACCCTAAACTAACCTTTTTACATTTCCGTTTCCCTCACTTATCCAGCTTCCCCCCTCCCCCCAACTGTCCTTGTTGTCAGAAGTGGTTTCTTCTCAAACCATCTACATCAGCATCCCAAGCCTGGCCACCTCTTTTTCGTTGTCCTCCATCTCCCCGGCTCGCGTCAGCATCGCATTCGCACATCCATCTTTATCGAGCACATCTTTCAAAATCTGGCCCCTGCCTAAGCCAGTAGCTCTTAGTTTAGCAGTAGTAACCAGACCTACCAGTCGTCAATCCTGAGCTATTGGAGTATCGCCCTCTCAGCGCTCTTCCTCCACCTCAGGGCATTGAATAGAGCGCCGGCGGCGTACTTCTTTTCTGAGTCGTCACCAAACTATTTTTTGCGGAGATCGTTGACCTCATTCCGAAGAGCGCTGATCTTGTCGGAACCCCGCTGATTCAAAGGAGGATAGTATGTCGAGGAAGACAGAGAAAAAATAATCAAGAAAGAAATATCATATTAACTTTGATAAGACCCTGTCCAGCTGAGCATGATGCAAATCCGGATTTACGCGTGTGTTAACATTAGTTTAACCATCCACTGGATCTGAATTTCACTTCGAGCAGGCAGCCATCGACCAGACACAAACTCTCACCTGAGGCTCATGCTGGCAGGTGCACGCCCGAACATACTTGGACCCCTCTACTCCCTTGCTGGGTGCCGCTGTCCGTCCATTCTCTAATTCACCAAGATTCGACCGAAGATAGAGGCAAAATGATGGAATAATTTCCCAAAGGTAGAATTACGAATCATTGCAATTAGGTCTGGATCCGAAAAAGAAAAAAAAAAAAACTTTAAGCACAGGAGGCACGGTGCTCTCACAGGCGGCTATAGTTATCTTTATGAAAGAAAAAAGCCATCCGAACATTCAAGATCGAAATTAAAGCAGCCAACCCACCCACCCCCCTTTTCCCCCGCCCCCACCTACTGCCCTCCAATCCGTCAATTTAATCCATCCCGCCTTAGAAGAATTTACCAACGCTCTTAGCAATTCCAGGGGCCTCAGAAGAAGTGTCGGTTCCCTCTGTATCTTCAACGCCGCCAAGCCGACCAGCGTGGCCGCTGTCACCCACAAACTGATCTTCAACCTCCTTCGGCTTATCCAGCGCATCGAACCGAACACCCTTGCGCTTCGCAATCAGGAACTGGACACCCAGCCTCAAAGCCAATGCACCGAATCCCCAGAGCAATCCTCCGACGGGCGCGGCCACGAAAGCGCCAAAGCATCCCCAATCGCCGGTAAACAGCCCCTGCTCCAAGAGCAACAACTCCGCTCCCTGCTTCGCGTTCCCGTAGTAGATCGTTCCGAAGATAAAGACCGTCAACAATCCGCCCAGCCCACCGACCACGACCTCGAATCCTCTCCACCAGTATGCCTTCTCCCACAGGCCCAAGACGAGCACCGGGATGGTTGCCGCCGACACAAGATCAGAGATGAGGTAGATCTGCAAGATTGACGGAGCGCGGATGGCAATAACAACGACGGGGATCATGATGAGGACCACGCCGGCACGGATGAACCAAATATTGAGCCTGTTGCGGAAGATGTCATTGCTGGCGCTCGTGACCATTGCTGACTGGAAGGAATCGAACGCCGAGGTGCTGAGGGTTACCACCATGACGAGGACAATGCCTACAACCCAGTTGGGAAGCTGTTCGAGCAGGGCAAAGAAGACTACTGAACCGTCGACTGGGTTCTCGGGGTCCGGGCCGGGGTAGATGCCTGACCACGCAGCGATGAGTCCCGTGCAACCAACGAGCGTAATGATGATCAGGACCGCGACGGCAGCGATGGTGATGCCAATCCAGAGATCCTTGTCCGTTTTGGAAGCAAAGGTGCGCAACCAAAAGTGGGAAAGAAAGAAGTCGTTGGTAAGAATAGCCACAGGAAGGATGTAGAGAAGCTGCCATCCTAGAAGGCTGGCTTTGGTTAGGCCAGATTCGTCAATCAGGCTCCTGTCGATCTTGGTTTCAACTCCGATGGCGATTGTTGCGATGACCATCAGGCCGAGCACCATGACTCCTTGGATGCTGTCCGTGAAGAAGGATATTTGGAAGCCTCCCATCGCTGAAACAGAGAGTTAGTGACAGTGCTAGAGAGAGAGGTGCCGTGGAAGTATGACGTACAAGTATAGATTGTCGTGATGACGCATTCTACAATGAGCACAGGCAGGCCATCTATGCCTGCCAAAAGCTCGACGACCTGACCGACAGCGGACAACTCTGAGACCATGTAGAGAAACAAGGTAACGAGGGTCATGAAGCTGAGGTACAGAGCCGCGATATGTCCATAGCGCTGTCGGGTCCACTCGGTGAGGACGAAGCCTTCAGGGCATTTGCGTCGAATGATGGGACCCAAAGCTGCAAAAATGAACAGAGGAAGGCCAGAAGCGAGAGCGTAGATGACGATGCCCTGAACTCCCGCGATTGTGCCGAGTTGCGGGTAGGCGAAAAGGATACCCGAGCCGAGAGCTACACGGATTAGTGAACTAACACAACGGATATGGGGGACGTGGAAGGAGAGGGGGGGGGGGGTAAGATCGAAGAGCGGCAGCACATTTCCCACGCAAGCATTAACTTGATCGAGTAATCACGGTACAGTCTCAGCTTCGTTTCGGCAAGTTTCTCCCTCTCCATCTCTCGGAAACACAGATGCAAGGAAATTGGACCCTGCAGTGTGCATGGAGAGGACAGAGAGAAAACTTGCTTCCACTCGGCGCCCGTAGTGAGCCACAATCTTCACACACAAACCAATTCTCGAGATTGGAGCGATTCCTTTGGTCGGCATTGCCAACCTTTGACCCTCATGGTGCAATGAGAAGCTAAAGGCGGTGCCTAGGAACTCGCCCGCACCCGAGACAGCGGGCGCGTAAAGACTTGGTGAGTTTAGTAGGGTAACGAACCTGTGGTCTAGTGATTTGCTGCTGTTTCTGCTTCCAGCCGTCTCTAAATCCGCAAAATTGTTTTTGCAATTTGACTGCGGCGTATGGTCGGGTCGCTTGTTGCGCTGTTGGTCGCTTGTTGCTACCGCTCTGATCGGAGGCTCCTGGAGCCCATATTGCCGTCTTTTCACTAACCTGAAGCGATAAAGTTCAGAGCAAGCGGCAAGGCTAGATGAAATGATGATGGTTAGTTAATCCATCTCGTCGTACACCGTGCGACGAGGAGATGTCGCTGTATCGCCAGTCGGTGGGAGCACAGTTATTCCTCCTCGCACGGAAGTAAAGAAATCGTTTCTAACCCGTCTGAGTTCTGTTGCCAGCCAAAAATTCGCCCTTGGACTGGTGTCTAAACTTCCAAGCAACTGCTATCCCCACGAGCCTGTTGAACGATGGGAAAGCCAAGTTAGAATGAAAGCTCCGATAGGTGGGGGGACACCGATTTCGCCTCACAAAAAGAGTGCATATGTCACATAGACAATGGCGTGGGACGCCTCGCGCGATGGCTGTCCCATGATTTTGTTGTACTCGTTGTCGTTTGGTATACGAAGTGGTGGTGAGGTGCGTGGTTATGTGTAACAGTTGAAAGGAAACAAGAATCTCCCCTCCGAGTCAATTCCTCGTTTTGCCCTTTTTCTTGTTGCAGGGAAAAGCCAACCCTCTTTTATAAAAGTCAAACTCTGTTTTCAACAAACCTCCAGCAGCAGAAAAAAAGTCCCCAAATAATTATCACACCAAGCCAAACCCTTTCTGCATCGAAACCGCGTGGGGGCACGCTGTGATAGCGTCACACGGCCGCACCCAGGACCCTGGTTCAGGTGGAGTGATGTTTTGCATTAACAGACGTCAGTATGCGCGAACCGCACAAGGTGTTAAGACAGCGCCCACCTTCCGAGGAGATGGTTTAGCAATGCCAAGCCATAGCTGAACTGGAATCCTAGCGCAAAACTCGCCCATCTGCTGGGATCAAATGGTACCTGGTGGGTACCATACTGGCCACCGGTGCCACCCGTTGTCAAAGGAGGGGTGGAGGGTCCAGTAAGGCAGTAAACTAAGATATCCTGGGCATAGGATAGGATAGGATAGGACAGGATAGATCACTTATTAAAAACCAACTTAGGAATTTATATAAAAATAAAGCTCCCTTGCTCTCTATTGCCGCTTATATCCTCCCTCCTAGTTATCCTTCTCTTATATTCTTATATACCCTAAAACGACATTTTCAAAATGGCTGGCCTTCCTCCCATATATCGTCATCGTGGCGCATACTCGAGTCCCTGGAGAGCTTCCTTAGGTAAGTTTGCGTTAACCCCCCCGCCACCACCAGCAAACTCAGGGTTCAAGAGACATTTGGATTTCTGCCCAACACAGCACACCACCGTACGTCGGACGAGCAGAAGCTTACATTTCTCCTCTGTATTATAGATCTCTTTCGAGTCTAACTTGGGCTGTTACAACTAGACATAGCAGAGCTTGTATTTGACTTTTCCCACATCTCTACAAGCGCACGTAAACGTCCGAAAAGAGCTGCCAGAGCACTGAAGGGCTGGTGTGAACTAGTGTTGATGGAAAATTCTGTGCCTTAGCGGTGTGATGGATTGAAAGGATTATTGCAACGGCATCCGGTCAAAGCGTCATGTTGGTATCTTCGTTGGGTTCTACTACACGGATAGATATCGCTAAGCAGGTTTTGGTTCCCAGCCATTCTTATCTAGTTGCATCCACTAAACACTATTGGCTTGTCGACTTGTAGCGAGCATTGATGCAGATTTCGGTGAAGAAATGTCATCAAGCTACCCATAGTTACATATCATCGTCATCGCAAGACCGCAACAATGGGTTCCCATACCAGCTTCTTCACTGACTCGAATCGAGCGGCGAAAGTAGTCAATCTTTCCATCTGGCCATCTCCAACCTCTTCGACGACAAGACACTTAATCGTGGGGTCATTCTCGTCCGTCTGATCAGGAAACTTCGGGCTTGGGCCGACGAAGAAATACCCTGCAATAATCACTTGTAGCCTATCCTTGATCTTATGTTCCCATTTTTCGGGGAAATTAATTTGGCCAACGTTTTCATCAGCAATGAAATTGGGAGTAGAGAAGACTAGGCGCGCTGCGCTCCATTGACTCGTACCCTCGGGGCCCACATAGATGAACGAAGTGAGCGTTTTAATGACAAGACAGTTCAATGGCTTTGAAGATTGCTTGACGACTTCAAGGTGGTTTGGAAGCTCGCCATGGGTAAACTCGTCTGTTACCTGGAATGCAGCGGTGTCGAAGAAATGTAGCCGGTCCCAGCTCTTCAGGTCTGGAGCACTAATCTGCCATAGCTCCACATCTCCGTCTGGAGATTGTCTTGCACCCCAGATCCCAACTCTAGACCAATGTGAAGGATCTTTACCCTGGTAATTCAACCAAAACTCTTCGAACGTTGCGACCGTCCAGTACCAGCCCGCCCAAGACCAAGATGGGAAGCCTGGCCTTCGCTGCGTGAGTCCTGTATGTGTCTGCTTGCCATTGGGCACGTACATCGAGCTTCTTCCGACGGACCAATGTAGACACTCACAGAAATATTGAATAGGTAGCCCTTGATGGAATCTGCCGAGGTGACGACTCGATGCTGAAAGTGCACCATTGAACGCGAAGAGAATATCCGAGGTAACCGTGAGATGACGCTTTAGGAAATTTCTCAGCCATTCGTTGAAGTACTGATTGATGAAGATGGCCGGGAAGAAGACGCTATCCGACCACCTGCTAGCGTCAGGTAGTTGTAGCGGCCGCAGTAGGTACGATCTCGTCCACGCGGGAACAGTCATAGTGTTTTCCGGCTTGTCGACGTACTCGAGAGCGTGATCTTCACACCACGAGAGAGTGCTGCAGTGGAAAACGACTTGCTCTGGCAGGAATATGAGGTGCCGTTTGGACAGTAGGAATTCTTGGAAGGTCCATCCTCGCTCGCATGATTTGGAACTCCAGAAGGCGCCTAATGGGTCTCCACTGATGGAAGCGAAGATTTGATCACCAATTTTGCCGCAGATCTGAGCCGTTCGTGTGTTGCTGATATGCACACCCGGCAGTCCAGCGTTAGAATCCCCGCCGCTAGCTGCAATAATAGTAAGGGCGGATGCGCCGTAAATGATGTCCATTCTCGGTATCTGCATGAGTTTGTCTGCATTTGTCCAGGCGCCGTTGCTGTCTAGGACGTCGTCGTCCTGCATAATACATAGGGAGTCTGTCCAGAGGTACTGTTCTCCCAGAAGCTGACAAAGGCGTATTGCATCTCGAATCGTGCGTGGTATGACTCTCCCCTCAAGAGCTGGCTTGATATAGGCATACTCTGGACCTGGTTCTCTCAATCCCTCAGCGCTTATTGAACCATCTTCCTCCAGATACTTCCGTGTCACCTTATTCAGCATGACCTGCTTCACACCGCCCCAAACATAGCTATAAAGACGGATTACAAGTTAGCAAGATGGCCTAGAAGCAGTTTTCGGTGCAGAGGTACCAATATTATGGGTCGACTACCATCCAGGAGGACTTTATCGGTCAAAAAAAAAAAAAATCCATGGAGATTGAGCTCAAGTGCTTGCAGCATACTTTCCCTCTATTTCCGTCATGGGTATCTATGTGCCAATAACTCACCTTAGTGCCAGGTAGCGCGCGTTTGTGGGCGCAGCTACTAATTTCCCTCTCATTACGTCGAGAAGACGGAATTGGAATTCAAAGTCCTTCGAAGTGTAATCCGGGCGGCAAAAATCATGCTGCTCGCACCTGGCTATCCAATCCTTAGCCAGCAATGGATTCATAAGCGGGAACACAAAACGACCCATGAATGCAAGAACTTCTTCGCCATCATCCGTCTTCACAACGGGCAAAGTTGGCGCCAACGCCAATCTAGATCCGCATGCCTCGAAAGAGCACGTGGTATGCACCATTCCTTTGTACTGAGCGAACGATTTATGAGAGATACTGATCTTAGTATCCGATGTGTTGAAGCCAGGAGCGCTTCCAAATGCTCTCTGCAGAACGCCACATAACTCGCAAGTATCAGGCTGGATACCTTGAATGCTTCTGATCTTGCCATAAGTCGAATTCCACCACTCGCTATGTGCATTTCCAGACTTCTGACTGGGGCTGATGTCCACGAGTAGATCTGCGAGACTCGCGCATTGTTGACAAAGGACGGGCCGCTCTGGCCTTCGAATATGCATGCCGCGTGGTAAAGGATTATCAGGTTAGTGGAGCGCGTTTGAACTTCGGTTGGTAGACGATCAAATGGCCGTCGTCGACCCTGAGTCGCCGCCCAAGCAAAGGAAAGAACTTAAGGGTGATGAAAGCTTGTCAGATAGGGAAGGCGGCGATAGTCACCAAGACGATTAAGAAACGAAGGTTGTGGCCTCTTCAAACCGTGCAAAAAAAAGCAAGGGCGATAAGAATAGTTTATAGAAGTCGTAATCCTAGGCCAATTTGATGTTGAAAGTCGGGAATTGTCTGCTGGAATTGCTGTTTCTTTCTTTCTGGACCAAAATGGCTTGGAATGTGATGAAGATGTGAAGGAGCTGTGAGGGGTTACCACGGCCGCTTTGTTTTTGTGCTAATGGGCTTGGTCGGGCAGTGGGCGCCGGAGGCTCTGTCCAGTAAGTAAAGGCTCACAAACCCCGGCTCCAAGGCGCCCGCTCCTTGCAAGCTGCTGCCCGCAAGAACACCGCTGCAAGCCAATGGGTCAATCAAGATAGCCCGCATTGACTGGCCCCGCCTGCGCCGGATTGAGGTGCTGCCTTGGCTGGCCAGAGGCCACGTCATGAGCCTGGGAATGGCTGGAAGAAAACTCTGGGCGGATTTTCGTCACGGATGCACCGTCCAACAAACCGTTTTTCTACTCCGTGATGTGGAAGTGGTTCCATAATGCGGAAGCCAAGAGGTGGCACGGTAGGGTGCTCATAGGGAGCGGTTTTCGGGCGCGAGATCCTACCAGTTTCAGGCGTCTTTAAGCAACCTTCATCTGATTTATAGGCAAAAAACTCCCGCCTCTGCTGCTAGTGTAATTAAGTACTGCTTGCCCTGATCCGCATGTAACCATTCCCAACCGAGACCGGACGTCTACATGTGGGAATAAGCTTTACCGGTACTTGTAAATGAGTGAGCGCGATGACACGGCAGGCACCTTGGGGGCCGCAATGCTAATAAGCAGTAGCAATGAGGCGAAAGCGAAAAGTCGACAATTAACGGGCAAGGGACGAAATGGGAGCAAGCAGCCACCACCAATGGGTAGAGCCGCATTCACCACACCACAGCACGAAGAAGCAAGACAGCAAGGAAAGCTTTGGAAAGAACCCAAATTTCACATTTGTTTTTCCCGAGTGTTATCTCTAATAAATCGCAAGATCCCTTGAATTCTTGTTCATCAGAAATGAACCAAGTGCTCAAACACCAGAAGGTTAATCCAAGGACCCCATCGAAGTTGATGGTTCCGAAACCTTCCGGCTCGCACCAAAGATGATAATTAGTGACCCAACCCTTTCCCCAAGCTTATTGATGTTTCATCCCATCAATGAGTGAACAAACACAAACATCGGACCTTGGAAAGTGAGAATCGATTCCGCCCATCCTGACCGTCACGTCGACAGGATGACGGTGGTAACCCTATGATCCCACAAAAGCAGCCCTCGAAGATCCGGCAGCTCAACCAAGAACTCCAAATAATTCTGCGCATCAGAACATCGCCATCAATTGGCATTATTATTCTTAACCCCGCTCGAAGTTCTCCCTCTTTCCCATCCATAAAATTATCCCATCAAACCCTCGAGATTAGCCATTACCATTAGACCAAATCAACAAGTTAAGGGAAATATTCGGCAGACGCCGCAAGAGGAGAATATACAGAAACCGACATGAAAATCCCAAACCGTCCAGGAAAAAAAAAAAAAAAAAAAAAAAAAAAGAACATGATGAGCATGATCAACCGAAAATTCCAGAGGAGAATAAAGAAAGACGCAACGGATGAGACGAACCAACCAACAACCAGCCCGTATAAACGACCAACCATGAACAAAAGAAAACAAACAATTTTTAATAGTCTACTTTGATTTTTTTTCCCACCATGTCGACGCCGCAAATAACACGCCGACCCCGAAACCTGAGAGACTTTCTCAATATCGCTGCAGCATCTTCCAGTCGCCTGGTACTCCTACACCAAAGGCCGAAGGATGGTATATGTCATCTCTGAGCCGCTATGGGACTTCAGAGCCAATGATGGGAAGTGATCCATATCCTCGACGTGGTTCTAGACAGCATTCTAGCACTCAGCCCAATCGTCCTGCACGTCCCTAACTCGTTGAAGCGAAACCTTGGCCCGTGAAGGCATCGTCGAGTATGAGCCACGGCCATCGAACAAAAAGACAGGTAAAGGAGCTCACCAAACCTGAGTAACAAACACAGAAAGATGCCGACTTCATCCCATGAGCACGAAAAGTGCGTCCGGTGCTGAGAGGAATTTGCAGCACGTTCGAATTCCATTATCATACAAACCACATCGCCCCCGGAACCTGGCATCTCTCATACAAAGTCATCAGGATTACACCAGAGTCCCTTGGGACCACTCTAATTGAGCTGGGCGCCCCGCTGGATGGGAGAACCACTATCAGTTGAGCCGGCGCTGCCAGCCGAGCGGGGACGGCGGCCGCTGTTGCCAGAACGGCCACGTGCAGGCTTGACATCATCAGAGGAGTCCTGGTTGCCGGACGAGTCGGCCTGGTAGTTGGGGTGCTGAACCGGCATACCCATGGTGGGAGTCACCAGCTGGGACTCACTAGCGTGGTGACGCAGGGGCAGCGTGTTGTAGCCGCCGAGTTGGTGGTAGCTCGGAGACACCTGCATGGGCGAGGGAGGCGGCATGTTAGTGGGCGTGACGGGCATGCTGGGTGCGCCTGGGGCAGGCGGAATACCGGGCATTCCGGGAACGCCGGCCATGGGAAAGAAGCCGGTGAAAACGCCAGTGGCGGGGTTGTAGAAAGGGACCATGCCGGGAGGGCAGGACCAGCCAGCGGACATGGCGGGGTACGAAGTGGGCGAAGGCGGGACCGGCATGCCGAATCCAGTGCCGGGAGCTTGGGGGTAGCCTGCGTGCTGGGCTGGAACCATCGCGGGCGCCATGGGGGGCATCTGAGGCTGATAGTAGGCCTGGGCCTGCTGATGATGGTAAGCGCCAGAGCTCGCGCGTCCACCGGGATAGATGGTCGCGTCCTGGCCCAGATTGCCAGGGTGGTTGCCCATAGGACGGGTTGGGGTGCCGGCCATGGGGGGAGGATGTCCCATAGAGGCAACGCGAGTCGGCGTGGTGGCCTGGTTGGCTGCCTTGGTCTCCTTCTTCTGCACCTTGATGAAGCAGTTCAGGAAGAGGGAGGCGTCCTGTGGATGTGTGTCAGCGCCGCGTTTCAAGCAGATGGATTCACAAAGGGGGAACAACAACTCACCTTGGTGGCAATGGCCTCAGTCGCAGAACGGTGATCGACGAACTCGACAAATGCAAAAGTCTTGGTAGGAGGACCAGTCGGATCGTTGCGGCGGACGACCACATCGATCTTTACAATCGGACCAATGGCACCAAAGAACTCCCAAAGCAGCTGCTCGGTTGTGGCCGGGGGCAGATTGCACACAAAGACGGAACGACGGTCGACGTCGTACTGGCGGAGATAGAACTCGTCGCGGGCTGCGCGACCGCGGTGGTGCTTGGGATCGTAGACCTCAATACGCATATTGGGGTCGTCGGTGATGGCATTGTTGCGCATGTCCTGGACGCAACGTGGTTAGCAGAACGGAAATGGGCAAACCCGAGCGTCACTGATGGGGAAACTCACGTTGGCTAGATCGCGGTTCTGATTGAACCCCAGGAACTCGATGAGAACAGCTTCGCCAATGCCGCGAGCACGGGAAATCTCAGGATCGAGGCGCTCGATATTGTTGAACGCGCCATAGGGGAAAAGGAGATCCCCGGCCTCCTGAATCGACATGGCATCGCGGTTGGCCTTGTACAGGATGTAGGTCCGGTTGGACTTGGCCATCTCGGTGCGGCAAGGGCGGCCAAAGATCGTGGTGCCCTTACCCTCCGCCTCAGCCTGCAGGGCATCCCGCTCATTCTGGAGTAATCCAAACTGTCAGCGGATTCCAAGCACAAAGAATGCAGAACGACAACTTACGGTGAACTGGGCGAACGCAAAAGGCATGTTGCCGCTAATGTCGCGACGAATCTTGACAAAAACCGTTCCGAATCGGCTGAAGGCGCGGGTGACGGCTGCCTCGAGGGCTAGGTCGTCTCTCGCCTCAGGCAAGCTATATTTCGGTCGTCAGACGCTGCAAAAATGATGATAAAAAATAAAAAATAACGTGGCATTGCGACTCGCTGATGCAGGGATGAGATGCGATAAAGAATTAATGGCAAAAGCGTCGTGGTGAAGATGCGATGCAAGACGAGGGAAGCAGAGGTTACGAGGCAAACTTACTTGGCCACAAAGACACAAGCCGTGGTGGGATAGATGACCTGGGGATCATCGGCACCGCGAGGGATGTACTGCTCCTTGGATTCCATGGCGACGGCGGTCTCTGCGGGGCGCAAGACGAGGTCGGTGTTGTGCTGGACTGGCTGGTGCTTGTGCTTGCGCTTTGTTGAAGCAGACGCCTTCACGGTCTTGTCGCGGTTAGACTTGTGTCCGATCTGGAAGTGGGCGAGGGCGTGGCTGTGATGGGAGAAAAGAAATCGGTCAGTTTTGAATAAAAATGGAATAATAATGGAAAAAGAGTGATGAAGATGGAGATGAGTGGAAGAAGAGAAGAGGGGTTGAAGAAGACGGGGAGGATTTAAAATCGAAAGAAAGCGCCAGGACTCGGAGGAGGGTGGAAGGAAAGTCGAGGGAAAGTGCAAGGACTTACCCCGGGAAGCCCGCGAGATTAGTCGTCCTGGCGATTCTTGCATGGTCGCTGTCGGTGACCTCGGAGTACCTGATTGGACACAGTCAGCGATCGTTCGTAAAGATAGATGGACGACACAGGAGGGTTGTTGGCATGCAACAAATGCCCGCCAATCAGAGGTCCAGGTGTGCTATGTCCGCAAAAGGGGCTCGACAGTGATATGAGACTTTACCGCAGACACACACACAGACACACACACACGCACAACCATTGCAGCACCGTGTGGTATGAGGTTAAACTTACCGAGTCGGAACGCGCATGTCGACCGTGTCAATAGAACGGCTCACGCGTACCGGAATTCCGCGGGAAGCGGTCTCGACGGATGCAATGCTGCTGACCGAGAGTCGGGCACCGCCGCCTAGAAGAAATGTCAACACAGCGCAAATCCAAGAGATAGTTGCAAAACTCGACTTACCCTCGGAGGAAGCCATGGAATCCGGGGAGGAATCGGCGCTCGGGTAGCTGAAGGACCGCATCATCATGCGGCGCTGGGCGCTGTCGTCGCCATTGCCCTGGGCCTGGCCATGACGAGGAGTGGCAGTCATCTTGTCCATTGTGGTATTGTGATTGAATTCTTGAAAATGATGGTCGAGAAGGTGAGGAGTTTGGGAGGCGACTCGAAGACGAATCTGAGACCAAATCGAAGCAGAGAAAGGAGCGCGGCTGCCGACTTGGAAAATTGTTAGCAATTGTTGATTTGCAAAGAGTGGCTCGATGGTGAGCAAAATGGAGGGATAGATAGAGAGAGAGAGAGAGAGAGAGAGAGAGGAGGAAAGCAAAATAAATGAGAAGTGATGGGGGTCGGGTTTCTAAAGGGAGGGGAGACGACAATGCCTCAATCTGGAAAAGCAAAGGACCCCTAGCAGCAGGCAGCCAAGCAAGTCTCGACCAGATGGTGCAGCAGAAGATGTGATGTTGATGATGATCACGATGCGGTGATCCACTTACTTGGAGTTGCTTGTTTCAACTGCTGGAGTGTTGTTCTCGAGGCGGAATCTGAAGAGCCTTTTTGAAGCTTTTTGATGATGGTTGGCAGAAGTAAAAGGAAGAGAGAAAGCTGGAGGCAGGAGGGGGATTTTGTAGGTGGGATTTCTGACAGCGGCCGAACTGCGAATTTTCAACAGCTGCGACTCACCTGGGTTCCGCTTTACCTGACGGAAACGACCGGAACAGTCTGCCTCAGAAGCAAGGCCGTCGACGACAAGTTTGACGATGCTGCGGAGAGCATAGACGGGTTTCGCGTCAGCTGCCGGGAAAGCCGCAGCCCCTCCGGCTTCTGGATTGCCCGTCTTGGACGGGACCTTAAGTGCCCACGTCCGGTAATAACACAGCTAGTAACAGATTTTAGACGATCTGACACTCTATTTCATCTGCCATGACAGCAGCGACTTGTCATCGCAGCTATTCCATGATCTCCTGGGAGGCACTACAGCTATTGACAGAAGTAAACCTGTCAAACACGTGATCGCAGTAGTTCAGACATGAGGGAGGCGAGTCGAGTCGTTATGCGAAAGTTGTAGCAATAATTTGAGCACGGCGGTGGACGACATGGACTACTATGCCACCATGGAGTCTTACCTTGTGATCAGCCCATCATGATCTGGTGACTTTCGAACCAAATTTAACAGAGACTCTCACCGACACCTCACAATGAAAATATTTCGGAGACCGAGAGCATCGTCTCTCTGTACCAGGCAGCTGAATACCTCATTTCCGGGTCAAGTGGCAGAGAGAGACCTGGGTCATCATTTCAAAAACCCAACCTTGCCTGCATGAAACACTTCCTAGTGAGGAACAAATTGGCAATGACACTCCCGTACACAAGCCCTGACTGGAAGCTCCCCAAGGTTACAAAGCAAATGGCAGAGAGACTTGGGTCATTATTGCAGTTTATCAGATAGAGATCCCAACCCTGTCTGCGCGAAATACTTGCCAGTGAGGAATACACTGGCCACAGCACTCCTGTTTACAAGCCCTGACTGGAAGCTTCACAAGGTTACAAAGCACCTTGCACTTGGCTTTTGTAAGAACTGGTACGTTGGTATGGGGCACAAAGTCAGGTCCTTGAAAGGGGATATTGCCAAGGAACAGCCAGGTCTGGGAGGAGATGACCATGATACTGCACAGTTGATTAGAGCATATTCCCCTCGAGTTTATCGTTGAGAGATCCATTCCACAACCAAAGCAATGTGTCGATTACAACAAGCGGCTTTTACCTCAAGCATAAGCCTGTGAGGCAGAATGCTGCACCATAAAATAAAATAAACAAAACAACAATAAAAAATAATTAAATAAATAAGGAATACCAATAGCACACCCGCGCTACCAAAGAAGGGAAGAACAAGTCAAAATGACTTGTCTCAAAAAAGGGCGATTTTACAAATGTGTTGGCAACCAAAACTGGTATCAGTGATGAATAGAGAAAATATAGCATGCTCTAGACGCACGAATCACAATGCCAAAGTGCACTGATGTTGATCGAGCAGGCAGTTCTTTCCATCTTCGCAGTGACAAGATCTGATTGGACATTTTTTGGTTAATGTACTGTTGACGAATCGTGCACCGCTCCACATCCGCAAGACGCCGGGGCTGCAAGTTCGGATGACGTTGAATTCGGCAAGCCGACTCGGGAAGGTGGGGCGCCGACCCCTCCTCCTGCAGCTGACCGACCAGGCACTCACCCAAGCAGTTTGAGCTGCAGCCGCGAAGTGTTGTGGCAGCCACTGACCACCAAAAAAGAAGGAAGGTGCATGAGAGAAGCAAAATTGCCCGTTTGTTTCGGGGTTTCAAAATTTATATTCTTTGCTTTGCAAGTAAGGAGATGGTAGCTTTATCCGTTCCTCACAACTCATTTCTGGTATTGCTGGGCGCAATCAAGATATATAAAAATATACCAGGCGATGATGGGGTTCAGACAGTGCGAGGTTGTGCTTCGCTTCTACAGCAAAGCTTGCCTGAAAAATAAATACCTTGCGGCCATTTATCCTCCCAGATGCTAAGCTTTAAGGGAAACCAAGCGATTGTTAACCGTGTCAAATATTTGCGGAATGATTAATTTGGAAATGGTGAAGATAAAAAAAATAAAAAATAAAAATAAAAAAAAAGGCAAAAAAATAAAATAAAAAAGAATTTGTAGTCCAAATGTGAAAACTTGATAATTGGGTTGGCGAGCTGTGCAGGCAGACACATACACACACACACACACCCACGCACATTTTGAGGCACGTTGTAGCAAAGAGTAGCAGAGGTTTCTTCTCGTGATTGCGGTGATGGTACCATTATGCGTCCAAGGGAGAAAACACCACGAATTGCATGAGCAGACGATTTTTTGCAACACAGCTTTTAAATTTCCTACGGCAATTATTGACCGAATTGACCACCCACTTTAGAAGACTGCTTCATGGTCTTTCATAGAGATGACCTCTCTAATTAACGACCCAAGCTGCCAGCAGCTGCAGTTAATATGAGTGTTTTCTTTTTGCAACTGACTGTAGGGTGTGTCATGAAACATCTCTTAAAAAAAGATGAAGAAGATACACGCATATCACCATCCACATTCGTCTGTTTGCTTTGATCTTACCAAGGCTTGATCCAACTTTTGTGTCTAGGTATGGAGGCGTTGAAAAGGAAGAAAGAATTTGGTAAGGAAAGACAGCGATTTACAACTTAAACAAGAAGCATAGGTAGGAGGTTTTGTGAGTTCAGAGTTGACTGGCTAGGAACTTTGTCAAAGAGAATGGAAAGATAAATAAGCGGTGATATTGTAGGGAGAAAGTAAAAAAAAAAAAAAAAAAAAAAAAAAGAAATTCCGTCTACAGTCTTCCCCGCCTGATCAGAGGGATCAGATTCTACGGCGCTGCTGTATAACTCTCACATGAAATTAAAGGAAGTATTAAAGTTGTTTGGAAATGAGATAAAATATCAAGGCGAGGTTGAAGACAGGTATAAATATGCCTGTTTCTCCTTGTCCTCTATTCCGACGGTCAATCTATTTCCCAAAACTACAAATCTGGCTTCCTAGAAAGCGATGCCCTTTTTTTTCTTTTTCAAGATTTCCAAGTGACTACTAAATAACTTACCTGAGGATGTCATTAGTATTCATGGAAATTTTGAGTGAAGAAAAAAAAAAAAGGAACCTAGACCGAAGAGCTCTTCCCACCAGCAGAATCACCACACCGTGCTTACGCTGCCTTCACCGAACACAGGGCCTACCCCCCAGCGCCAAACATACTTTGTGTAGAAATAATTGCCAGAGCCATATGAACGCCTGCATACCTTCCTTTTCAGTGAGGGACTCGCGCAGCGTGTATGCTACATCAACAAGCAATATCATTGCCTAAACCCACTTCAAGTTTTTAAACCAGATATCATCTGTCTTGGACCTTCTTTATATTGCGTCAAATGGATGATGCCACACACAGTCATGTTCAAAGCTGCTTCTCAGGTGGTAGTCATTCTGACTGGACTTTTGCAATGATCGATCAGCGCTTATAATAAGCTCTGTCCGTCATGACAGCAACGGAACAAAATTTGAAAGAGAAAAAAGAGAAAAAAATAAATTAAAAACAAGACTACAATCCAAATATCTTTGTTTACTGACCGGGTCAATGGATAAAAAGCAAAAATGAGATGCATCTCTCCTCCGGGAAGGCTCGAACTTCCAACCTCCTGATTAACAGTCAGACGCGCTAGCCAATTGCGCCACAGAGGATTTCGCATTTGATCTTCATTCTCAAAAACACATCTCAGGAGTGCACAGGCCGCTTGTGCTTGGAATTTTTTTTTTTCTTTTTTTTGCCGAACGGTGGTTCGGTTTGAGGTGGTTACCGGTTTTCTCCTCGCTGCAGATATGCAGAAACAAAATGCTAATCTCAGGAGCTGAAACTGCTACTCAATGCAAAGGTAGCATTATTTATCTCCGTGTAAGTTGTGGTGTGGTGGTTCGCGGAGTGAAATGGGAGATGGTCAACAACCCAGCCCTGTGCTAGCTATTGTGAAGTAAACCTCACCTCTCACAGCATTCCTCGATTGGCCAGGAGGAAGGCGATTAACCCCTCGAAATACAAATGATATTAAAAAAAATAAAATATAAAATTCATCTCACAAAGAGGAGGTAGAGGATAAAAGCTTGGAATTGAATAAGGACGAAGAAGCAACCCCACCTGTAAGTGATGTATGTACGCCGTGGGGGTGGTTTTACCCTGAAAGAAGATGCTTGGATGACGTCCCGTCAAAACCAATTGCTGCGCTGGAGAAGCTCCAAAATAAACTGGAGAAGCACCACTGAAAGCTACAAAACCGTCACAACCTTTCGTTGCAGATAAAAGCAAGGGCGCGCATATTTCGACATCGCGTCCTATAATGCGGACCGAATCCTAGTCCATTGTTGAATGCGCGAGCGCTCTGTATCCAATATAACCCCGCCACTGTCGTCTCCAACTGGGAGCTTTTGTGTCCCCCACGAGCGAGCGCATCACGACCCTCTCTCCTTAGCCTTCAACCCCTCCCCACATCCAAAAAAATGCAAGCAACGCGGTGCCTACAACATAAAGGCTTCTGGGGTCGCAGCCTCGACGAATTCAAGCGACTCTCCAACATTGGTATTCCCCGCCCCCCCCCCCCTTTAGAACCCGGCCTCTCTACCTAAATAGTTTCATTCATAATTTCCCACTAACATCCCCTCGCCCAGCATTCAAACTAGAAGGCATCAAAGGCGCCACGACGCCTTACCCGCTCCTCACATTCTCGTCCCCGTCCTCGGTCCAAGACTGCAAAGTGTTTACCGATCAAGAGATTGGCGGCTCCTCGACCGCCTCCCTCTCCTTCGTTCACCCGACCCCGTCCTCCCCGACGCCCCACGCCAGGTTCCACGGCAGCATCTCGACCGCGCTCCCCGCCGACCGGCCAGAAATCAAACGAACGGGCTACGCGGCCTTCCGGACCGTCGACCGGCCCCCGACCGTGTTCGGCAAGTCGCTCTGGAACATTGACCCTTACGTCTACCTGGCGCTCCGCGTAAAGTCGGACGGCCGGTCGTACTTTGTAAACGTCCAGACGGAATCCGTCATCCCAACCGACCTTCACCAGCACAGGCTGTTCGTCAAGAAGCCCGGCGAGTGGGAGACGGTCCTGATCAAGTGGAACATGTTCGTGCGGACCAACCACGGCTTCGTCGTCGAGCCCCAGACCGAGATACTGCGGCAAAAGGTCAAGAGCATCGGGTTCGGGCTGACGGATCGGATCGAGGGGCCGTTTGAACTCTGCGTGGAGCGGGTCTGGGCTACCAATGACGAGAAGGAAGGCGGGATGGTTGTCGGGGAAAAGGGACAAGGGCATGAAATAGGGCAGGGGCAGGGGCACGGGCAATTGAAGACTAGGAGGGGGGAGACTGTGGGTTGGGGAAGGTAGGGAAGAAAGATGAGTGTTAAATTGGAAAAAAAGGATGGTGAATATGGAAGGCGGGGCGTGCCAGGATCTCTGTGGAAACACATGATCAAGAATGCGAGGGGGTCACAGGTGTTGTTGTCTGGCAGTTTTGACGGCTGATTTTTGTCGATAGGGATTGCGAGAGCATCGGTTATGCATTATAACGGCAACAACGGATGGTATGATAGTTGTGGGATCTTTGTATATATATAAAATATTTAATGGGATACCAAGTACATGTATATCTATGACATGAAAATATTGGAGGTACTAAATTGGACGTCAGAGCAGTCGAGCAAACATACAAACAGATTAACAACACAATGCAAGGAATGACTATTATGCTTGTATACCTGACTCTTATTATGAGATGCGCAATTTGCAGTATATTGGACTTGTTATAACGCCTGAATAACATGAGATGGGTGTGATCTATTCATATCTTAAAACATTACTCTGGAAATGCAGATGCGCAACACTCAAGCCTGATAACTCCTCATGTCTTATGCAACAAAAAAATAGCCCAACAAATCCGAACGCCTGAAATATGCAGAGATTCAACATGAAAAGAAGGAAAAAGCATGTGAAGTAAGGTATAGGTTACGTGGAATCGTCCTTCCCCCTATCCCACTCCCTTTGTCCACCAGCCTTGGTCCAGCGGACATCGTCGATATCTTTCTCTCCGCCCTTCTCCCACCTCTTGATTTGTTCCTCTGTGTACCCGGCATCCCGGAGTCTCTGCGCGCCCTGCTGCTTCCACTTTTGTCGATCTCGAAAACTCTCGACTGCGTCCTCCCAGTTCTCTGTGGATGCCGTGGGCGCGTCGTCGTCCACTTGCACGTCGGACGCCGGGTCGTAATCCTCCAAAAATTTGCTATCCATCGCTGCTGACCCCCTCATTGTGCCTCTTCCTCGTACACGGACTGCTGGTTTTCCGGAAGGTGGCGCGGGGCCGATGAAATCGTCGAGCGGGTCGGAGTCATCTGAATTGGTCTTGACTGAACGGCCTGTCTCACGATCTGAGCGACCGGGTCGTGGGTTTTTGGTCCCGTCGTCTTCTGAGGAATGATCTCGCGCGCTGATTTTGCGCTTGGGGGATTCTTTCGCGAACAGGTCCCTACGATCTCGCTTGCGGTCGCGGTCCGGATTGCGGTCTTTGTCTGACTTCCTACTGTCTCGGTGGTGCGATTTGGAGGAGTGATGTCGGCGCTCGTCCTCGGTGCTGCTATCAAGCAGGGAACGGTCCCGATGTTTGCGTCCTTTCCGTTCGGGGGAGCGCGACCTCTCGGACCGGCGGCGGTGATGACGCTCTCGTTCGGGCGCCGGCAATGTATCGTCATGTCTCGTCTTGGAGGCCTTGTCCTGACGACTCCGTCGCTCCTCCTCTCGCTTGCGCCTTTTCTTATCACTCTCCTGCCCGCCGTCATCTTGCGGCTGCTTGCCTTCCCCCTTTGTGTGATCATCACCATCTCTCCGCCGCTTGCGACCGTGCAAAATAGACGTGATGTCGCCGAGCTGGCGGCGCCGGATGTCTGACGCAGAGGGATTCAGCTTCTTCCGTTTTTTGTCTTCCGCTTCAGTCAATTTATCTAGGCGCGCCTGTGCCTCGGCAGCCTCTCGCGCAAGAAGGGCAGCATTGTGGTTCGTTGTTTCTTTAATGATGCGGCCCAGGAATCGCGTATTTGGCTTTGCTTTATTGGACGGTCTGTGAAAAAGAGAGATGGGCTCGTTAACGGGATTCTCGTTCGCTTATGCGGCGCCGGAGTCAAGCGATTTTGGGTGCATACTTGGTCGAGCGGAAAGCTTCGAGTCCCATGGAGGAGTATTTTATCGAAGCATCGTTTGCTTCCTTGGCCAGGAGATCGGCGACGTAGTCGTCGGTGAGGATCGTATCGTTATTGGACATGTTCGGAGGGGAAAATCGTTCGAGGTGCTAGTTGGGAACGAAAACGGAACGAGGAATAAAATCCATCAAGCTAGATGATATCGGTTTGGTTGTTGAAGTAGAAACAAAAGATGTCGTGAAAGAATGTTGGTTGGTTTGAGAGACTATTCCAAGTGCTGCGCCTTGCAAAGTGCTGTCAATGACCAGGTGCGCAAGGATGTTGACTCTTGTGTTAGTGATTGGTCAAAGTATCTAAAGACAGACTTGGCGCCGGGGGGGCGTTGATCATGCCATCTACGACATGTGTACTGATTATCAAAGAACGGAAGAAAGAAAAAAAAAGAATAAAGACAAACCATGTGAATTTTTTTAAGTGCCTTGAATATGCCGCCGAAGACCCAGCTCCCAAACAGGTTATCGAATGGATTGGTACCTTTTTAAACTTGATTCCAAAAAAAAGGTACTGTGTAGACACATCAGGTACCTACACATACCATCGTCACGGGACAAATCGACAAATTGGTGGAGCATCCATGGAGCCAAGGTCCACATCGTTTCTGGGGCAAGGTCAGGAGGACGGGACATTGCCCTCTCTCACAGGAAGTCTACTTGATGATGGAATATTACTCCTAATCCTCTCAGAGAGAGACTCTCAACAAATTGCTCTTATTTCTGACCTGTATCCATATCGAGGAATGAAAGACTTTCCAAGCGAGTCGAGCTGCCAGATTAGGTTGTGGATGCCCCACTCCATTCTACATGCAACTGCACTGAAATGCGCTAGAAAAAGCCAAACCCAGGGAACCCCTCCAAAATGCCCAGCCCCTCAATTAGCGTGTCGCGTCCATGGGCCCATCCACCCATCTGACCGCACCACCCACTGGGGAGCCTGCCAACCGGGGCGGCAGTTCCACTCAGCACGGGCCAGCGCACCTCTCAAATGGTCTGGCGGCTGCTCTCATTCATTTCAGAAACCACGGTGCAGTCTGCGGGTGTTACCAGCTCACGCTCGATATAAACTTCGGTTTGCAGAAAAAAAAAAAAGAGGGGGAGTAAGAAGAAAAGAATATCCAATCCGCTCCTCCGTTCAATGTCCCGCTAGTCGGGCATCTCCAGCCTCGCTGCCCTGTCCTCGCGCGCGGAGCCAGCCGCCCGTCCAACCAGGCGACAGAAACAATGGCCGAAGTACACGGCAAGGTCGACGAAATCGGCTCGGAAGTGAGTCGCATCACCGCCGCACTGAGAGGTTTCTTGACGGAAGGGCGCGTTTCCGATGATCGCCGAATCAAGACGGTGGGAACCCAGGTCGTGCAAAATTTCCTCAACGACATTCTTGCTCGCTTGGATCGGGTCAACACCGATCTCATCGACGTCGGCAAGCTCACCTCCACCATCTCACCGTTGCCACTAGCTCATGATCCAACCACGCCCCTGTCATATAACTCACCACCATCTCATCCAAGTCGAGGTCTTGATGGACCACCACTGCCGCTGCCATCAGACGAGCCACTGGACCAACCACAGCATCACCAACAGGCAGAGCAGCCATCACCAGAGCAACATGGCGACCCACATAATCAGCTGGAGCAAGAAGAGGTCCAGATAGAGTCAGTCCAAGAAAATAATCACCAACCTGTTGTTCAACAACGACAACAACAACAACAACAACAGCAACAACAAGAGGAGGAGAATCACCATCACTACGAAGGGGAGGTACAGAAAGATGCCCATTTGATGCCGTCGCTTCCCCAACCACAACCTCAGGACCATCCCGCCCACGTTGCTACTGTTGAGGAGCCGGCAGCACAGGAACTTGCACCAAATCTTGATGATACGACGAAAGGTTTTGCTCCTCAACACTCCGAGGCGGAACAACCTCAGCATCAGCCGGACCAAACTATCAAGAGCAGCAGCGAAAGCGAAACACCAGCGAGACTTCTCCCAACAATAGCTCCGGACGTCTCAAATCTTACAGATGCAGCACCACCGCCACCACCACCACCACCACCACCTACCCAGTTACTAGAATTACCGGCGGCCTACCAAGGAGCGCTTTACCATGAGCAAAAGAGTCCACCGCCGTTACCGACCCAGCCAGTCGCCAACCAAGAGGTACCCAAACCTGAAAAAGCGAGCAGTCCTCCAATAGCCTTACCAAACAGACCTGTTTCCGAAACCTTTACTGTCCAAGAACATGCGGCCCCCTTGTTTGACTGCACTTATCAGGATGTGCACAAGCTCAATGAAGAACTTTTTGAGCGCTGCTCAAGCCATCCGGAGGTCCAGGACCGAGGCTACTTTAAACTCCACGTTCGGGACTTGCCTCCGCTCGCTGTTCACGAGGTGAGCCGCCCTGGCAAGTACCATGCCACCTCTTTTACGTACCAAGTCGACCGGCATGGACTAGTCAAGGTCGATACTGGTAAAAGAATCAGGTTCAAGCCTCCGCATCTTCCTTTCCCACCCAGCCAGAAAAAGGATTGGACATTTGAGGAACAAAAGGAGCTCTGGAATTCCTCCGCAGCGATCCCTCCAGAAGGCTCTCGACCGTACATCATTGGAAATCCACTGTTTGAGGATATCGAGTTGCATCCAGGCGAAAAGCTTAAGCGAAGAGGTCGGACGGTGCTAGAGGGCATCAATACCCAGTACGTCTACTTTAACTTGACTGGCAAGACGATCACCACCATGCATAGGGAGGACGCTCACGTGCGGTCTGAGAATTTGCTTCGTTCTGGGGAGCATAAATTCTGGTGTTTCATCAAACCTGCATTTGCCGCCAAATTCGAGGAGCGGATGCAGATCGAATACCCAGAAATGCGCCGTTGTTCACAAGCCGTCCGCCACCTCAGTCGTCATATCCCACCGTCCGTACTGGATGCCTGGGGTATTGAGTATACGCTCGACTACTGCTATCCTGGACAAGCGGTTGTCACGGAGCCGGGAACATACCATCAAGTTCTTAATCTTGGACCCAATTATGCCCTGGCGGTAAATGTTGAGTACGAGTCGTCTCCGGACGATCCTCCAAACTACCGGTTCTGCGACAACCATTGCCCTGACAAGTTCGCGATGAAGGCTGACGACTTTCATATTCACGATAACCCGGAAAAATGGGCAGGGCGAAACGAGCACGACGGCTCCGCTGCGCGCTCATCAATGGCTGCGAGCAAACGCTCCTCCATGACGGCAACGAAAAGGTCGTCGATGACATCCACAAAACGATCCTCGATGACTCCAGGAAGACAGCCATCGAAAACGCGCGCAAGGCAGGTGTCTATGACAGAGCCCCCTCAGATGTTAGAGGCTGCGGATGCCCAGATGGCAAGAGCACCAACAGAACCCTCACCAACATCAGAACCTGCGCCAGAACCAATACCACAGGAACAAACAGCATCATCTCAGTCGAGTTCCTTATCAAAGAAAGGTGGAGCGAGTCCCGAAGCATCACAATGTCCAAAGCGATTACCAGAACAGGCTGCACCGGCAGAATATGTGCACCCACCGCCATCCTCGAAACTCGTGCAATCAGTTACGCCACCGCCGGAGCAACCTTCCCTGGGAATATGCGCGCCTCCCCAAATAGAAAGCGCACCTCTGCAAGCCTCCGGTTTCAATGGCCAAGATTTGGGAAATCACTCTCCTGTGAGCGAAAGACCTCAAGGCGTTCCGAATCAGCAACAAGATAGCGTGCTGCGGCCGCCGGTAGTGGATACTACTACGCCGATACAAGCAGCGATGGCTACTCCGGCACCGACTGTCCCATCCGAACCGCGGTCGGTGCCGCCATTGCCCGCGTTCCTTCAACGGCCCGTGCTGTATACACCTATCCCTGAGCGTCCCGAACCTATACAATCATCAGCGCTGTCAAACATGAGAGGTCTTGCGCCGCCGTCAAGCTTTCTCTCTACCCCTGCCTCTTTGTTTCAGTCACCAGCAAGAAGTGAGGAGCAGGCGTCCCCGCTTCCGGTATTTCACAGTCACCATCTGCCATCTGGCCTGTCGGCACCGCCGTCCGTACCGGCGGCTCAATCCTCGACGCTTGAATTGGCGGCGTCTGCTCCAACGCCATATCGAAAGACTGCGAGGATATTAGGTAACAAACGGCCTTCTGAAGGCACGTCAAATCCTCAAGTGGTCAAGAAACCACGAGTTTCCAAGAAGAAAGCATTGACGGAGCCTCATTTTGAGCCAAAGCCTCAGGCGATGGAGGGTCAACCTATGCTAGAGCTGCCAGCGAATCAACCTCGGGCTGTACCAGAACCTTCGAAGATAACTCCTCCAAATGTTCAGGAGCCGGTACTTGAGCCCCACTTCGTTGTCAAGTCGCCCTTGCGCGTGTCTCCGGCTTTTGAGCAGTCACGCATCTTGGAAGCACCGGTTGAGGGTCCGACGACGACGACAGAATTTGCCAGCCTTGATGTAAGGCAGGATACTACTCCTGGCAATATTTTGCAATTACCACAGATGACGCCTCATAATATTGCAAAACCATCGCCACTAGAGCACCAAGCTCCTCCGCCTATAGAAGTTACTAACTCAGCCCCCGAGGGACAGCCGAATACAGCGTCTCAGATTAATCCGCAGCCCTATGAAACTATCAAGCACGGATTCATTGAATCGCCGCCGATTGAGCCTCTGGACCTCCCAGCAGCACCGACCTCAGCCCATCAGGCTGCCTCGGTGGGACAGCCTCAGCTCGCAGCAATGCAGCTCGGTGGCCTATCACACAACACTGCCTTGTCTCGGCTCACTTCATCATCTGATGAAATTTGCGGCAAGCCAGCTTTTGATCGTCTTGCTCGTCTATTTGAAGGCTGGAGGGCTCACTGCAAGTCATCTCACGTGGACCTCGGTGGTCTTAATATGGTCAACCACGTTGAGGAAATGTCTCGAGACGATAACCCTGAGCTACACACCTTCCTTCGCCGTTTCTGCCAGATGAAACTGGCCGAGACTTTCGAACGAATGGCCAAGGCCCCACAGCGTTCGGTAACCGGATCAGAGGACGTCACCAACGATATGTTGACGGAACTGGACTGGGACGACTCCCAACGCCATAGGCTGCATGACTACCTACGCGAAGGCAAATGCTGGATAACACTCACCAATCGCTTCGAAGGTCTCTTGCCGTTACTCCCCCCCGGCTCAGACGCAGACGCCTTCGAATTGGCATTATTCAACGAACAAGTCACAGATTTCGAGAACTTACTCCAGTCGGAATTCGTGCGCAAACTCTGTGCCGTCGGCAAGACCTTCCAAGACTCAATCTGGAACTGTCTTGAACTCCCGGAATTTGTTTTCGAGACAGCTTACAAACCTTGGTTCACTGTTCAGCAAATTATGCCAATGCTTAAGAAGTTTACTTTGCTCAAAGAAACATTCTACGACGAGCAGCTACCGTACTATTGGGGCCTGCCGCCACCGAATTGGAGTCTGTTCTGGGGATGGCCTACCAACCCCATGGCCGTGCCGTCGCACGTTAAGTGGTGCGATGCGGATACCTGCAGGAGGAGGACCATGTGCAAATGCGCTTCCAAGCTGATTCCCGAGGTGCCGCGAATCTCTATCAACGGAGCCAAAGGTCGTGGGATCCGCGCGGTAGGGGTTTTCGAACAAGGGGAGATCTTGGGTGAGTTAACGGGGGAACTGGTACCAGCGGGCATGTTCTCGGGTGGAGGGTCAGGGGTGGCTAGCGAGTGGACTTGGGAGGTCAGAAGACCGGATGTCAGGGGGAAAGAAGGCGAAGGCGCAGCTTCTGTTGTGGCCGAGATATGGCCAAGGGAGAGGGGCAATTGGGTTAGGTTGGTGCCGCATGACGACAATAATCCGTGTACGGAGTTTCAACTCAAGAAATTGACGGGGAAGTGGAGGGTTTGTTTAACTGCGACGAGACGGATTGGGGACGGGGAGGAGATAAAGGTACGATATGGTGCTGGGTATCTGAGGGGCATGTAGGTAAATTTGGGAGGATGCAAAGTTGTCAGGCGGGACGAGGTTGCAAGTTGAAGATTTAAAGGAGGGTCTGGATTTGTTGTTCACGAGTCGTGGTTTCGAGAGTCTCGGGTGTGCATTCGAGTTCGGGTAGTTGCTGTTTTTGTTTGTGATTGGGGGTGATGGGGTCCGTTGGGGTTGGGAGCGTTGACTTGAAGATTCGAGCGGGTATTATTTTAAACTGCGGCCGGGGGTGAAGTAACAAGCGCTTCTTTCTCTTCTTTTCATTTTTTTTTCTTTTTGCTTTACATTTTCGGTTCTTCTTTTTTTCTTCTTTGGGTGATGGATTCTGGCACCAAATTCATTCAGAAGTGCATCTGATCAAGCTAGAGAAGCAGTCAGTAGAGCAGGAAAAGGAGTCAAACGGCTGGTCGTTTGATCCGATGCTTTTGCAAAAGAGGCGGAGATTTCTTCTATTTCTGTTCAGGGCTGCATTCAACAGGTTTATCAGGTAGGTTGCCTTCACTCTGTTTCTTTGCTTCCTCTCATCATTCTATTCACGCGCGGTAAATTGGTAGGGTAATGGGTATTGTTTTGTGGAAAATAAATTAGGAATTGTATTATAATATTTGACAAGAAGTGAAATTTGAGAGCGATACTTTCAGATTTTCTTTTCGGTAATGACCTACTTTGTGTTGGTGAATGTTGCTTATTGAATTTCCATTATGGTCAGTCTGTGTGTGTGTGTGTGTGTGTGTGTGTGTGTGTATAATACAGTCAAATTCGAAGCTGTCAGTGAGCATTGTAGATAGATAAAATCAGTGCAAAAGTAAACAAAAATCAGTTAGCCACCTTGGGTAAACTATATATAGCATGGCATGTATGTACAAAAGTAATTACACAAATCCAAAACCCTTTTGAACCTCGGGAAGGTTTTTGGTATGTACATACTTTGTTAATTCCTGTCATTTATGGTATATCATATCTGTAAAGAATCGTATAGCCTTACTGAAAAAAAAAAAAAAAAGGCCTAAAAAGCCTCGAGAAAGAATGAAAGAAATGAGGGGCAGGCTAGATTTTTTTTTTTTTTTGGAAAAAAAAAAAAAAAAAAAAAAAAAAAAAAAAAAAAAAAAAAACGAGAGAGAGAGAGAGAGAGAGAGAGAAAGAAAAAAAGAAAAAGAGTGAGAAAGAGAGAAAGAAAGAGAGAAAGAGATAAAAGAAATTAAATGTTTATTGGG